>CM060314.1:6864829-6877329 GCA_030674185.1 Monoplex corrugatus | reverse complement strand
TACATGTATCTATGTGTCTTAGTCATATAATAGGTACATGTATCTATGTGTCTTAGTCATATACTTATGTTCTTAATGGTACATGTATCTATGTGTCTTAGCATATACTTATGTTCTTAATGGTACATGGTCTATGTTCTTAGTCATAATACATTTATGTTCTATATATTGGTCATGTTTCTATGTGTCTTAGCATATACTTATTCTTAATGGACATTCTGTGTCTAGCATATACTATTTCTATGGTACATGTATCTATTGTCTTAGCATATACTTATGTCTTAATGGTACATGTAGTCTATATCTTAGTCATTAATGGTACATGTATCTATGTGTCTTAGCATATACTTATGTTCTTAATGGTACATGTGTCTATGTGTCTTAGCATATACTTATGTTCTTAATGGTACATGTATCTATGTGTCTTAGCATATACTTATGTTCTTAATGGTACATGTGTCTATGTGTCTTAGCATACTATTATGTTCTTAATGGTACATGTATCTATGTGTCTTAGTCATATACTTATTCTTAATGGTACATGTATCTATGTGTCTTAGCATATACTTATGTTCTTAATGGTACATGTGTCTATGTGTCTTAGTCATATACTTATGTTCTTAATGGTACATGTATCTATGTGTCTTAGCATATACTTATGTTCTTAATGGTACATGTGTCTATTGTCTTAGTCATATACTTATTGTTCTTAATGTACATGTACTATGTGTCTTAGCATAACTTATTTCTTAATGGTACATGTGTCTATGTGTCTTAGTCATATATTATGTTCTTAATGGTACATGTATCTATGTGTCTTAGTCATATACTTATGTTACTTAATGGTACATGTATCTATGTGTCTTAGTCATATAATGGTACATGTGTCTATGTGTCTTAGTCATTATAATGGTACATGTATCTATGTGTCTTAGTCATATACTTATGTTCTTAATGGTACATGTGTCTTGTGTTTTAGTCATATAATGTACAGTGTCTATGTGTCTTAGTCATATAATGGTACATGTATCTATGTGTCTTAGTCATATACTTATGTTCTTAATGTACATGTGTCTATGTGTCTTTGTCATATAATGGTACATGTATCTATGTGTCTTAGCATATACTTATGTTCTTAATGTACATGTATCTATGTGTCTTAGTCATTAATGTACATGTATCTATGTGTCTTAGCATATACTTATGTCTTAATGGTACATGTATCTATGTGTCTTAGTCATATACTTAGTTCTTAATGGTACATGTATCTATTGTCTTAGTCATATAATGGTACATGTGTCTATGTGTCTTAGTCATATACTTAGTTCTTAATGTACATGTATCTATGGTTTTAGCATATACTTATGTTTTTAATGGTACATGTTCATGTGTCTAGCATATACTATGTTCTTAATGGTACATGTATCTATGTGTTTTAGTCATATACTTATGTTCTTAATGGTACATGTATCTATGTGTCTTAGTCATATAATGGTACATGTATCTATGTGTCTTAGTCATATACTTATGTTCTTAATGGTACATGTATCTATGTGTCTTAGTCATATACTTTGTTCTTAATGGTACATGTTCTATGTGTCTTAGTCATATACTTATGTTCTTAATGGTACATGTGTCTATGTGTCTTAGCCATATACTTATTTCTTAATGGTACATGTATCTTGTGTCTTAGCATATACTTATTTCTTAATGGTACATGTATCTATGTGTCTTAGCATATACTTATGTTCTTAATGGTACATGTGTCTATGTGTCTTAGCATATATAATGGTACATGTATCTATGTGTTTAGTCATATACTTATGTTCTTAATGGTACATGTTTATGTGTCTTAGCATATACTTATGTTCTTAATGGTACATGTATCTATGTGTCTTAGCATATACTTATGTTCTTAATGGTACATGTATCTATGTGTCTTAGCATATACTTATGTTCTTAATGGTACATGTTCTATGTGTCTTAGCATATACTTATGTTCTTAATGGTACATGTATCTATGTGTCTTAGCATATACTTATGTTCTTAATGGTACATGTGTATATGTGTCTTAGCATATACTTATGTTCTTAATGGTACATGTATCTATGTGTCTTAGCATATACTTATGTTCTTAATGGTACATTGTATATGTGTCTTAGTCATATACTTATGTTCTTAATGGTACATGTATCTATGTGTCTTAGTCATATACTTATGTTCTTAAATGGTACATGTATCTATGTGTCTTAGCATATACTTATGTTCTTAATGGTACATGTATCTATGTGTCTTAGCATATACTTATGTTCTTAATGGTACATGTATCTATGTGTCTTAGCATATACTTATGTTCTTAATGGTACATGTGTATTATGTGTCTTAGCATATACTTATGTTCTTAATGGTACATGTATCTATGTGTCTTAGCATATACTTATGTTCTTAATGGTACATGTGTATATGTGTCTTAGTCATATACTTATGTTCTTAATGGTACATGTATCTATGTGTCTTAGTCATATACTTATGTTCTTAATGGTACATGTATCTATGTGTCTTAGTCATATACTTATGTTCTTAATGGTACATGTATCTATGTGTCTTAGTCATATAATTATGTTCTTAATGTACATGTATCTATGTGTCTTAGTCATATACTTATGTTCTTAATGGTACATGTATCTATGTGTCTTAGTCATATACTTATGTTCTTAAATGGTACATGTATCTATGTGTTTTAGTCATATACTATATTCTTAATGGTACATGTGTATATGTGTCTTAGTCATATACTTAGTTTCTTAATGGTACATGTATCTATGTGTCTTAGTCATATAATGGTACATGTGTCTATGTGTCTTAGTCATATAATGGTACATGTGTCTATGTGTCTTAGTCATAAATGGTACATGTGTCTATGTGTCTTAGTCATATACTTATGTCTTAATGGTACATGTATCTATGTGTCTTAGTCATATAATGGTACATGTATCTATGTGTCTTAGTCATATAATGGTACATGTGTCTATGTGTCTTAGTCATATAATGGTACATGTATCTATGTGTCTTTGTCATCTGCTGGTCATGACCAATGTGTGTTACACAATTCTATCTGTTAGAAATTTTCTAAATGGTAAAAACATTTCAATTTTGCATACGTTCTTGCCAAAACGCTCGAATAATTTTAAATTTTAGAATATTTTTTAGGAAAATCATGTTATGCATCAAAGCCCTTGTTTCATGTCATCTTCTACCATCATGTCCCATCTGAGAATAAGAATAGATTGACAGTTCAGCACTAGGCATACAGTGTACAGTACTATTGTTCACTTTTTGTTTTAGACCAAACTTATAGTAAAGCAACACCACCACGTCGATAAATACAATTGTGACATCCCACCACGAAATCAGTCTTAACTCGCAGTCAGTCGAACAGCACTAGGAGCTGAAAAGGTGACTGAGGGTTTATCTGGGGTGTTTTGACTTTTTTTCTCAAAATTGATTTCTGTAGACTATAATCTATCCCCCACAGAATTTGTTTTCTTCAAAAAATATTGTAAATCAATTTAAAATGGTAATATAATGCACTGATCGCAGCAGAAAGAACGCAATTTCCTGCCAAAAGTACCTATTTTTGTCTCTTATTATGAACCATAATCTGTACAGTACCTGCACATTTAATATACTGATGGAAAGGTCTTTGGTGCACCTTTCAGATAATGACAGCGAAAATTAGAAACAAACGGAAATTTAAGGAAAATGTGTAGGAGAGCACACAGAAACTTCAGAGCCCGTTTTCTCAAAATGGCCGTCATAGGTAGAAAGAAACTCTAGGGAGAGCTAGACAACAGAAGGTCTTCAGAGAAGTAACCCCCTTTAGACAAGTGTTTCGGCCCTGAATTCCTTACACTCTCGGGGGCCGGGCCACATCCAGGTCATGACTCCTGGATGCCCTTCTGCTGTTGTCTTATTTTTTATTTTTAAAATTTCCCACGCCGGGGATCGAACCTGGGCGATTCTGCGCTTCAGAACTGCGGTACGCGGTTTTACCAATGTGCTAACGGGGCACACATCATCTGTAGGGAATTTAATCCTTATGAAGTTCACTTTTTTCGTTCCTCCTTGCCCAGATCCAGCTTGAGCTCCTTTCTGCTGCCTCTGCCATCGCTTTAAGGGCTCTAGTCCTCTTCTTCCCAGAAATGGCGAGTTGTTTCATGAGATCATAAGCGGAGGTGCCCACAAACCCTCTTGCCCCGACCTCTATGGCGAAGATTTTGACCCGCAGACCTGCTTTCTTCAGGGTGCTGGCAAGACCGGCGTATTTTTCGGTCTTGTAGATATGTGCTTCTTCCATTCTGCTTTCGTATGGCACAGTGAGTTCTATCAGAATCACTTGTTTCGAGGAGTCAGAGTGGAGAGCGATGTCTGGTCTCATGCCTGTCTTGCTGATGACATCTGGGTAATTTCTCCACTCTGGGAGGTCTGCTGTACACTCCCAGTCGACTGCTCCATCCAGAAGACCCTTTGGCAATGTGCTGGTTGTCATAGCACTTTCGGGCCAGACCTGCTTCCCTCCTGCTTTGTAGAACGTTGTCATAGCAATTGGTGCGTTTGGGGTCATGGTTTTTTCGCTAACCACATCTGTGATCACTTTCAGAACTTGGTTGTGCCTCCATGTATACCTTCCTTGGGCTAGCGCTACTTTGCAAGAGCTTAGGACATGTTCCACTGTTTGTTTCTTCTGACAGAGCGGACATGCTGGGTCGTCTGCTTTCCCCCATTTCACTAAGTTTGCATTCGAGGGGAGCAGGTCATATACAGATCTGAGGAGGAAGCTTATCCTTAGAGGAGCCATGTGCCACATATCGTTCCAGCTGAGACTTCTTTGGAGTGCACTGTCCCATGTTGTCCATTGCCCCTGTTGACCTTGCTGGACTGCCTTCTGCACTCTTTTGACATCTTCTTCTTCCTTCAACTCCTGTATGATCATGTCTCTTTTTTCCTTCCCTTTGGCTTTGGACCACCACTGCATTTTTGTTGCTCCCAGTCCCTGTCTGTTGGTTTGCGTGTGTCCAATTATTTCTTTGATGCTGAGGTTTCTCTTGGCATTGTTTACAGCCTCTTGGACTTTCCACTTTCTGCCAGTTCTCAGCTTTGGATGAACTGATCTCACGATATTGTCTTCCGATTCCTCCAGCATGCTCAACAGTCTTGCTTTTCCAACTTTGTATTCCTCCACTATGGATTTTAGAGGTAGCTTCAGCATTGCTTGACGACAGTAGAATGCAACATCAGTGAGACCAGGTGGGACACCGAGCCATTTTCTTGTGTATTTGTTGATTTTGGCTTCCATTGCTTCGACTGTGCTGGTGCAAATGTCATAGATTAGCAGTGGCCACAGCAGCTTTGGTATCAGCATGAACTGTAGACACCAGACTTTGTATTTGCCTGGCAGTCCGCAGTTATCTATTTTCTTCAGGCCTTCTTCTGCTGTTTGCTTGGTTTCACATCCCCTTTGTGTGTCTTTCAGGGAGTCATCATACCATCTTCCGAGACTTTTTACTGGCTCTTCTGTGACAGTGGGGATGGCTTGGTTGGCTACCATGAATTTGACTGAATCTGCCACTTTTCCTTTTCGCAGTGAGAGACTTCGGGATTTCTTAGGTTTGAACCTCATTCTTGAAGAGGCCACCAGCTCATCCAGCTGCTTTAAGATTTGGTGTGTCTCTTCCTCATCCGTGGACAAGACTGTTGTGTCATCCATGAAAGCTTTCAGAGGAGGCATCTGGTATCCATCTCCCAGATTCACTGAACCTGAACTCTTCATTGCAGCTTTCAAGATGACTTCCATTGCCAACACGAACAGTATGGGAGAGATTGCACAGCCCATTGCAATGCCCACCTCTAGGTCTATCCAGTCCGTGGTGTATTCTTTGGTAGAGAACCGCATTGAGAACCCTTGGAAATACTTCCTCAGCATTGTTCGGATGTTTTCTGGGATGTGATACATTTCAAGAGCCAGCTGGATCATATCGTGTGGAACTGATCCATATGCATTCGCCAGATCAAGCCAAACTACGTCAATGTTTCTCTTCTCTGTTCTTGCTTTTTGGATGGCATCCCAAATCAACGTGGCATGTTCCAAGCATCCAGGCATTCCTGGTATGCCTCCCTTTTGGACTGACATATCCAGATACTTGTTTTCAGTCAGGTATTTTGTCAATCTTGCTGCCATAACAGAGAAGAAGATTTTCCCCTCGACGTTCAGAAGTGATATTGGCCTGAACTGATTGATGCTGCTGGAGTTCTGCTCCTTCGGAATGTACACTCCTTCAGCTCTCATCCATTGGTCGCTGATCTTCTGGTTCCTCCATGCTGATCGAATCATCTTGTGGAGCCACTCGAGCACTTTTGGGCATTTCTTGTAGAGCAGGTATGGTATTCCGTTTGGTCCAGGTGCTGACTTGGCTCTGGCTTTCTTTACTACGTTCTTCACTTCATCCAGTGTTGGTGGTTTGTTATTGAATTTTCCTTCTGGCGCTGCAGGCCAAACCAGATTCTGGATTTCAAGTGGTGCCTCGCGCTGAGAATCGGAATATGTTTCCCTGAGATGCTGCTCTAGGGTTTCCTTGCCCACTGTGAGAGTCCCTGATTTGGGTTGTTCAAACAGCTTTCTTGAAAAGTCAAAGGGATCTTTGAAGAAACGATCTTGAGTCTTCTTCTTTTTGCTCTTTCTTCGCCTTGCTGATTCCACTTTGCTGAGAGCATTGTGTTTGGCCTTCAGATCTTTCCAGAGTTCCAGGAGCCCTTGCTTCTCGAATTCTGAGGCAGTTTTCATTCGCTTTTTAAGCTTCCTTTTCTCCCTCCGGATGCTCTCCATCTGTTGCTGTCTTCTGGATTTCTGGGGAGGCGTTTTTGTCTTTGGCTGCTTCACTCCATAAGTGTCCCTGCAGATAGAGTATATGATGTCTCCGTATGTGTCAAGTTTGTGTTCCAGCGTACTGTTCCCTATTAGCGCATTCAGCTTAAGGACAAGTTCCTCATCTAATTTCTCCCATTGTTCTTTTGCACCGGCAGGCGGCAAATTGAGTTTTCCACGTTTGGCGTTAAGAGCTTGTGCAAAATCCGCATCAGAACCGTCAGCGTGGATGTCCTTGGCACTATGGTTTAATTCCTGGCCTTGGTCATCCAACGTCTCACCTGCTATCGCAGTGCGCTGCTGCTGGTTCGTATGTGTCTTCAAACAGCCCATTTTTGTCCTGTGGATCTTCATGCCGCGTTTGGTGGTGAATCTCCTTCCACACGCACACGGAAATTCCAACTGGTCATTAATCATGGTCCGTTGTGCGTTTCCAGTCGTGATGGAGTCAGTGCCGATGGATTCATCATTCTCTCCCCCTTTCGGTGAATCCTGGGAGCATCTTTCATTTGAAAAACTCGTGGCATGTTATCAAAGGCAAGGTGGGAAGCCAACCCACAAAGCCCGCAGATCTAGTCTTTCCCAGTGTCCTTCGGTCTTTCCCGAATGTCCTCCGAACTATTCCCGGAAGTCAATGGACTGACCATGTGCAGGTAGAAAGAAACTCTAGGGAGAGCTAGACAACAGAAGGTCTTCAGAGAAGTAACCCCCTTTAGACAAGTGTTTCGGCCCTGAATTCCTTACACTCTCGGGGGCCGGGCCACATCCAGGTCATGACTCCTGGATGCCCACCACATCACCACTATTACTACTACTACTACCACTACTACTGCTGCTACTACTACTACCGCTACTACTACTATTACAACTTAATGACTTTTAAACATACACAACTTCTAAATTTTTTTGAGTACAAGCTTTATCTAAGTACCAAAATAATCAGCAGAATGTCCACTTTCCAGTGATATGTATATCTCAAAATGCCCAGAATGCTAGTTAAGACTGATTTCGTGGTGGGAGGTCACAGTTTAAATCAAATTGTCTGCGGCCCACCCTATCACAGAGACCACCTCAGGATAAATCTATAACAATGCTTACAGCACCACGCAAACATTAATTGCCATTATTGCAATGCATGCATAGTATTTCTATTAGATCAACTGGCATCATCACCAGCATAACAACAACAGCAGCAACAACCAGAATAATACGAACAACAACGCCACCACCACATCACCACTATTACTACTACTACTACCACTACTACTGCTGCTACTACTACTACCGCTACTACTACTATTACGACTACTACTACTTTTACTTTACCAATTCTTCTACTACTACTAGCAATAATAATAAGCTGGTCAAGCTATTCTAAAAATCTCACGTTTTACACGGAATTTATTACAGAAAATCTAACTTTGTACTTTTCGAGGTCATTTTGACCTTGAAGAAGCATCAGATGAAATAAAACTTGACAACGAACGAGGACGGTAGAGTATCATAACAATGCAAACAATATAAAATGTAAATGATATTCATGAGATATTGGTGTTCCCTACATTCCCCCAATGGTGCTGTTTTAGGCACTATTAAGGTTTCTGTGAGTTTGATCTTGGCGCTATATCTTTCAAATGTATGTAGTATGCGACTCCTTAAACAGTCGAAATAATCTTGCTTAGATATTTTGGTGATATATTTTTACGCACACAATCAACCTCGACACAAGCATGCACACAGAAACGCACACGCATAAACACACACATGTATATGAGCAGTTACACGCACACATACAAACACGAACACACACACATACACACGCACTCACACACACACACACACACACACACACACACACACACACACACACACACACACACACACACACACACACACACACACGCACGCACGCAACACACACACACACACACACGTACACTCACACCTGCCTCCAATCCATATGGAACATTATCCTTTTTCTGCAATAAGGGAAAGTGAACAACAGCAAAAAGATCAGCAACAAGAACAGATTAACAACAACAACAACGAGAACGATGACAACAGCAACACTACAACAGACACAACGATGATGACAACAACAACAACAGTGACAATAACAACAACGACAACAACAATAACAACAATGACAACAACAACAACAACAGCATCAACACAATCTATCCAGACAAATGACCCCTCACGTGATGTTGCGGTGCCAGATAAAATGTCGACGCAAACATTTTGTCCAGAGCACCATGGGAACATGCTTCCCTCCCAGTCATCGCTTGCGTCACTGGGCTCTCTGCATATAGGCTGAGCGTGACGCCATCTGTTGCTGAATCTCTGAAACAACGTCATGGGTATGACAGCTGTTGTTCCTTTTGTGAACAACGTCAGATGTGTGACGCCATATGGTGTCTTATAACGTCATAAGTTGAGGTCACACGATGGAGAGTCTCTGAGGCAGTGTCATAACGTCATGAATGTGACGTCATCGGTAAACAACGTCATAATCGCAACGTCTTCCTTTGCACAGTCTCTGAAATTGTGTCATGAGTGCGAGGCCATGTATTTCCAAATATCTCAAACGTCAGAAATGTGGCGTCATCTGTTGCTGCATATCTGAAACGCTATGAATATGACGTCATATGTTGCTAAATATCTGCAACATCACAGTGTGCCGTCATCTGTTGCCCAATATCTAAACCGTCACAAAGTGACATCATCTGTCGCCGAATATCTTAAATATTATAAGTCTCAAGTCATTTGTTCCTGAATATATAAAACGTCATGAGTGTGAGGTCACAGGTCGCCAAGTCTTTAAAACAGCGTCATTAATGTTTAATGCTTACTTGTTTATTACGGATATGTGGGTGGTATGGCTGTTGGTATTTGTGTTTGTGACATGGACGACGTAAACACATGCATATCTAAGCTTGTTGGTTTATGTGGTGAATACATGTATAGCAAATGTTGCTGGTTTATGTGAATATATGTATGGTAAAGGTTGCTGGTTTATGTGAATATATGTGTGATAAAGCTTGCTGGTTTATATGAACATATGTATGATAAAGGTTGCTGGTTTATATGAATATATGTGTGATAAAGGTTGCTGGTTTATGTGAATATATGTGTGATAAAGGTTGCTGGTTTATATGAATATATGTGTGATAAAGGTTGCTGGTTTATGTGAATATATGTATGATAAAGGTCGCTAGTTTATGTGAATATATGTGTGATAAAGGTTGCTGGTTTATATGAACATATGTATGATAAAGGTTGCTAGTTTATATGAATATATGTGTGATAAAGGTTGCTGGTTTATGTGAATGAACATATGTGTGATAAAGGTTGCTGGTTTATGTGAATGTACATATATGTGTGATAAAGGTTGCTGGTTGATGTGAATATATATGCGATAAAGGTTGCTGGTTTATATGAATATATGTAAGCTAACGATTTCGACACAAGCATATCTGACAATGCGATGCTTTAATGATGAAATGAAGTGAACTGCGTAATATTTCATTATTAATATTTAGAGCGAAATCATGATTGGTCTCCCAGGACCTTGCCAGCTCACGGTTTTGGTGCAGGCTTCAGGTAATTGTCCATCACATGGCAACAGCGGCCTTAGTGCTTGTGGAATTTATTCCAAGCGTTGAGACGTCACTTTGAGAAACTGAAACATGACTGGTTTGTGCTTGTATCTATGAGAATGGTGTGTGTGTGTGTGTGTTGTGTGTGGCGTGTGTATGTGTGCGTGTGTGTGTGTGCGTGTGTGTGTGCGTGTGTGTGTGTGTGTGTGTGTGTGTGTGTATGGACATATGCATCTGTGTGTATATTGTATTGTGCTGTATTGTGCTGGTATGTATTCCATTGTATTTAACTGTATCATGTTGTACGTTTTGGGGACTGTATCTATAGAAACAGTTAAATATTCCAACACAGACCCAAACATGACATAAACAAAGAAAAACGAAAAAAAAAACACATTCTTTTATTTTAGTCACTGAAGAAGGCTTTACAGTGACACACACACACACACACACACACAACACATACACACACACATACATACACACACACGCACGCACACACACACACACACGCACACACACACAAGCACATACACAGACACATAGACACACGCACGCATGCACATACAGAGACAGACGCACACACACAAACACGCATAGACACACACAGACAGACAGACGCACACGCACACACACATACTCACACACACGCACGCAGGCACACACACACACACACACACACACATACAGAGAGACAGACAGACAGAGACAGAGACCGAGACACAGACCGAGACACAAGACACAGAAGAGAGAGAGAGAGAGAGAGAGAGAGAGAGAGAGAGAGAGAGAGAGAGAGAGAGAGAGAGAGAGAGAGAGAGAGCAACTCACAGACAATCCTGATCAGGATTCTCCACAAGTCTTCTCCTCCTCTCCCTGTCCAAAAACCACAAAGAAGTTCCCCCATCCTGGTCGAGTGCAGAAAACACGCCGCCCACGATACGTGCCCCAGAAATAAAGACATTGCCCACTGTGGGGCCTGTAGAATCCACAGTCACACCGTCAGAACACACGGGGGCGCTGAATTCCAGGGCGCTGTTGAACGCTACCACGGTGACGTAATATGTTCCGTCACCAGGCGCTTTCCATGACGCAAACGTGTTGTACGTCTTCACGATCTGAAAGGTTTTTGGAAAGCAAAATGGAAAGTGGAAAAGGACACTCATGTTATTGGCGCTGTGCTAATACATATTTTGCCTCAATCATGTCCGTCACGTCTGATTTCCAGATATAATTTTTTCAGTTGTAATGAGTGTGTGTGTGTGTGTGTGTGTGTGTGTGTGTGTGTGTGTGTGTGTGTGTGTGTGTGTGTGTGTGTGAGATGTGTGTGTGTGTGTGTGTGTAATGTGTGTGTGTGAGAGATGTGTGTGTGTGTGTGTGTGTGTGTGAGATGTGTGTGAGTGTGTGTGTAATGTGTGTGTGTGTGTGTGTAATGTGTGTGGTGTGTGTGTGTGTGTGTGTGTGTGTGTGTGAGATGTGTGTGTGTGTGTGTGTGTGTGTGTGTGTGTGTGTGTGTGTGTGTGTGTGTGTGTGTGTGTGTGTGTGTGTGTGTGTGTATGTGTGTGTTTGTGTGTGTGTGTGTGCGTGTGCGTGTGTGCTTGTGTATATGTGTGTGTGTTGTTGTTGTTGTTGTTTGTTGTGTGTGTGTGTGTGTGTGTGTGTGTGTGTGTGTGTGTGTGTGTGTGTGTGTGCTCACACGTGTGCATGTACATGTGCATGCGTGTGTATGCTCTGTGAGGCCGTTTACATGCGTGACAATATAAGACTAACAGCTATTTCGTAAACTGATGGCTATCATCCATAATCACACAATTCCACCCTCACACACACACACCACACACACACACACACACACACACACACATACACACACACATCACACACACACACACACACACACACACATACACACACACACACACATACACACACATACACAAACTCTTGCCATCATCAAAAAGGTACAGAACTCTGAAATGTTC
>CM060314.1:6838925-6864729 GCA_030674185.1 Monoplex corrugatus | reverse complement strand
GAAGCGCTCTAAGTCAAACTAATGCTCAGTGCGCTTTTAAGGAATGCAACATCATTACATTTCAGTCAAGTAAAAAGTAGACACTGACCAAAGTGAGATGAAAATTAGTACTACGAACCATAGTAATGGTAATGATGATGATGATGGTGTTGTTGATGATAATAATGGTGATGATATTGGTGATGATGATAATGGTGTTGATGATAATGATGATGAGTTGTTGATGATAATAAAGATGATGATGATAATGGTGATGATGATAATGGTGATGATGATGATGGTGTTGTTGATGATAATGGTGATGATAATGGTGATGATGATAATGATGATGATGGTGTTGTTGATGATAATGATGGTGATTATGATAATGGTGATGATGATAATGTTGATGATAATGGTGATGATGATAATAGTGATGATGATGATGGTGTTGTTGATGATAATGATGGTGATGATGATAATGGTGATGATGATGATGGTGATGATAATGGATGATGATGATGATGATGATGATGATGATGATGATGATGATGGTGTTGTTGATGATAATGATGGTGTTGATGATAATGGTGATGATGATAATGTTGATGATAATGGCGATGATGATAATAGTGATGATGATGATGGTGTTGTTGATGATAATGATGGTGATGATGATAATGGTGATGATGATAATGGTGATGATAATGGTGATGATAATGGTGATGATGATGAATGGTGTTGTTGATGATAATGATGGTGTTGATGATAATGGTGATGATGATCATGTTGATGATAATGGCGATGATGATAATAGTGATGATGATGATATTGTTGTTGATGATAATGATGGTGATGATAATGGTGATGATGATAATGGTGATGATAATGGTGATGATGATAATATGATGATGATGATGATGATGATGATGGTGTTGTTGATGATAACTATGGTGATATAATGGTGATGATGGTAATGTCGATGTTGTTCTCTTCAAAACCAGCCAATCAAATTACTTGTTGTGCTGAAAAACACTGACATCGACAAATGACTCCAACTTAACATGTGTTTTGTACTTGTAACTTGAAGCCACTGGGCCCTGTATCACTGATTCAAACCCCACCCTCTTACTCTGGCGAAGTGACCTTGAACTTGACCTCTGGTGCCCTGATGGTGACCTGGGACACTGACCTGTTTACTGATGTACAACAAAACAACCTTCAGTTCAGCGTGTCCCTGGGTAAGCAGAGTTTGTGTTGACTTCTTTTGTAACCAGTAACCAGCCTTGAAGTGGTTAAAATCAGAGTTTGTATTGACTTCTTCTTGTTACTAATAACCAGCGTTCTCGTTGTAATGGGTAATATCAGAGTTTGTATTGACTTCTTGTAACCTGTAACCAGCCTTGGAGTGGTTAAAATCAGAGTTTGTATTGACTTCTTTCTGTAACCAGTAACCAGCCTTGAAGTGGTTAATATCAGAGTTTGCATTGACTTCTTTTTGTAACCAGTAATCAGCCTTGAAGTGATTAATATCAGAGTTTGTATTGACTTCTTTTTGTAACCAGTAACCAGCCTTGAAGTGGTTAATATCAGAATTTGTATAGACTTCTTTTTGTAGCCTGTAACCAGCCTTGAAGTGGTTAATATCAGAGTTTGTATTGACTTCTTTTTGTTACTAGTAACCAGCGTTCTCGTTGTAATGGGTAATATCAGAGTTTGTATTGCCTTCTTCTTGTTACTAGTAACCAGCGTTCTCGTTGTAATGGGTAATATCAGAGTTTGTATTGACTTCTTGTTACCAGTACCAGCATTAGAATGGATAATATCAGAGTTTGTATTGACATCTTCTTGTAACCTGTAACCAGCATTAGAATGGATAATATCATAGTTTGTATTGACTTCTTCTTGTAACCAGTAACCAGCGTTCTCGTTGTAATGGGTAATATCAGAGTTTGTATTGCCTTCTTCTTGTTACTAGTAACCAGCGTTCTCGTTGTAATGGGTAATATCAGAGTTTGTATTGACTTCTTGTTACCAGTACCAGCATTAGAATGGATAATATCAGAGTTTGTATTGACATCTTCTTGTAACCTGTAACCAGCATTAGAATGGATAATATCATAGTTTGTATTGACTTCTTCTTGTAACCAGTAACCAGCGTTCTCGTTGTAATGGGTAATATCAGAGTTTGTATTGCCTTCTTCTTGTTACTAGTAACCAGCGTTCTCGTTGTAATGGGTAATATCAGAGTTTGTATTGACTTCTTTGTAACCAGTAACCAGCATTAGAATGGATAGTATCATAGTTTGTATTGACTTCTTTGTAACCATGTAACCAGCATTAGAATGGATAATATCAGAGTTTGTATTGACTCTTTTGTAACCAGTAACCAGCATTAGAATGGATAATATCAGAGTTTGTATTGACTTCTTTGTAACCAGTAACCAGCATTAGAATGGAATATCAGAGTTTGTATTGACTTCTTTGTAACCAGTAACCAGCATTAGAATGGACAATATCAGAGTTTGTATTGACTTCTTTGTAACCAGTAACCAGCATTAGAATGGACAATATCAGAGTTTGTATTGACTTATTTGTAACCAGTAACCAGCATTAGAATGGATAATATCAGAGTTTGTATTGACTTCTTCTTGTTACTAGTAACCAACCCGTTCTCGTTGTAATGGGTAATATCATAGTTTGTATTGCCTTCTTCTTGTAACCAGTAACCAGCATTAGAATGGATAATATCAGAGTTTGTATTGACTTCTTTGTAACCAGTAACCAGCATTAGAATGGATAATATCAGAGTTTGTATTGACTTCTTCTTGTAACCAGTAACCAGCATTAGAATGGATAATATCAGAGTTTGTATTGACTTCTTTGTAACCAGTAACCAGCATTAGAATGGATGATATCAGAGTTTGTATTGACTTCTTCTTGTGACAAGTAACCAACGTTGGAATGGATAATATCAGTTTGTATTGACTTCTTATTACCAGTAACCAGCGTTGTCGATGGAATTAAAAATATCAGGGCACAGTGTGTAGATTTTGGACTTTGTTCATGAGGGATTTATCACGCCCGGACAGCTCCATACATGCTTCACCCTAATCAGCCAGCAGATATCTGACAGCCTCATTGAGCTTACATAACACATAAAATCCTAAAGGCGAGCAAGTTCTTGAAACATAATAATAATAATAATATATTTTATTTATATAGCGCAAAATCTTGACAAAATCAAATCTAAGCGCTGAGCGTATACATGCATACATACCTACATACATATGAGCGCATACATGCATACATACATGATTACATACTTACATACATAAATCTAAGCTGAGCGTATACATGCACACATACATACATACATAAATCTAAGCGTATACATACATACATACATACGTACGCACATGCATACATAATAATTACAATATTTATATAGCGCAAATCTCGACAAAATCAAATCCAAGCGCCGAAAAGAACACACGCACGCACGCACGCACGCACACACACACACACACACACACACACACACACACACACACACACACACACACACACACACACACACACACACACACACATGCATGGCCACAAATGGGGAGAAAAGAATAAAAGCAATAAAAGCAAGAATAAAACCAATGGAAAACCACAGAGAGCACATCATATACAATTATATATTAAAACAAAGTGATTCCCCTCCGAGCGGAGACAGGCTGCAGAGGGGGGTTGAGTGAGGTTAGGATTTTATGCAGAGGAGAAAAGGTGAGTTTTGAGAGCGGACTTGAAGGAGGCAAAAGTAGGTTGCTGACGGACTGAGAGAGGAAGTTTGTTCCAGGAGAGTGGACCAGAAACAGAGAAGGCTCGTGGACCATAGGTATTGAGCTTAGTGCGTGGAAAGCGAAAAGTCAGAGGATCGGAGGCAAGCGGAGGGTACGTGAGGGAACATAGATCTCAAGTAGGCTTGACAGGTAATCGGGGGCTGCGTTATTGAGGCTTTTGTAGCACATGGTGTCTAGTTTGTACTGTATGCGCTTTGATACAGGGAGCCAGTGAAGTTGTGCCAGGAGAGGAGATATGTGGTCAGCTTTTTTCTTTTTGAGTCCAAGGCGTACAGCATTGTTTTGAATGCGCTGTAGGATGTGAATGGTGGAGGCAGGAAGACCAGACAGGAGTGAATTGCAATAGTCAATGCGAGACATTATGAAGGAGAGAACGAGTTTTGCAGTTGTTTCGACAGAGAGATACTTCCTGATCAGGCTTATACAATGGAGATGATAGTAGCAAGATCTGGCAGTTTGAGAAACAAAGTTGTTCATGGACAGGGTAGAGTCAATGCAGACACCAAGGTTTTTAGCTGAATCAGAAATTGGGACTGATGTGTTACATAATGGGAGAGAAAGAGGAGGCAGCTGGGAAAGTTTCTGACGGGTGCCAATGAGGATAGCTTCTGTCTTGTCGTCATTAAGCTGAAGTCTATTGTGTGTCATCCAGTTCTTAATGTCCGAGTAACACTCAGTGGTGCGAGTCAACAGGCGCTGTATATTATCAGGTGAGTCACTATCTTGAAGTTGGGTGTCATCAGCATAGAAGTGGTGTTTTATAGAGTGGGAGTTGATGATGGTGGACAGGGGGGAGGTATAAAGAGTGAAAAGAACAGGGCCAAGGACAGATCCTTGTGGAACACCACAGGTCAGGTATGCAGGTTGAGAGTAAGTGCCATTGATGAGAACAGTTTGTTTTCTGTTTGATAAATACGAAGTGAAAAAGGAGAGAGCAATGTCAGAGATGCCAAAAGTATGATGAAGTCTAGAAAGGAGAATACCATGGTCAATGGTATCGAAAGCTGCAGACAGATCAAGGAGTGTGAGGAGAGAGACTTTGCCAGTATCAGTTGCAAGGAGGAGATTGTTGAGAATGTGTAGTAGGGCAGTTTCAGTGCTATGGCACTGGCGGTAGGCTGACTGGAAAGGATTGAGGAGATTGTTGGCAGACAGGTGAGAGTTCAGCTGGTTGAGGACGACTTTTTCAAGGAGTTTTGACAAGAAAGAGAGATTAGAGATAGGCCTGTAATTTTTCAGTTCATTTGGGTCTAAATTGTGTTTCTTGAGGAGAGGGTGAACAATAGCAGACTTGAAAGAATCTGGGACAGTTCCAGTTTGAAGAGAAGTGTTGATGATGTCAGTGATGAATGGGAGGAGAGTAGGGAGACAATCGGAGTAGAGAGAACCTGGAAGAGGATCCAGTTCGCAGGTTTTGAACGACATAAAGGAAGAGGGGTGTGTGAACAGGATTTATGAAACACTAAACTGACATCATCAGAATTTCAGCAAAAAAACAAGACAGTCTTGAAGGAAGCAGACACAAGGAGAACATTAATAAAGATTACGAAAAGACAAGCAACATTTCTAAGTCATTTTATGAGGCAAGAGAAATTAGAGCACCTAGTTACTACAAGAAATGTGGAAGGAAAGGGAACACCAGGTAAACCCAGGGAGAAAGTACTGGATGGACTTACAGAGTGGCTGGGGATAGAGAGGGTGGAAGGTGTACTTGCAGCAGTTAGGGATAGATTCACACGGAGGTCCATGATCACCAACGCCATACGGCAGGGCACATGATGATAATGACCATCAGGATACTGTGGGACGCTTGGTTCTTTTCTCAGAGCCGTGGACACAAGATCTGGTGTCGAGAGTTTAATCGCAGCCCTCACCTTGAAAACTGGCCAGTACAGCACACTGCCCATCTTAAAGCTTCAAACATTCTGGTGGTGTTAGTTAGCTTAGCGTGTCAGTGGTAGCTTCGTGTGTCAGAGGTAGCTTAGTGTGTCAGAGGTAGCTTAGTGTGTCAGAGGTAGCTTAGTGTGTCACAGGTAGCTTAGTGTGTCAGAGGTAGCTTAGTGTGTCAGAGGTAGCTTAGTGTGTCAGTGGTAGCTTAGTGTGTCAGAAGTAGCTTTTTGTGTCAGAGGTAGCTTAGTGTGTCACAGGTAGCTTAGTGTGTCAGAGGTAGCTTTGTGTGTCAGAGGTAGCTTAGTGTGTCACAGGTAGCTTAGTGTGTCACAGGTAGGTTAGTGTGTTAGAGGTAGCTTAGTGTGTCAGAGGTAGGTTAGTGTGTCAGAAGTAGCTTTGTGTGTCAGAGGTAGCTTAGTGTGTCAGAGGTAGCTTAGTGTGTCAGAGGTAGTGTGTCAGAGGTAGCTTAGTGTGTCAGAGGTAGCTTAGTGTTAGTGTGTCAGAGGTAGCTTAGTGTGTCAGATGTAGCTTTGTGTGTCAGATGTAGCTTTGTGTGTCAGAGGTAGCTTAGTGTGTCAGAGGTAGCTTAGTGTGTCAGATGTAGCTTTGTGTGTCAGAGATAGCTTAGTGTGTCACAGGTAGCTTAGTGTGTCAGAGGTAGCTTAGTGTGTCAGAGGTAGCTTAGTGTGTCACAGGTAGCTTAGTGTGTCACAGGTAGCTTAGTGTGTCACAGGTAGCTTAGTGTGTCACAGGTAGCTTAGTGTGTCACAGGTAGCTTAGTGTGTCAGAGGTAGCTTAGTGTGTCACAGGTAGCTTAGTGTGTCACAGGTAGCTTAGTGTGTCACAGGTAGCTTAGTGTGTCAGAGGTAACTTAGTGTGCCATAGGTAGCTTAGTGTGTCAGAGGTAGCTTAGTGTGTCAGAGGTAGCTTAGTGAGTCAAAGGTAGCTAGTGTGTCAGAGTTAGCTTAGTGTGTCACAGGTAGGTTAAGTGTGTTAGAGGTAGCTTAGTGTGTCAAGGTAGCTTAGTGTGTCAGAGGTAGCCTAGTGTGTCAGAGGTAGCCTAGTATGTCAGAGGTAGCTTAGTGTGTCAGAGGTAGCTTAGTGTGTCAGAGGTAGCTTAGTGTGTCAGAGGTAGCTTAGTGTGTCAGAGGTAGCTTAGTGTGTCAGAGGTAGCTTAGTGTGTCAGAGGTAGTTTAGTGTGTCAGAGGTAGTTTTGTGTGTCAGGGGTAGGTTAATGTGTCAGAGGTAGCTTAATGTGTCAGAGGTAGCTTAGTGTGTTAGAGGTAGCTTAGTGTGTCAGAGGTAGCTGAGTGTGTCAAAGGTAGCTTAGTGTCAGAGGTAGCTGAGTGTGTCAAAGGTAGCTTAGTGTGTCAGAGGTAGCTTAGTGTGTCAGAGGTAGCTTAGTGTGTCAAGGTACCTTAGTGTGTCAGAGGTAGTTCTGTGTGTCAGAGGTAGCTTAGTGTATCAGAGGTAGCTCAGTGTGTCAGAGGTAGCTTAATGTGTCAGATGTAGCTTAGTGTGTCAGAGGTAGCTTAGTGTGTCAGAGTTAGTGTGTCAGAGGTAGCTTAGTGTGTCGAGAGTAGCTTAGTGTTAGTGTGTCAGAGGTAGCTTAGTGTGTCAGATGTAGCTTTGTGTGTCAGATGTAGCTTATATGTCAGAGGTAGCTTAGTGTGTCAGAGGTAGCTTAGTGTGTCAGATGTAGCTTTGTGTGTCAGAGATAGCTTAGTGTGTCACAGGTAGCTTAGTGTGTCAGAGGTAGCTTAGTGTGTCACAGGTAGCTTAGTGTGTCAGAGGTAGCTTAGTGTGTCACAGGTAGCTTAGTGTGTCACAGGTAGCTTAGTGTGTCACAGGTAGCTTAGTGTGTCACAGGTAGCTTAGTGTGTCAGAGGTAGCTTAGTGTGTCACAGGTAGCTTAGTGTGTCACAGGTAGCTTAGTGTGTCACAGGTAGCTTAGTGTGTCAGAGGTAACTTAGTGTGCCAGAGGTAGCTTAGTGTGTCAGAGGTAGCTTAGTGTGTCAGAGGTAGCTTAGTGTGTCAAAGGTAGCTTAGTGTGTCAGAGTTAGCTTAGTGTGTCACAGGTAGGTTAGTGTGTTAGAGGTAGCTTAGTGTGTCAGAGGTAGCTTAGTGTGTCAGAGGTAGCCTAGTGTGTCAGATGTAGCCTAGTATGTCAGAGGTAGCCTAGTATGTCAGAGGTAGCTTAGTGTGTCAGAGGTAGCTTAGTGTGTCAGAGGTAGCTTAGTGTGTCAGAGGTAGCTTAGTGTGTCAGAGGTAGCTTAGTGTGTCAGAGGTAGCTTAGTGTGTCAGAGGTAGTTTAGTGTGTCAGAGGTAGTTTTGTGTGTCAGGGTAGGTTAATGTGTCAGAGGTAGCTTAATGTGTCAGAGGTAGCTTAGTGTGTAAGAGGTAGCTTAGTGTGTCAGAGGTAGCTGAGTGTGTCAAAGGTAGCTTAGTGTCAGAGGTAGCTGAGTGTGTCAAAGGTAGCTTAGTGTGTCAGAGGTAGCTTAGTGTGTCAGAGGTAGCTTAGTGTGTCAGAGGTACCTTAGTGTGTCAGAGGTAGTTCTGTGTGTCAGAGGTAGCTTAGTGTATCAGAGGTAGCTCAGTGTGTCAGAGGTAGCTTAATGTGTCAGATGTAGCTTAGTGTGTCAGAGGCAGCTTAGTTTCTCAGATGTAGCTGAGTTTGTCAGATGTAGTTTAGTGTGTCAGAGATAGCTTAGTGTGTCACAGGTAGCTTAGTGTGTCAGAGGTAGCCGAGTGTGTCAGAGGTAGCTTAGTGTGTCATAGTAGCTTAGTGTGTCAGATGTAGCTTAGTGTGTCAGAGGTAGCTTAGTGACAGAGGTAGTTGAGTGTGTCTGAGGTAGCTGAGTGTGTCAGAGGTAGCTTAGTGTCACAGGTAGCTGAGTGTGTCAGAGGTAGCTTAGTGTGTCAGAGGTAGCTTAGTGTGTCAGAGGTAGCTTAGTGTCAGAGGTAGCTTAGTGTGTCATATGTAGCTTAGTATGTCAGAGGTAGCTTAGTGTGTCAGAGGTAGCTTAGTGTGTCAGAGGTAGCTTAGTGTGTCAGAGGTAGCTTAGTGTGTCAATGGTAGCTTAGTGTGTCAGAGGTAGCTTAGTGTGTCAGAGGTTGCTTAGTGTGTCAGAGGTAGCTTAGTGTGTCAGAGGTAGTAGCTTAGTGTGTCAGAGGTAGTAGCTTAGTGTGTCAGAGGTTGTAGTTAATGTGTCAGAGGTAGTAGCTTAGTGTGTCAGAGGTAGTAGCTTAGTGTGTCAGAGGTAGTAGCTTAGTGTGTCAGCGGTAGTAGCTTAGTGTGTCAGAGGTAGTAGTTTAATGTGTCAGAGGTAGTAGCTTAGTGTGTCAGAGGTAGCTTAGTGTGTCAGAGGTAGCTGAGTGTGTCAGAGGTAGCTTAGTGTGTCAGAGGTAGCTTAGTTGTCAGTAGTAGCTAGTGATCAGAGTAGCTTCAGTGTGTCAGAGTAGCTTAGTGTGTCAGATGTAGCTATTAAGTTATTTGTCAGATGTAGCTGAGTTTGTCAGAGGTAGTTTAGTTTGTCAGAGATAGCTTAGTGTGTCACAGTAAGCTTTGTGTGTCAGAGGTAGCCGAGTGTGTCAGAGGTAGCTTAGTGTGTCAGAGTAGCTTAGTGTGTCAGATGTAGCTTAGTGTGTCAGAGGTAGCTTAGTGTGTCAGAGGTAGCTTAGTGACAGAGGTAGCTGAGTGTGTCTGAGGTAGCTGAGTGTGTCAGAGGTAGCTTAGTGTCACAGTACTTTGTGCAGAGGTAGCGAGTGTGTCAGAGGTAGCTTAGTGTGTCAGAGTAGCTTAGTGTGTCAGATGTAGTATGTGTCAGAGAAGCTTAGTGTGTCAGAGGTAGCTTAGTGTGTCAGAGGTAGCTTAGTGTGTCAGAGGTAGCTTAGTGTCATAGGTAGCTTAGTGTGTCATATGTAGCTTAGTTGTCAGAGGTAGCTTAGTGTGTCAGAGGTAGCTTAGTGTGTCAGAGGTAGCTTAGGTGTCAAGGTAGCTTAGTGTGTCAATGGTAGCTTAGTGTGTCAGAGGTACTAGTGTTCAAGTAGCTTAGTGTGTCAGAGGTAGCTTAGTGTGTCAGAGGTAGTAGCTTAGTGTGTCAGCGGTAGTAGCTTAGTGTGTCAGAGGTAGTAGTTTAATGTGTCAGAGGTAGTAGCTTAGTGTGTCAGAGGTAGTAGCTTAGTGTGTCATAGGTAGTAGCTTATTGTGTCAGAGGTAGCTTAGTGTATCAGAGGTAGTAGCTTAGTGTGTCAGAGGTAGTAGCTTAGTGTGTCAGAGGTAGCTTAGTGTGTCAGAGGTAGCTTAGTGTGTCAGAGGTAGCTTAGTGTGTCAGAGGTAGCCTTAGTGTGTCAGAGGTAGCTCTAGTGTTCAGAGGTAGCTTAGTGTATCAGAGGTAGCTCAGTGTGTCAGAGGTAGCTTAGTGTGTCAGATGTAGCTTAGTGTGTCAGAGGTAGCTTAGTTTGTCAGATGTAGCTGAGTTTGTCAGAGGTAGTTTAGTTTGTCAGAGATAGCTTATTGTGTCACAGGTAGCTTAGTGTGTCAGAGGTAGCCGAGTGTGTCAGAGGTAGCTTAGTGTGTCAGAGTAGCTTAGTGTGTCAGATGTAGCTTAATGTGTCAGAGGTAGCTTAGTGACAGAGGTAGCTGAGTGTGTCTGAGGTAGCTGAGTGTGTCAGAGGTAGCTTAGTGTCACAGGTAGCTGAGTGTGTCAGCAGGTAGCTTAGTGTGTCAGAGGTAGCTTAGTTTGTCAGAGGTAGCTTAGTGTCAGGGTAGCTTAGTGTGTCAGAGGTAGCTTAATGTGTCAATGGTAGCTTAGTGTGTCAGAGGTAGCTTAGTGTGTCGTAGGTTGCTTAATGTGTCAGAGGTAGCTTCGTGTGTCAGAGGTAGTAGCTTAGTGTGTCAGAGGTAGTAGCTTAGTGTGTCAGAAGTAGTAGTTTAATGTGTCAGAGGTAGTAGCTTAGTGTGTCAGAGGTAGTAGCTTAGTGTGTCAGTGGTAGTACTTATTGTGTCAGATGTAGCTTAGTGTGTCAGAGGTAGTAGCTTAGTGTGTCAGAGGTAGTAGCTTAGTGTGTCAGTGGTAGCTGAGTGTGTCAGAGGTAGCTTAGTGTGGTCAGAGGTAGCTTAGTGTGTCAGAGGTAGCTTAGTGTGTCAGAGGTAGTAGCTTAGTGTGTCAGATGTAGCTTAGTGTGTCAGATGTAGCTTAGGGTATCAGAGGTAACTTAGTGTGTCAGAAATAGCTTAGTGTGTCAGAGGTAGCTTAGTGTGTCAGAGGTAATAGCTTAGTGTGTCAGAGGTAGCTTAGTGTGTCAGAGGTAGCTTAGTGTGTCAGATGTAGCTTAGTGTGTCAGAGGTAGTAGCTTAGTGTGTCAGGGGTACCTTAGTGTGTCAGAGTAGCTTAGTGTGTCAGAGGTAGCTTAGTGTGTCAGAGGTAGCTTAGTGTGTCAGAGGTAGCTTAGTGTGTTACAGGTAGCTTTGTGTGTCAGAGGTAGCTTAGTGTGTTAGAGGTAGCTTTGTGTGTCAGAGGTAGCTTAGTGTGTCAGATGTAGCTTAGTGTGTCAGAGGTAGCTTAGTTTGTTAGAGGTAGGAATAGGTTGTCAGAGGTAGTGTGTCAGAGGTAGCTTAGTGTGTTAGAGTAGCTGTTTAGTAGTGTGTCAGAGGTAGTTAGTGTGTCAGAGGTAGCTTAGTGTGTCAGAGGTAGCTTAGTGTGTCAGAGGTAGCTTAGTGTGTCAGAGGTGTCTTTCACCCCATCCCTCTTCATTTCAAGACTTTACCAGTGCGTGGAATTTTGCCCAGGCTTAAACAGTCTGCCAGATAATTACTGGGTGATCTGGAGGTAGCGCATATGGAATTGTCCAAGTGTGATGAATCTGTCTCAAACACACTCAAAACACAAACGTCACCAGAATGATCGGAGCATTGAGACAGAAAGCCAGCAGGTCAGTTTTTATATTGTGTGGTGGTTTGAACTCGATACATCACATTATGAGTCCATGGCTCTATGCAAAACAGCCAGCCGCCCTGTAACAATGAAAACTGTGGCCCACATGAGGATGGAGCCCACAACCCCTGCAGTAGTATAAATCGTTCTCATGTAGCAGTGTTTTCTGAACTTGTTTGGACTCTGTGTTCTTCACACCCACTTACACTTTTAAATTGGAGAGTGAAAAGGTCAAACTGTGCAGCGATCTAACCACATTCCACCATGATGTTTGTGCACAGTCTGTATCTTTAGTGGGCATATATGCTGGATGTTTTCACATTTTCATAAGATAGCCATTGACACAACTTACAGGATAATAAACATTCATTTTAGATATTCTGCCAGCATGTACACTAAAAGGAGGTTCAGGTCCTGGCAGGTTTGTCAGCGTTTTGACAGAAGATTTAGGCAAAATCCCCACTGACGCATCAGTGAAATGGATGAGACTTGACGGAATGATCCCAGTCTTTCCAATGAACCCATAACACGTTCTGCAGTGGGTAGGTGCTGGTTGGCCATAATAATGCTGACAATGAGACACGTTGTAGTCTACTCCGCTTCACTTCTTTGCCTTTACAGGTTTGAAGAAAAACTTTTGAATTAATTAATTAAATAATTACTAATTAATAATTCATCGATCTATCAATCAATCAATCAATCAATCATTCGATCGATGGATCAATCGATCAATCAATCATATCAATCAATCATTTATTTATTCATTTACTTTTTATTCATTTATTTATTTATTTATTTATTTATTTTCATGAACAAAAAACTGTCAAATTGAATCGTTTGCTCATAAAACAGTGGAAGAAAGGAGTGGAGCCATTGTGCATCCTCACACCAGCCCCCAGCATTCCCTCCCCTGCGCCACCACCTCTCCCCCCTCCTGCGCCACCTTTGACCCCGCCAGCCTTCTCTGGGGAGTGCACGAACGTCACGCCTACCGGGCCAAGGTCAAGGTCATCAACATCGTGGGCCTTGACCTTCAGCTGACCTCTGACCTATACGTGCACGACTCACGCGTGCCTCTGGAAGGGAGAGTGTTTGACGTGGTGCCCAGTGGGGAGGAGGAGGTGATGGGTGTTGAGGTCAGTGGGTGATGTTCTAGTTCCACAAGGACGACATATGTGTAACAAAGAATAGATACATAAAACATAGGGTGGTGGGTGTTGAGGTCAGTGTGTGGTCTTCTAGTTCCACAAGGACGACATATGTGTAACAAAGAATAAATACATAAAACACAGGGTGGTTGGTGTTGAGGTCAGTGGGTGGTCTTCTAGTTCTACAAGGACGACATATGTGTAACAAAGAATATATATATAAAACACAGGGTGGTGGGTGTTGAGGTCAGTGTGTGGTCTTCTAGTTCCACAAGGACGACATATGTGTAACAAAGAATATATATATAAAACACAGGGTGGTGGGTGTTAGGTCAGTGTGTGATCTTCTAGTTCCACAAGGACGACATATGTGTAACAAAGAATATATAATAAAACAAGGGTGGTGGGTGTTCAGGTCAGTGTGTGGATCTTCTAGTTCCACAAGGACGACATATGTGTAACAAAGAATATATAATAAACATAGGGTGGTGGGTGTTCAGGTCAGTGTGTGGTCTTCTAGTTCCACAAGGACGACATATGTGTAACAAAGAATAATACATAAAACACAGGGTGTGGTGTTCAGGTCATGTGTGATCTTTAGTTACAAGGACGAATATGTGTAACAAAGAAGTACAAACACAGGGTGTGGGTGTTGGTCATGTGTGTCTTTAGTTCCACAAGGACGACATATGTGTAACAAAGAATAGATACATAAAACATTAGGGTGGTGGGTGTTGAGGTCAGTGTGTGGTCTTCTAGTTCCACAAGGACGACATATGTGTAACAAAGAATAGATACATAAAACATTGAGGTGGGTGTTGAGGTCAGGTGGTCTTCTAGTTCCACAAGGACGACATATGTGTAACATAGAATAGATACATGAAACATTGAGGTGGGTGTTCAGGTTCCACAAGGACGACATATGTGTAACATACACTAGCACAAAAAGTTAAGGATCACTTGCACAAAAATTCATAACTTTCAAATAAGAAAGCCAATGCGTTGAAGCTTGGCAAACATTTAATTCCATGCTTTAGTGATACGATACACAATTGCCTTCAATTTCGAGCAATCGTTTGGTGTGTACATTTGATCAAAGTGGGTACGTATCGAAATTTGATTTCCCAAAGTCATTGAAATCACAAGACAGGGCATTCTGATGCTCCCAAAAGTTCAGTAATGCGTGTAACCACCATGGCTGTTCTGGCACTCGACGCAGCGAGTCCTCATCGAGTTGACCAGGTTGGTGAAGATCCTCTGTGGAAGCGCCTGCCACTCAGCCTGCAGCATCTGGTAGAGGTGTTGGGCATCCCTGGGAGGGGGGTGGTTGCTCCTCACTTTGCGATCCAGCTCATCCCAGAGGTTCTCAATCGGGTTGAGATCGGGACTGCATGCTGGCCACTCCATTCTGTTGACTCCAGACTGCTGCAGGAAGTCGTTGACCACCCTTGCCCTGTGGGGGCGAGCGTTGTCATCCTGGTAGACAGCCGTCGGTCCCATCTGCTGCAGTGTAGGCACAGCCAGCGGTCGAAGGATCTCATCCCGGTATCGGAGGCCAGTCAGGTTACCCTGTACATGATACAAGGGTGTTCTGTGGGAAGGCTGAAGGCCCCCCAGACCATTACAGAACCTCCACCAAAGGCCACCTTTTCTTGGACAGTGGTGTCAATAAAGCGTTGCCATGGGCGCCTCCAGACCCTCAGTCGGCCGTCGTTGTGGTTCATGGTGAAGCGTGATTCATCACTGAACAGGACCTGGGACCATTGCTGACGTGTCCACCTCATGTGACGTCTGCAGAAGGCGCGGCGTGCTGCCCTATGGGCTGGAGTTAAGCGTGGCCGTAAGGCTGGGCGACGAGAACGGAGGTTAAACCCATGAAGGCGGTTCCGTATGGTCTGCTGGCTGATGTTGATGTTAGTAGCCACCCTCAGCTGCCTTTGAATGATGCTGGAAGAGGCTGTTCTTGTCTGCAGGGCTTGTCGTTCAATGAGACGATCTTCACGTGGGTTTGTCTTCTTCGGTCGACCAGATCTGCGTCTTTCATGGACCCTCCCATGGCTGTGAAGCGTTGAATCAGTCTGACAATGACCGAGATGGACACCTGAAGTCACCTGGCCACTTCTCGCTTGGGAACACCATCTTGGAACCATGCAACAGCTCGTCCCCTCTCAAACTCGCTCAATTTTCGTCGTGGAGGCATTGTCAGATCAGGCCTACTACTGGTGGAATGTCTTCTTATAAAGCCAAGCAAGAGACAGCATCTCACACATAAACAGCAGTGCTTGCACGTGCATAATGGTTTTTCCATCTGGCTTGTGCAATGTGTTCAGGCAGAACGGTCCAAAACAAGGTCCTTTTTCGCAAGTTTCCGCTTTTCCGTTTGCGGCCAAGCTCAGTAGTAGAGAATCCCGTGCAATTTTCGCACTAACACAACATCGCCCACTTACAGCTGAACAAGAATTCATAACAATTTGGCTGGACTGAGAAATAAATAACAGTGGCGAACTGAGTTTATTACGCACCTGTTTTCTCATAGTGATCCTTAACTTTTTGTGCGTAGCTTAGAATAGATACATAAAACATTGAGGTGGGTGGGGGTGAGGGAGAGAACACCAGTGAGACTTTCACTGATGTTTCATCCCAAAGTTTTGTGCATTTGTTGTTGTTGTTGTTGTTGTTGTTGTTGTTGTTGTTGTTGTTGTTGTCCTCAGTGCACGCTTGACAAAGGCCATTTGGCCAAACGTTTGCACCTGTCATAAAGTTTTTGGTTTAAATCATTTTACTAAGTTCACGTTTTCATTCCAACATTTTTCTGTATCTGATTCGTATTTGCTTGAACGCAGGCAGTCATTTTGTTCTGGATTTCATGTGTGTTCAGTATTTTTGAGTTGTGGGTGTTGAGGTCAGTGTGTGTTCTTTAAGATTTCATGTGTATATTGAGTTGTGGTGTGTTGAGGTCAGTGTGTTTTCTTTAAGATTTCATGTGTGTATATTGAGTTGTGGGTGTTGAGGTCAGTGTGTGTTCTTTAAGATTTCATGTGTCTATTGAGTTGTGTGTGTTGAGGTCAGTGTGTTTTAAGATTTCATGTGTATATTGAGTTGTGTGTTGAGGTCAGTGTGTGGTATTTAAGATTTCATGTGTCTATTGAGTTGTGTGTGTTGATGTCAGTGTGTGTCTTTAAGATTTCATGTGTCTATTGAGTTGTGTGTGTTGAGGTCAGTGTGTGTTCTTTAAGATTTCATGGTGTTTATTGAGTTGTGGGTGTTGAGGTCAGTGTGTAGTCTTTAAGATTTCATGTGTATATTGAGTTGTGGGTGTTGAGGTCAGTGTGTGTTCTTTAAGATTTCATGGGTGTTTATTGAGTTGTGGGTGTTGAGGTCAGTGTGTAGTCTTTAAGATTTCATGTGTATAATGATTGTGTGTGTTGATTCATGTGTAGTCTTTAATATTTCATAGGTGTATATGAGTTGTGGTGTTGAGGTCAGTGTGTGGTCTTTAAGATTTCATGTGCATATTGAGTTGTGGGTGTTGAGGTCAGTGTGTGTTCTTTAAGATTTCATGGGTGTTTATTGAGTTGTGGGTGTTGAGGTCAGTGTGTAGTCTTTAAGATTTCATGTGTATAATGAGTTGGTGTGTTGATGTCAGTGTGTAGTCTTTAATATTCATAGGTGTATATTGAGTTGTGGGTGTTGAGGTCAGTGTGTGGTCTTTAAGATTTCATGTGCATATTGAGTTGTGTGTGTTGAGGTCAGTGTGTGTTTTCTTTAAGATTTCATGTGTATATTGAGTTGTGGGTGTTGAGGTCAGTGTGTGTTCTTATATTTCATGTGTGTATTGATTGTGGTGTTGAGGTCAGTGTGTGTTCTTAATATTTCATGTGTATATTGAGTTGTGGGTGTTGAGGTCAGTGTAAGTCTTACGATTTCATGTGTTATGAGTGTGGGTGTTGAGTCAGTGTGTAGTCTTAAGATTTCATGTGTATATTGAGTTGTGGGTGTTGAGGTCAGTGTGTAGTCTTTAAGATTTCATGTGTATATGAGTTGGGTGTGAGTCAGTGTGTAGTCTTTAAGATTCATGTGTATATGAGTTGTGGGTGTTGAGGTCATGTGTGGTCTTTAAGATTTCATGTATATATTGAGTTGTGGTGTTGAGATCAGTGTGTTTTCTTAAGATTCATGTGTATATTGAGTTGTGTGTGTTGAGGTCAGTGTGTGGTCTTCTTGTACCAGAATAACAACACGTCATGTAAATAGATTAAAATCTGTTTATTTGAAAAAATATAATTGGCTTCACCTAGCAGATAGATGGTTGGACATTTGGACTTTGACTATGGTGGGGATGGGGTTCTGTCTTGTGAGACGAGTTTATACAGAATAGCTTATTGTTTGTGATTCAGACCTTTAATGATTTATTTATTTACTTCATGTATATGTTACTTTTTGAAGGTAAGATACACTCATACACATGTTATTTACATGATACTGAGATTATTCCAGTGGCACGCTAACATAAATACCAAAATAAGATATAGAATAGGTAAAGACATGGCCAGCTCATGGGTTTATGTGCAGGCTTAAGGCTTGTGCCATGATCACCATACACGTGGCACCTGTGACGTTAGTGTATATGGAATTCGTTCCGACGTGGAGACGTCATCTTGAGAAACTGAAACTGAAACTCCCTTTCGTCTCAAAGATTGCATTTTATTTCTCAAAAGTAATTGCATTATTGCTTGGTACTCTCCCTCTGTTCTTGCACCCTATCCACCAACTGCAGAAATTTAACCCTTTGACTCCTCACACTATCCACCAGCTTCCTGCAAGAAGCAAGCTGGTGGATAAGGTGAGAGAGTCAAAGAGTTAAGTTTTTGCTTTGCTAGCACAGTTGACAATTCAGGATGCTAATGGATAAGATGAGAGAGACAAAGGGTTAAGAGATTGTTCGTATCCTACACAATGATTGTCTGTGTATCTGTGACATCTGTTTGCAACATAAAGTTCACCATGATGTTGTGTATACTTACTGACAGAGATGGGAAGACACAGATTACCAACTGACCACCTCCACCCTGGAGGCCATCTGGTCAGGATTTGATGACGACATTAATGACGTCACCTACGAGGTTGGGCTAGGCACGTCAGCGGGTGCTGATGACGTCAGCGGTTTTGTGGATGTGGGGGTCAGAACAGAACACACGTTCACTGGACTGTCTCTTCTGACTGATACGGTGAGTGGACACTGGTCAGTCTGGGCTGATTGGGTTGGGTTAGGTGGATGGATGGGTGTGTTGAGTGTGTGTGTGTTTAGTGTGTGTTTAGTGTGTGTGTGTGTGTGCGTGTGTGTGTGTGTGTGTATGTGAATGTATGTGTGGTGTGGTGTGTGTGTGTGTGTGTGTGTGTGTGTGTGTGTGTGTGTGTGTGTGTGTGTGTGTGTTAGTGTGTGTGTATGTGTGTTGTGTGTGTGTGTGTGTGTGTGCGTGTGTATGTGTGTGTGTGTGTGTGAGTGTGTCTGTGTGTGTGTGTTAACTATCCCTATTTTAATATCATGTAAACAGTGCATCATTGTTGTCTATATAACGGGTGTGTAGTCAAGTGAGTAAACGGTTGTGGGTTCGAACCCCGGGGTGCGCTATATTAAAAGTAACCTTCTAACGGTCCCATCTTAACATCATTGTTGTTCTGGTGGTGTCAGTACACGATTAGATAAGCTCCCCTTCCTCCACTTCCCTGGGATGGTTATCCCCGTTGGTCCTATCACCTGAGGTGGGTGTCGACGTAAAAAATGAACCAAACCAAACCAAGTGGGTAAATGATGGACTTCCAGTTGAAAGGTCCCGGGTTCGACCCACCAAGACCCCATCACCTGCTGGGTAAAGGATGGATAGTTTCTTCATATCTCCCAGGTCAACATGTGCGGGGATCTGCCAGTGCCCACACCCCTTTGTGTGTTAAGCGCGTGTAGAATATCATGTACGTAAGCTAAGTGAATTGGAGGCTGGCTACACAAGGCACATACATGTACACTCGTACATACACACATCAGCATCATCATATCATCATCATGAACTATTTATTGTTAGATTAACAGACAGAAAAGCTGTACTGACAACACACACACACACACACACACACACACACACACACACACACACACACACAACATAAAAAGACCCACGATCTTCCGTACGTTCTCACTGTCCACGACTCTGTGTTGAAAGGTGTCAACTCAAGAAGACTGGGACGATCTTACGGTTTTGAAGGAGACTCGTGCCCTGTGAACGACCCTCATAACATTAAAAGCTCATTAGATATGGCCTTTTCCAAATTTGATGATTCAGCAGACTGTATTGTTTTTCACTGTGGTGTGCATGAATTGAACAGCAAAGATCTCCCTGCAACAACTAAACATCTCGCTTCAGGCATAAAACAAATAGCACAAGAACATCCAAAATCTAAACTAGTCGTTAGTAAGGTTGCCCCTGTACGGCAGGCCCGAATGGAGGTTCAACGAAATCTGTTTAACGCTTTTCTATCTGCTGAACTTGTTGATATGAAAAATATTTCTTTTGTATCACATGAGAACCTTCGTACCACTCAACAATTTCTAAAAGACGACATTCACCCCACCACCAGAGGAAGTAGCATCATTGCAGGAAATCTTGGAAGACACATTCGAGACCTATTTTGGGAGACTCCAAGGAGAACATCAAGATCAAGATCATCACAGCTACACCCTTCCAGATTCTCCAGAGGACAGTACCACCCTTTTGACAACTACACACCATGGTGGCCGTATAATATGTTTTGAAATAACAGTATTACATATACAATACTTAATGTTCATGTCACAGGACTTTTTCCTCGTCATCTCTGACATTTCTTCTGCTGAAAATAAACAATAACTAGGTTTTAGTCCGACTATCAAGACTCGGTCAGACTATACACTCTGTACATTTGAAGACGTGAATGCCATTATTTTGATTTTTGGTTATTTGTTATTCCTTGTAATCTATTATCACCTTTATAAGTTATTCGTACGTTGGACTATGTAATTTTCTTTTTATTGATTTTGCTACAATTTTGTTTTCTTTACTTCGTAGTCTAAGTAATTACGTAATTTTCTTTCTGTCCAGTTCTCCTGGACACAGAAAATCAAAGTATTCATTATTATCGACCATAAATAACAGTTAATAGAAAGTTGGAGATTAACCAATATCAGCAATGCGAAAACAATCCCAAGTCAAGTTTTTGCAATGGAATTGTAGATCCCTTTCCACCAATTCGGCTTACTTGGAGCATTTCCTAGCATCAAATAGGTGTGAAATTTTGATTCTACAGTCGATGAATGTTGTCGCTACCAAGCTTCCCAATTTCCCCAATTATTATTATCCTCCAGTCTATGAATGTGGGAATCACGGGAAGAAGGTATCCACCGCGATTTATATACTCAAAGAGTTACAATACTGCTTACTTACTTCCCCAGTTTTGAAATCAAGCGAAGATTTGCATGCTTGTGCTGCCACTGTCCAATTAAGCAATTCTCTAAACATTAACGTTTTGTCAGTCTACCTACCAACAGGTCCAAATGACCACAACACAGAATGGCTGCGCACTATCCAAGATCAGCAGCGTGGTAAATGGCTAATAGGTGGAGACTTTAATTCCCACTCCCCATTTTGGGAAAAGAACTGTTCTACTGTTACGAGCAATCGTTTGGTAGAAAATATCGTTGATAGTTCGCTTTACCTTCTAAATGATGGTAGTGTCACTAGGATCCCTGATGTTTCCAAACACAGGGCGACAGCCATCGATTTGTCTCTAATCTCACCAGAATTAGCACCATCCTGTACCTGGGAAACTCACAGAGACACTTTGGGAAGCGATCACCTACCTATCATCATAACCATAACTGACAAAAACATCAGGATGAAAGACAGCTCTCCTGAAATTATTCCAAAATATAATTACAAGCGTTCTGACTGGTCCTTATTTCGAACTGCTCTAGCTAATCAAGATTACAGACATTATGAAAGTGAAAATGTAGACATTATGTTTTCTAAATTCCAAGAGTCAATTTTAGCCGCTGCAGACCTATCGATTCCGAAACTCAAATCTTCTAGATCAAATAATCGATTGGGTAATGTTTGGTGGACAGAGGCATGTGAGAAAGCAGTTCAATATAAAAGGGAGAAATACAAAATCTACATCAAAAGCCGGAAACCTGAGGATCATGTCGAAATGAAAAAAGCTAACATCCAATGTAACAAAATCATTGCTGAAGCAAAGAAAGATTATTGGGCATCATTCTGCACAAAAGAAATTTCAGATTTTAAAGATTTCCATAAAGTCTGGACGAAAATGAAACAAATGAAGGATGGAACCAACTTACCTAGGTGTCCGATAATGATTGAAACATGTAACACATTTCCTTCAGACATGGACAAAGCAGAAACTTTTGTGGATCTGTTCGCCAAAAACAGTAAAGTTGAAGGTTTATCTCCTGACTGCAAACATCACAGAGAAATGGAAGATTACAACCCAATCTACACTGATCCAGTACCACAGAATGATCTCTGGTTTAATTCTCCAATCACCTTAGAAGAGCTAAAAAACACAGTACTGTCTCTACACAACAAAAAGAGTTCGGTAGGTGTTGATGCAGTTTCGACTGAAATGATTAAACATCTCCCTGAAAACTACCTTATTTTCTTACACAAAATTTTGCAGAAATGCTGGGTTACTGGAACTGTGCCACAAATCTGGCAAAAGTCTATAGTTATACCAATCTTAAAAACAGGAAAATCGAAAACCGATAAAAACAGTTACAGACCTATTGCTTTAACGTCCCACACAAGCAAACTAATGGAAAGATTGGTCTTAAACAGACTTTTACACTACTGTGATAAAAATAACGTTATTCCGGTAAACCAGGCAGGTTTTAGAAAAGGAAGATCCGCAGTTGAGCACCTAGTTAAACTTACAACTCAGATCAAACAACAGTTTGCCCGCAGAAAAAGTGTTTTAGCTACTTTCTTTGATGTGAAAAAAGCTTACGATCAAGTTTGGCATAAACGTTTATTGTTCAAGCTAAAATCTGTTGGTTTATCAGGCAATATGTTCAATTACATTAAATCGTTTTTAGCTAATAGAACAATTCAGGCAAGAGTGGGAGCTAGTTATTCTTCTTCACGATGCCTCGACATGGGGATTCCACAAGGTTCAGTGATAGCACCTATTTTATTTAATATCCTTATACAGGATCTTCCGAAAGCTCTTTCAAATCGTGTTGTTTTAGTACAGTACGCTGATGATATATGCACTTGGATGAATATCACTTTAAAAAAGACAACTCCACAGAGAACGCGAAATTACATCAGGAAGTTGTATCAAATTGATCTTGATAATCTTGGAAACTATATGTTAGAAAATGGGCTGTCGTTGTCAGCAGAAAAAACTAACATGATGCTGTTTGATCCTGGTGGTAACTCAAATAACTTGCCTATTTTCAAATTGCTTGGTGAAGTGTTAAATTACAAACAGGTCGTAAAATTCCTGGGAGTTTACATCACGTCCAAATTAAGCTGGAATGTCCATTTTGATTATATTTTAACAAAAGCGCGAAAAAACCTTAAATTTTCTAAAGATAATAAGCAAATTACCCTGGGGAATGGATACAAATGTACTGATTCATCTGTCAACAGCGCTGGTCAGGTCTAAATTATCCTACGCGCAAGAAGTTTTCTTCAATGCACCCAAATATTTACTAAAAAAGATTCAGAGCTTGGACTGCAAAAGTCTTAAAATTGCACTAGGTGTACCAACTCATGCTTCTACTCTGGAAACGTACAAAGTTGCTGGAATTCTACCTTTAAACAACCATCGTGAGTTAGCTACAGCAAAGTTTGCAATTAGAACTACTTCACAAGTGGATAATTTTGTGAGCAAAGAAATTAAGATCAGGTCTGATACTGACTTTCCAAAACGAGCAAAAAACATTTCATCACAAATTACAGCCGCAACTTACATATCTGGCCTGATCAAACAGTCCAACATAACAATGGATGAAATTGCTGAGAAACCAACGATAACGCCTATCCCTACATGGGAAATGCTAAATGCCACATTTGATCTCGATTATGCAAAAGTTAAAAAAGATGATAATGTCAACATTACGCTATCCACAGCTTGTGAACACATCGATGAAAAGTACAGTACCCACCTCCACATTTTTACCGATGGGTCAGTCTTAGCAAACCAGAGCGCTGGAGCAGCCTTTTATGTTCCAAAATTTAACATTAAAAAGTCCTTTTTCATTGGGGCAAATGTATCTATATATACAGCAGAATTGGTCGCTGTTGTTCAAGCGTTGCATTATTTAATAAGCCTTCGGCCTGTGTCATTCAAAGTAGTTCTCTTTGTTGATTCAAAATCTGTATTATATGCCTTACAATCTTTTGATACAGACACAAGACCTGACTTAATTATTGAGGCAAATCATCTTAATAGGTAGAAAGAAACTCTAGGGAGAGCTAGACAACAGAAGGTCTTCAGAGAAGTAACCCCCTTTAGACAAGTGTTTCGGCCCTGAATTCCTTACACTCTCGGGGGGCCGGGCCACATCCAGGTCATGACTCCTGGATGCCCTTCTGCTGTTGTCTATTTTTTTTTTTCCCACGCCGGGGATCGAACCTGGGCGATTCTGCGCTTCAGAACTGCGGTACGCGGTTTTACCAATGTGCTAACGGGGCACACATCATCTGTAGTGAATTTAATCCTTATGAAGTTCACTTTTTTGGTTCCTCCTGCCCAGATCCAGCTTGAGCTCCTTTCTGCTGCCTCTGCCATCGCTTTAAGGGCTCTAGTCCTCTTCTTCCCAGAAATGGCGAGTTGTTTCATGAGATCATAAGCGGAGGTGCCCACAAACCCTCTTGCCCCGACCTCTATGGCGAAGATTTTGACCCGCAGACCTGCTTTCTTCAGGGTGCTGGCAAGACCGGCGTATTTTTCGGTCTTGTAGATATGTGCTTCTTCCATTCTGCTTTCGTATGGCACAGTGAGTTCTATCAGAATCACTTGTTTCGAGGAGTCAGAGTGGAGAGCGATGTCTGGTCTCATGCCTGTCTTGCTGATGACATCTGGGTAATTTCTCCACTCTGGGAGGTCTGCTGTACACTCCCAGTCGACTGCTCCATCCAGAAGACCCTTTGGCAATGTGCTGGTTGTCATAGCCCTTTCGGGCCAGACCTGTTTCCCTCCTGCTTTGTAGAACGTTGTCATAGCAATTGGTGCGTTTGGGGTCATGGTGTTTTCGCTAACCACATCTGTGATCACTTTCAGAACTTGGTTGTGCCTCCATGTATACCTTCCTTGGGCTAGCGCTACTTTGCAAGAGCTTAGGACATGTTCCACTGTTTGTTTCTTCTGACAGAGCGGACATGCTGGGTCGTCTGCTTTCCCCCATTTCACTAAGTTTGCATTCGAGGGGAGCAGGTCATATACAGATCTGAGGAGGAAGCTTATCCTTAGAGGAGCCATGTGCCACATATCGTTCCAGCTGAGACTTCTTTGGAGTGCACTGTCCCATGTTGTCCATTGCCCCTGTTGACCTTGCTGGACTGCCTTCTGCACTCTTTTGACATCTTCTTCTTCCTTCAACTCCTGTATGATCATGTCTCTTTTTTCCTTCCCTTTGGCTTTGGACCACCACTGCATTTTTGTTGCTCCCAGTCCCTGTCTGTTGGTTTGCGTGTGTCCAATTATTTCTTTGATGCTGAGGTTTCTCTTGGCATTGTTTACAGCCTCTTGGACTTTCCACTTTCTGCCAGTTCTCAGCTTTGGATGAACTGCTCTCACGATATTGTCCTCCGATTCCTCCAGCATGCTCAACAGTCTTGCTTTTCCAACTTTGTATTCCTCCACTATGGATTTGAGAGGTAGCTTCAGCATTGCTTGACGACAGTAGAATGCAACATCAGTGAGACCAGGTGGGACACCGAGCCATTTTCTTGTGTATTTGTTGATTTTGGCTTCCATTGCTTCGACTGTGCTGGTGCAAATGTCATAGATTAGCAGTGGCCACAGCAGCTTTGGTATCAGCATGAACTGTAGACACCAGACTTTGTATTTGCCTGGCAGTCCGCAGTTATCTATTTTCTTCAGGCCTTCTTCTGCTGTTTGCTTGGTTTCACATCCCCTTTGTGTGTCTTTCAGGGAGTCATCATACCATCTTCCGAGACTTTTTACTGGCTCTTCTGTGACAGTGGGGATGGCTTGGTTGGCTACCATGAATTTGACTGAATCTGCCACTTTTCCTTTTCGCAGTGAGAGACTTCGGGATTTCTTAGGTTTGAACCTCATTCTTGAAGAGGCCACCAGCTCATCCAGCTGCTTTAAGATTTGGTGTGTCTCTTCCTCATCCGTGGACAAGACTGTTGTGTCATCCATGAAAGCTTTCAGAGGAGGCATCTGGTATCCATCTCCCAGATTCACTGGACCTGAACTCTTCATTGCAGCTTTCAAGATGACTTCCATTGCCAACACGAACAGTATGGGAGAGATTGCACAGCCCATTGCAATGCCCACCTCTAGGTCTATCCAGTCCGTGGTGTATTCTTTGGTAGAGAACCGCATTGAGAACCCTTGGAAATACTTCCTCAGCATTGTTCGGATGTTTTCTGGGATGTGATACATTTCAAGAGCCAGCTGGATCATATCGTGTGGAACTGATCCATATGCATTCGCCAGATCAAGCCAAACTACGTCAATGTCTCTCTTCTCTGTTCTTGCTTTTTGGATGGCATCCCAAATCAACGTGGCATGTTCCAAGCATCCAGGCATTCCTGGTATGCCTCCCTTTTGGACTGACATATCCAGATACTTGTTTTCAGTCAGGTATTTTGTCAATCTTGCTGCCATAACAGAGAAGAAGATTTTCCCCTCGACGTTCAGAAGTGATATTGGCCTGAACTGATTGATGCTGCTGGAGTTCTGCTCCTTCGGA
>CM060314.1:6823925-6826425 GCA_030674185.1 Monoplex corrugatus | reverse complement strand
TGTTAGCTGGAAAGGCTGGTTGGTTGACAGGTATCTGGTGTATGCTGGAAAGGCTGGTTGGTTGACAGGTATCTGGTGTTGTTAGCTGGAAAGGCTGGTTGGTTGACAGGTATCTGGTGTTGTATGCTGGAAAGGTTGGTTGGTTGACAGGTATCTGGTGTTGTAAGCTGGAAAGGTTGGTTGGTTGACAGGTATCTGGTGTTGTAAGCTGGAAAGGCTGGTTGGTTGACATGTGTCTGGTGTTGTCAGTTGGAAAGGCTGGTTAGTTGACAGGTATGTTGTGTTGTAAGCTGAAAAGACTGATATCTTGATCGAGTGGCCATTTCACCTGATGTGCTGTTGTGCTATTTTATATTTGCTTTAAATATCCAGTAAACCTATTTCAGCTCGCGCAGAACCGGAAGCGTTGAGCGAGGCCATGAATGATTGATGACAAAATAAAGAAGAAGTGGTTTTAATGTAAGCTTTCTTTGTGATTGGAATAAATAGAATTTTCCCTTCCTATTAAAAAAAACAACAAAAACAAAAAAAATTACAAACTGTCCCATGAAGGCCAAGGAATAGAATGTGATTTAGGATTATAATAATATATACGGTTGTATACGTATATATACTTCTTCAACCTAATCGTGCACTATATACGGCAAATGGTTTTAAAGGGAGACTATTGTGGTTGACTTAAAGTCTTTGGTAATATGCTGTCGTGCTTTCCCTTGCACAGTACTGAGTTTTTCTTTAGTCTGCCTCGTGTAAGAAAGGGAGAAAATAAGAGTGAGAACAGTGACGGGACTTCAGCTCTGTCACAAGAACACTAAGCTGATATCGCCAGAATGACTGGGGTATGAAGTTGGACAGCAAACAAACAACAGTTAAGTTACAGCTAGGACTGAACTCAAGATATCAGATTCAGAGTTTTCTACACTGCCCGATGCAACCAGCTCTTGTTATGGCAGTATTATACTGCTCTTTTCAATCAGTTTTGCTCTTTTTTATGAAGTGTGTGCTCTAGTGGTCAAAGCACCTGCCTTGGACATGAAAAACCGGGGTTTGAATCAAAGATTAGACAGGTTTTATTTTCTCCCTCCTCCCCTCCACTAGACTGTGGGGAGAAACTGATCGATTTGTGTTAATTTTGCATTTCTGCTGTCCACAGAACAAAAATACATCAATGTGTATTTCGGGCCTGACTAGCCCATCCACTGCTGGAAAAAAGGAGTCCTTTTAATTTGTATCCCCGCGGAAGCCCCGAGAATGTGACGTATGAAAAAGGGGAGAGGGGTGCCTGTGTCACAAATTGCGTGATGGCGTCACCCTAGATAGACGGCACCGGAAGGGGGGTACCGTTGGGTGGACGGACTGCTGAACGGATTTTTCCAGGTGATTTTTTGTTGTTGTCGTTTTTTTGTTTTTGTTGCTACATTTTTTAGACTGACAGATACAATGGTACAGGTTTTGTTTTTTTAAAAAGCTTTTTTCACACAACTTTTTATGAGAAAAATGAGGGGTATCACCATACACCGAATGAGATCTTTTTTTTACAAACGTGGGATAGGAAAGTGATATTTATCATTATTGTGTATGCTTTCTCCAATTCTCAATTTTGTTGTCCAATTGGTCAAAAAACCTTTTTTGAACGTGAGAAATTTTTCTGACACCCCATTGGTCAACCTGTCAACAATTATTTTCAGTGTGTATACCGTCGCCTTGGCGTAGTATTGCGCAACGGATCCGATGGAAAAGGTTGCGGGGGGTTTGAATCCTCATCAGTCCCTTCAAAATTCATAGTGGGAAAATTTTTGGTCTAACCGGCCTACCCGAGTTTTGGGTACCATGGGGTATTGGGAAGACTGGGGATACACAGACGGTTCATCACGATGCGTCATTGAGGGTGTTTTAAAAATTTCAGCGGTACCGAGGTGTCTGTGTATTGGGCCTGGTTTATGCCAGGAATTCTTATGTAGTCAGTGTAGAGTACAACTCTGTACCGAGTTCAATCCCTTTATGGAATCCATGCAGGATCATGATTTTTTTATCATCATCGATATATCATCATCGATTGTAAAAAAATGTGCCAGCTGCTTTGGCAATAAGGTGGTGTAAAAAAAGGGGGGAGTAGGGGGAGGAAAGGTGAGCACAAAGGTAACCTCCCGGTGCAATGTCTAAAAAAAATTCTTCGTGTAGAGTGCAAGTCACCAATCATTTGGATAATCACAATTTTTGTGGGCATAGAGAATCAAGTGTTTTAAACGAGCTACCAATGTACTGTTGCACAAATTGAAAATCTTTGATATGGGGGCATGCCGGGGTTTTGTGTGCATGCCAGGTTAAATAAGCCCGCACTTTATTGATTTTCACGATCTTTAAAGTAATATTGAAAATTTCAACATGTTTAAAATACAAAAGGGAGTTTAGGGGACAGGCAGCTGTGACATTTGCTGACTTGGGAGATCGGAAAAACTCTTCACTCTTTTCCCACTGGAAAGGGGTGTTAGATGATCAA
>CM060314.1:6797971-6817971 GCA_030674185.1 Monoplex corrugatus | reverse complement strand
TATCAAACTTATACACCTCCTTGAATTCCATTTGCTTCTAGGAAATTTTGCCTGATCCCATGAAGCGTAACAATTATCAACAACAGATATTGTGGTTAAAAAGAATTCTTGTTCAACCTAATGCCTCCTGTTCGGCTCTCCAAGCATAACATAGCGCTTTCAGCGAGTGATAAAGTGTTTGTCCACAGTAATGGAAATAGTTCCTTGAACATTGGCTGTAGTCCCAAGAAACCATTGGGTCAACCTGTTCTAACGGGCGCTGCAGTCTGGTAAGTCAACACTTGAAGGTTGTCCCGCATTAAAAAGTCCAGGGCTGTGAGTGTAAACTGAGCAGCATGTTTCAAATAACAAAAGGTTGCAAGCGTGTGGAATGAATAGGGTGTTTCAGAGCTGTCTCTGAGATCCTTTCTTTGTTTAGCGTGAGAACCAGTCATTAATTTTCCATTACAGCCTGATAGTGAAGCCCACTCAGTAATGCAGATCTTTAGTGACTGGCATTGTTTTGACAGCAGGAGCCGTAACTGTACCGGTATGAGACGTGACACGGTTAAAATTAAACAGTCTGAAGATCAATTAATAACCCATTAAGTTACATGCATGTATGCTCTTTTTGAAGTAGAAATGAATACAGATATATGCATGTAGAGAGAAAAAAAAGAACGTGCTAGCTCGCCAATGAATAGTAATAAGGTAAGGACTTTAAGGAAAGCAAATAAACAAGTACAAGGGCAAAAAGCTGGAAACCGTATATGTTCGGCTTGTGTAAATGAAATACATAGGACATTCAAGCCATGTTAATATTCTCACTCTCATGTCATTCCGATAATACAAAGAGAGGTCATCTTGAAACTAAACCAAATATACTTACATTTAGCCCTTAAATCTCACAATCATTAAAAAAAAAAAAGTTTTAACAATGTTGTAGATAAGACCTCGGAATTGTATCAAAGCCATGATAATAGCATCCCCTTGCTTCATTTTCTCCACTGGTCGCCTATTTCTCGAAGAATTTCATACAAAATCAAGATACCATGTTACAAGTATACCAACCGTACTGCACCTGTTTATCTTTGTGACTACCTCTGAATATATCCCACAGCTTGACCTATTCGTTCTGCTTCTGATATTACGTGTTAACAAATTCCTTAAATTAATACAGATGTTCCACAGTTGGTCACCGCTGTTTTTCTGTGTCGTCCATACAACTGGAGCCAGCTTCCCCTATCTTTTGGACAATCACATACTTTGTCTTCCTTCAAGTATTTTGAAGACATACTTTTTGGTTCAGCAGTTACTTGTGACCTCCCACCACGAAATCTTAACTCGCACTCAGTCGAATAGCACTTGGAGCTGAAAAGGTGAATGAAGGTCTATCTGGGGTGTTTTGACTTTTTTCCAACATTGATTTCTGTAGACTATAATCTATCCCATATTTCTTCAAAAAATATTATTAATCAATTTAAAATGATATTTTAATGCACTGATCGCAGCAGAAAGAACGCAATTTCATGCCAAAAGTACCTATTTTTGTCTCTTATTATGAACCATAACCTGTACAGTATCCACACATTTAATATACTGATGGAAAGGTCTTTGGTGCACCTTTCAGATAATGACAGTGAAAATTAGAAACAAACTGGGTCAAAGCCACCAAATAAAGAAATTTCAGGAAAATGTGTAGGAGAGCACACAAAAAACTTTAGAGGCCGTTTTCTCAAAATGGCCGTCATACAACTTAATGACTTTAAACATACATAACTTCTACATTTTTTTAGTACAAGCTTTATCTAAGTACCAAAATAATCAGCAGAATGTACACATTCCAGTGATATGTATATCTCAAAATGCCCAAAATGCTAGTTAAGACTGATTTCGTGGTGGGAGGTCACATTTTCCTTTCTCTATGCCCACCCTTTTGTTTACCCACTTCATGACCTCCCCTTCCTGTCTGTGTGTGTTTTGCATCGTTGAGGTTTTTGTCATTGCGAGTGAATGCTTCAGCAAATGATGAGAGTGCACTGACTTGATTAATACATCAAGATTTGGAGCCGTTTGAATGCCCTTATCATCATTGTTATTATTAAGCCATCCAAACTTCGGCATTTGTAAATCCGATCCATGGTAATAATACTACAGCTATGAAAGCAAAAATGCTCACTTTAACCTCTAATGATCATATCACTGTTAATACAGAATACATTCTAAAAAGCAACAACAGCAACAATAACAACAAAACAACAACAACAACAACACAACAACTCAACAACACAACAACAACAACAACAACAACAACACACAAAAAACCCTGAGTGGACCCCAACCAAGCCATGCTAAATCCAACCCAACATATTGGAACCCAAAACAACAACAACAACAACAACAACAACAACAAACACAATAAATAACACACACAACACACACACACACACACACACACACAAAACAAAAAAAAACAACCCTAAATAGACTCCAACCAAGCCATGCTAAATCCAACCCAACATATTGAAATCCAAAAGAAGAAGAAGAATAACAACAACAACAACAACAACACCACAACAAACACACACACACAAAAAACCCAAACTTGAATGAACCCCAACCAAGCCAAGCTACATCCAACCCAACATATTGGAACCCAAAACAACAACAACAACAAACACACACACACAAAACCCCCCTGAACGGACCCCAACCAAGCCATGCTAAATCCAATTCAAAACAACAACAACAACAACAGCACAACAACAACAACAACAACAACAAACAATAACCAAACAAACAAACAAACAAACACACACACACACACACACACACACACACACACACACACACACACACACACACACACACACACACACACACACACACACACACACCCTGAATGGACTCCAACCAACCCATACTAAATCCAACCCAACATATTGTAACCCAGGACCTTATAGAAGAGCTGTGTAGGGTTCACGATGTTGGTCCATCTATCGTTCTGAGTACCGCTGGGTCCCTGGTTGACGTTGGCAGGGGCGATGATGGTAGTTCCGTCTGATGATTCCAGTTCCAGTTCGTTGTACTTAATGGTCGGCTTGGCTGTGACTAGGGAGGACATTAATGGTTGTTGCCTTTGTATTGTTATGATGATAATGATGATGATGATGATGATGAGGAGGAGGAGGAGGAAGATGGTAGTGGTGGTGGTGGTGGTGGTGGTGATGATGATGATGATGTTGATGATGAGACGATGATGATAATGTTGTTGTTATTGATGACAACGACGACGACGACAACGACGACAACGACGATGATGATGATGATGATGATGATGGTGGTGGTGGTGGTGGTGGTGGTGGTGGTGGTGGTGTTGACTACTACTACTACTACTACTACTACTACTACTACTACTACTACTACTATTACTACTATTACTACTACTATACTACTACTACTACTACTACTACTACTATTACTACCACTACTATTACTACTACTACTACTACTATTACTACCACTACTACTACAACTAGAACTACTGCTACTACTACTACTGTTTCTATCATCATCATAATCATCATTGTTATTATTGTTATATCATTATCGTTGTTGTTATTATATTTCTTATTGTTGTTGTATTGTTATTTTTTATCATTACCATCATTATCATCATCATAAAACTGAATGAACAAACAATGGATATATGTTGGTGAGATAAGAGAAAGACAGAAAGGCAGACAGAGAGAGAGGAGAGAGAGAGAGAGAGAGAGAGAGAAGAGAGAGAGAGAGAGAGAGAGAGAAGAGAGAGAGAGACAGACAGACAAAGACAGGCAGACAGACAGACAGAGGCAGACAGACAGACAGACAGAGAGAGAGAGAGACAGAGAGACAGACAGACAGACAGACAGATAGACAGACAGAGGCAGAGAGGGGGCAGATACAGAGATCAGCAACAGACATGACTTCAGAACAGTTGCAAAATGCAGTGGTAGTACAGTCACCTCACAAAGAAACTGCTGGGCACAAGATGGATGTTTTCACTGAACTGATTTAGCGTGGAATGGAGCAACGATTCACAATTAACTGACTGGTGTGGTCATATTTTATGTAATAATACATAATACACAGACTGGTGTGGTAATATTTTATAGTAATGATGCATAATATACTGGTCTGGTAATGTTTTACAGTAATGATACATAATATACAGATTGGTGTGGTAATATTTTATAGTAATGATACATAATATACTGGTGTGGTAATTTTTATAGTATGATACATAAATACTGGTGTGGTAATGTTTTATAGTATTGATACATAATATACTGGTGTGGTAATGTTTTATAGTAATGATACATAAATTACTGGTGGGTAATGTTTTATAGTAATGATACATAATATACTGGTGTGGTAATGTTTTATAGTAATGATACATAATATACTGGTGTGGTAATGTTTTATAGTAATGATACATAAATACTGGTGTGGTAATGTTTTATAGTAATGATCAACATATGGTGGGAATGTTTTATAGTATGATACACAATATACTGGTGTGGTAATGTTTTATAGTGATGATACATAATATACTGGTGTGGTAATGTTTTATAGTATGATACATAATATACTGGTGTGGTAATGTTTTATAGTAATGATGCATAACATACTGGTGTGGTAATGTTTTATAGTAATGATACATAACATACTGGTGTGGTAATGTTTTATAGTAATGATACATAATTTACTGGTGTGGTAATGTTTTATAGTAATGGTACATAATATACTGGTGTGGTAATGTTTTATAGTAATGATACATAATATACTGTGTGGTAATGTTTTATAGTAATGGTACATAATATACTGGTGTGGTAATGTTTTATAGTAATGATACATAACATACATGGTGGGGTAATTTTTATAGTAATGATACATAACATACTGGTGTGGTAATGTTTTATAGTAATGATACATAACATACTGGTGTGGTAATGTTTTATAGTAATGATACATAATATACTGGTGTGGTATGTTTTATAGTAATGTACATAATATACTGGTGTGGTAATGTTTTTAGTAATGATCATAATATACTGGTGTGGTAATGTTTTATAGTAATGATCATAATATACTGGTGTGGTAATGTTTTATAGTATGATGCATAAATACTGGTGTGGTAATATTTTATAGTAATGATACATAACATACTGGTGTGGTAATGTTTTATAGTAATGGTACATAATATACTGGTGTGGTAATGTTTTATAGTGATGATACATAACATACTGACTGTCGTGGTAATATTAAAAAAAACATAAAAAAGTTACAGTAATGATACATAATACTCTAACAGTAATGATACATAATACACTAACAGTAATGATACATAATACACTAACAGTAATGATACATAATACACTAACAGTAAATGATACATAATACACTAACAGTAATCAGACATAATACACTAACAGTAATCAGACATAATACACTAACAGTAATCAGACATAATACACTAACAGTAATCATGAGAGTTATCTGTCAATCGCCTAGCAGGCTGAGTGTGGTGTCTGTGCATTTTTCGTCGTTTTGTGGCTGTTTTTGTGATTGTAGACTGTAAAGTTTTGTACCAGGATGTATGTGAGGAATTGTGTGTCATTTTGGATTTATTTTTGTGCCTCCCTCCCCACGGACTTGAGGATAATTTGGTTTTTCTTCTTGGCCAACCTTGCCAGCACGCTATGCTCTCAACAGGCGCCATTCCGTTCGGCCTGTGTGTTGCACGGGCAGAAACACTTGCTGACTCATTCTCTCGCCAATGCCTACTCGCCCCAGCCTCCACCACCACCCAACCTCTGCCTCCCTCTCCCTCGTCAAACCTCTCGCCTAGTCTACACGCGGGAACAACTGCTGAAGTGTAGTGAGCGACCTTCGCCCCTTGACCCATCGCTCAACGTGAAACTGCGGCGTTTCAGGATTGGCCGTGACCTTCCTCACTGTCGCACAGCACGGGGAGGGAGGAGGAAACGGAGGGCAATACCTACAGTCGGTAATGTTTCCCACCACTCTCACTACTTTCGCCACAACCACACTCGCTCAGTAAATTGCCGCAACTTGATTCATGTGCCTATGGCTCCTCACACACAGACAACAACGACAAACATTACACTGACTGTCTTTAATGCCCAGTCTCTTGGTGCTACCTGTAAAAAGAAACGATCTGCTGTGAATGACTTTATGCTGTCCAATGATACTGACATTCTTTGCGTCACGGAAACGTGGTTCAAGGAAAGTGGCGACGAACCAAAGCTACAAGACCGGCTCCGGCTGGTTATACATCCAAGTCCTTCCCTCGCCCCACCACCACCTGCGGAGGAGGAATCGCTTTCGTCATCTCTGATAAGCTGCTGCCCTATTGCTCTTTTGACTCTTCTTTTGCTTTTCAGCACCGGACCTTTGAACTTGTTCACCTGAAGCTGTCCCTACCTAGCTTTCTTGTCACCAATATTTTCGGGATTTACAGACCAGTACCCAGTAAAAAGAACAATCTTACTCCCAGCATGTTTATCAATGAACTTCCAGACTTTCTTGAATTTGTAAATGACCTTCCAGGAACATTGTTACTGGTTGGTGACTTCAATTTCCACTTCAATAAGCCCACAATTGGATACACGCCTGAGGTGTTAGAAATTTTAGATACTTTTGGACTCCAGCAATCCGTGAATGAAAAAACGAACAAACAAGGTAACACAGTAGACTGGGTAGTCTACAGAGACAGTGATCATTTACTCAAGTCTTCAACTGTTGACACTAACTTAGCATCGGATCATTATGCTGTGAAGTGTGAATTAGACATCATTAGGCCGGCCGTTCCAAAGACGTACAAGGAAGTTAGGAAAATTTCTGCTATCGACATAAGAGGCTTTCAAATCTGATCTGATCACGACCATACCGAGTGAGCCATCGGCTTTTCAGCTGACCTCTGCCCTCCGTGCCATGCTTGATAATCATGCTCCAGTGAGCAGGCGCTTGATCTCTGATCGCTCATTGTGTCAACGGCACAGCACAGTGGGTCCTGAGTTGTCGGAGGCCAAGCAGGAGAGGAGGAGGGCTGAGAGGCGATGGCGCGCCACGGGTCTGACTGTGTACCGGGAAATATATCAAACCGCTAGAAATCATGTTACTGATATTGTTCATCAAGCAAAAACTTTGTTCTATTCTTCAAAGATATTGGCTTGTAATACGGCCAAGCAGTTGTTCAATGTCACAAATAGTCTGTTAGGTAAAGTCAGCTGCTCCACCCTCCCCACCATCTTCCAAGCTCAAGAGCTCCCTCAGAAATTCTTAGAGTTTTTCAATGGCAAAATTGATACTATCCGTGAAAACCTAGATTCTACTGCACCTGTACACTCCCTGAATGACAAAGTTTACGGTGGACCTCCTTTGACTTCTTTCAGCCCTGTTAGCCAAGACTATGTCAAAAAACTTTGTTTGCGATGCAGCCCTAAATCATGTGAACTTGATGCCATTCCTACTCACTTGCTCTTCCAGTGTATCGATGACGTTCTACCCCATATTACTCATGTTATCAATACCTCTCTGTCCTCTGGTCACGTTCCTGAAATCTTCAAGTCTGCAGTGGTACGTCCATTGATCAAGAAACCTTCACTAGACAAAAACGTTGTAATGAATTATCGGCCTGTGTCAAATTTGTCATTTCTATCAAAATTATTGGAAAAGATTGTTCTGGAACAAATTCTAGAACACCTCGAAAAGAATCACCTCTTGAATCCTCATCAGTCTGCTTATCGACAAGGCCATAGCTGTGAGACAGCACTCCTCCGTGTAGTCAATGACCTCCTCTGTGGGCTTGATGATGGGAACGTTTCCTTGTTAGCGTTGTTGGATCTTTCCGCATCATTTGACACGATCGATCATAATATTTTGTTCTCACGGCTTCAAACTTCCTTTGGTTTCAAAGACACGGCCCTCGACTGGATTATCTCTTACTTGACTGGACGGACTCAGACAGTGTGTGTACAGGACATATACTCAGACAGTTCTCCTCTTAGGTACGGTGTGCCTCAGGGTTCTGTACTGGGGCCAGTCCTTTTTGTGCTGTATGCCGGTCCTGTGTCTGACGTCATTGGTGGTCATGCCATGTTGCACGAGAGCTTTGCTGATGATACACAGCTTCATCAGTCGGCTCCCATTGCTAAAATTGACTCACTGATTTCTCAGGCGCAGGGCTGCATTGCAGACCTAAAGGACTGGATGACTACCAACAAACTACAACTAAATGACGACAAGACGGAACTCATGTTCGTGACAAAACAACCTAACCATCCTTCTCTACCTTCAACTGTCACTATCAATGACTGTACTGTTTCTGTGTCCACCTCTGTCCGCAGTCTAGGGGTCATTCTTGACCAATCCCTCTCCTTTGAGAAACAAGTTTCAAATATTTGCAAGATTGCTTATTTAGAACTAAGAAGAATTAGTTCCGTACGTCACCTTCTCACTACAGATGCTACAAAAACTCTCATTTGTGCCTTTGTTTTATCTAGAATAGATTACTGCAACTCACTTTTGGCCGGCCTTCCGAAATACCTGATAGAAAGATTACAGCGAATCCAAAATCATGCAGCCCGGGTAGTCTGTAGAGCAGGTAAATATGATCACATTTCGCCACTACTTCACTCTCTTCACTGGTTATCTGTCTCAAACCGTATCTCGTAAAAAATCTCAACTCTCACTTTCTCTTCTCTCTTTGAAAATGGACCTTCTTATCTCTCGGATCTCCTTCAAATCTATACTCCCTCTCGACAACTACGCTCCTTGCAGACGACCGTCTTCTACGAATGACTCGCTTCAGAACTACTACTGGTGAAAGGTCTTTCTCTTTTCAAGCTCCATCGATGTGGAACAGACTGCCAGACTCTCTCAGACTTCAGATTATTTCTCTTCTTTCAAGTCTAAACTTAAAACCCATCTATTTTCTCACAACAGTCAATGCTGCGTAGGGGTACCACCTATGTCATAGCCGTCTAAGCCTTGTTTTGACATACTGTTTCAGGATGTGTTTTCTATTGCATGTGTTTGTTGTATAATTGAACGTTGTGTGATTTGGTTTTGTAGCAATGCTTGAGATGAGTGAGTGTTGTGCTCGTAGGATTTGTTGGTTTCTGTAGTGGTGGTATTCGTAGTTGTTTGTGAGGTGTGTGGTTGTGTGTGTAGGAGAGGTGAATGCAGTATATTTTTGTAAAGCACTTAGAGAAATTATTTTGATTAAGCGCTATATAAGAAGCCATTATTATTATTATTATAATACTCTAACAGTAATGATACATAATACACTAACAGTAATGATACATAGTACACTAACAGTAATCATACATAATACACTAACAGTAATGATACATAATACACTAACAGTAATCAGACATAATACACTAACAGTAATGATACATAATGCACTAACAGTAATCAGACATAATACACTAACAGTAATCAGACATAATACACTAACAGTAATCAGACATAATACACTAACAGTAATCATACATAATACTCTAACAGTAATCGTACATAATACACTAACAGCATGATACATAATACACTAACAGTAATCATACATATACACTAACAGTAATCATACATAATACACTAACAGTAATCATACATAATACACTAACAGTAATCATACATAATACACTAACAGTAATGATACATAATACACTAACAGTAATCATACATAATACACTAACAGTAATGATACATAATACACTAACAATAATCATACATAATACACTAACAATAATCATACATAATACACTAACAATAATCATACATAATACACTAACAGTAATCATACATAATACACTAACAATAATCATACATAATACACTAACAGTAATGACACATAATACACTAACAATAATCACACATAATACACTAACAGTAATGATACATAATACAATAACAATAATCATACATAATACACTAACAGTAATCAGACATAATACACTAACAATAATCATACATAATACACTAGCAATAATGATATATAATATACTAACAATAATCATACATAATATACTAACAATAATGATACATAATACACTAACAGTAATCAGACATAATACACTAACAATAATGATACATAATACAATAACAATAATCATACATAATACACTAACAGTAATCAGACATAATACACTAACATTAATGATACATAATACACTAACAATAATCATACATAATACACTAACAATAATCATACATAATACACTAACAGTAATCAGACATAATACACTAACAGTAATGATACATAATACACTAACAGTAATGATACATAATACACTAACAATAATCATACATAATACACTAACAACAATCATACATAATACACTAACAATAATCAGACATAATACGTTAACACTAATCAGACATAATACGCTAACAATAATCATACATAATACACTAACAGTAATCATACATAATACACTAACAGTAATCAGACATAATACACTAACAGTAATCAGACGTAATACACTAACAGTAATCATACTAATACACTAACAGTAATCATACATAATACACTAACAGTAATCATACATAATACACTAACAGTAATCATACAGTAATACACTAACAGTAATCATACATAATACACTAACAGTAATCATACATAATACACTAACAGTAATATACATAATACACTAACAGTAATCATACATAATACACTAACAGTAATCAACGTAATACACTAACAGTAATCAAACATAATCACTAACAGTAATCATACGTAATACACTAACAGTAATGATACGTAATACACTAACAGTAATCAGAATAATACACTAACAGTAATCAGACATAATACATTGACTGTTGTGGCAATATTTTATAGTAATGATACATAATACACTAACAGTAATCAGACATAATACACTAACAGTAATCAGACATAATACACTGACTTGTGTAGCAACGTTTTACAGTAATGATACATAATACACTAACAGTAATCAGACATAATACACTAACAGTAATCATACATAATACATTGACTGTTGTGGCAATATTTTATAGTAATCATACATAATACGCTAACATTAATCAGACATAATACACTAACAGTAATCATACATAATACATTGACTGTTGTGGCAATATTTTATAGTAATCATACATAATACGCTAACATTAATCAGACATAATACAAAACAAGTTTGACTGCCCGCGCCCAAGGAAACACAAACCAGAAGAACAAGAAAACCAATGTAAGCGCGTATCCAACGAGACAAAACAAAACAAGCGCAAATTTTCGGCCAACTAGCCTTTGTCAAGCGCGAACGCACGGTCACAAACAGATGACAGACACCAAACAATGGATAATAAAAACGGGACTAAAAACTTCCCTGCCGCCTCGTCCAGTGAGTAAGAAATGGAATGCCCATGTCGTCATGAGCAGTAGTAAGAAGTGGGGAGAGGGGAGGCAACTATGATGTCAAAAGGGAAGTGAGATGAGTTCTGCAATTTTGAGAAGTGGCCATGCTATATCGGTATAGCCCTGTTCTGAGCAGAGGCGTCGTAGTCTCAAGAACTGCGAGTAGGGAATGCTGTTTCTGGTGTTGGAAGTGTGAGATGATTGATAGTCCAGGTAGGAATGTGAGTCTGTAGGTTTGTAGTGGACTGTAGTGACTAGTTGTTCAGATTGAAGGGAAACTTCGATGTCAAGAAAGCATATGGATGTGTTTGAAATTTCATATGTGAACTTGATGGATGGGTGAAATTTCATATGTGAACTTGATGGATGGCCTCTGCTCAGACGAAGACGATTGGTGTAGCAATGTTTTACAGTAATAACAAACAATCTACTCACTAGTCTGGCAATGTGTCTCAGAAAATCCACTGGAACAGGAGCAGCGTGAGGCCAGCTCGTTGGCACAGGTACCCGGGTAACACCGGGTGCTGTCTGACCGCCACGAACACGTCCTCTACACACAGGTAATATCATGTTCATCACCATTATCATCATCGTCATGATCGTCGTCGTCGTCTTCATCATCATCATCATCATCATCATCATCATCATCATCGTCGTCGTCATCATCGTCATCGTCGTCGTCGTCGTCCTCATCATCTTAATTAATTGTTGTCATCACCATGATCATTACTATCGTTACCATCGTCATCAGCAGCAGCATCATGTGTCCTGCTGCATGGCGCTGGCGATCATGGCCCTCAACACGAATCTATCCCTTGTCGCTGCAAGTACATCTCCCACCCTTTTTGTCTTGATCCATTCTGCAAGTCCGTCCAATATTTTCTCCCTAGGTCTACCTGGCTCTCTTTCCCTCCAGCTTTCCTGTTGTCACTGGGTGCTCTACTTCCTGTAGCCTCATAAAATGAGTTATGAATGTTGGTTGTCTTTTATTTTATTAATCTTCTTCATTAAGGTTCTTCTTGTGTATGTCTCCTTCAAGACTGTCTCGTTTATTTTCTTTGCTGTCCATGGAACTCTTAACATTCTTCTTAGAAACCGCATTTCAGCTGGCTCGACCTTGAATTGTGTGTTGACTGTCCACGCTTCACATCTATACAACAGTATCGGTTCTATATAACATTGAAGAACTCTCTTCCTGATGTTAATTGATAGGCATCGGTTGGTAAGATCGCTTTCCATTTTCTTGAATGCTGTTTTAGCTTAGGCGATTCTGCATTATCATCATGATCACCATCAAGAATTACGATGACGACGATAATGATGATGCTTCATCCTCATCATCATCATCATCATCATCATCTCATCATCATCATCCATCATCATCATCATCATCAAGAATCCTTATCATGACCACCATCATTGTTTCCATCGTCATCATAATTATCGTCGTCTTTGTTGACGTCATCTTCACGCTCATCGTCGTCATCAGCAGCAGCAGCTGCAGCAGCAGCAGCACCATCTTGTGCTCTCAGATGGCTTGGAATACGCCTCTACACACAGGCATTATCGTCATCTTTGTCATCATCATGCATCATCATCAATGGCATCATCTTTCTCGTGGTTGTCATAGTCATCATCATCGTCTTCATTGTCGTTGTCATCATCATCCTCATCTTCATCGTCGTCGTCGTCGTCGTCGTCACTATTATCACCATCATTGTCATTGTCAACAATAACTATAAGAAAGAAAGAGAGAGACAGACAGATAGACAGACAGACAGACAGAAGAGAGACAGAAATACAGACAGATACACAGAGAACGAGAGAGAGAGAGAAGAAAGAAAGAGAGAGAGAGAGAGAGAGAGACAGACAGAGACAGAGACACAGAGAGAAACAGAGACAGACACAGACACAGAAATACAGACAGAAACAGAGAGAGAGAGAGAGAGAGAGAGAGAAACAGAGACAGAGACAGAGACAGAAATACAGAGACAGAAACAGAGAGAGAGAGAGAGAGAGAGAGAGAGAGAGAGAGAGAGAGAGAGAGAGAGAGAGAGAGAGAGAAACTGAAACTGACACTGAAAATGGTTTATTACCATTGACATTTTTGTCCTTGTGGGAAGGAGCATAAAACAAAGTCATTAAATTTTATGGCGACGTTTTCGCGAAATAAAGATTTATAAATATAGTCATGTCTGACATTACATCCATTTAATTTTTTTCCTAATGATGAAGAAAAATTTGAAGGAAAAAAGTTGAACAAAAAGTTGAAGAAACAGTTGACCACCCGACGTAATTAGTCATATAAGTAAGAGGGAGACCCAAATCCGGCAAATAAACATAAGAACAGCATAAAGTGATATCCTCACTGGAGATAAACTTACATTAATTTATTGCTGTGTTGTTTTCTTTCTCAGACTTTCCCAAGAAAGGGCGATAAATTTAGCGAGGGATTTTTTATATTTTTCATCTTCAGTCATGAGTATTCTGGTAATGACCCTTTGACTTGAAATGTCCTCATCAAAGATTATGCATTTTTGTCGTATACTTTCATACGACTTGCAAACAAACAAAAAATGCATTTCATCTTCTACATCTGCATCACACATGGGACAAATAGAGTTGGCCGATGAATTTGAGTAAAACCATCTTGTTGTTGCATTTAGCCCTAGGGCTCTTAGTCTAAAACGAGCAAGATTGCTTCTGTGCCATTTATTTGTTACGGCCTTTATACATTTTTTGGTTTGAAATATACTTTTAAAGGAAAGGAATCAATCATATTTCTCAGATTCTTCCATTTGAGCGTGCCAGTTTTGTTTGTACGAATCAACTAACCTATCCCTAAATTCTGAAATAAATCCTTGTTCATAACCAACTCCCTGGCACATCCACACAATACCAAATTCATGTGTGGTTAACATTTTCTTAACGAAATATGCCCAGTTTTGTTTACCCGAATCTAACTGATTCAGTAACATCTCATATGACTGCTTGCACAATCTTGACATTGGGAGCTGGGTTAATTTCAACCAGTATTTAATACACTTCATTTGAGTTTTCAAAAACAAAGGATAATAACCAGTTTCTCCATATAACATTTTATTAGATCAATGCAATGGAACCGAAAGGAAGCGTTTGATGGCAAATGTATGTACCGTTTCCATTTTATGATTGCTCGAAAATCCCCATATTTCTCAGCCATACGTTAAGATTGGTTCAATCTGCGAGTCGAAAAGTTTCCAAAAAATCGAGAAGTTAATGCAGTTCAATTTTCTTAAAGATCTTAAAATTTCCATCGTTCCTCTTTTCCCTTTTATGCTACTTTCCACCCATGCGCTTTGGAGACTCAGTTTTGTTGTAAAAATAATACATAGATATTTAAATGAGTTTGTTACTTTAACTTCAGAGTCAATATAAAACCATTTTTCTCGAGCCGAAAGATGTCCTCCCTTACGGAAAATCATCACATTCGTCTTTTCTAGGTTCACAGACAGTAACAACCTATCAGATTCATGTTTTAAAGCATTTAGTTGATTTTGTAACCCTATGACAGTGTCTGACAAAAACACCACATCATCAGCAAATAGCAGTAAAAAGACTTCAACAGCACCAGCCAATAACTGTACACCATGTCTCCCCTTTTTTTTTTTTTTTTTTTTTTGCTATTTCTAACGCTAACTCATCAATGAAAAATGAAAATAGCAAGAGGCTGAGGAGACATCCTTGTTTCACTCCTCGTGGACATTCGAAAAAGTTGGAGTACATATCTTTGTCTCGAACACATGCTAACACAGAATTATATATTATTTTAAGGGACATATACATATATATTTCACCATTTACTCCATTCTTGCGCAGAATACCCCAAAGAAAATTTCTATTAACTGAGTCAAATGCTTTGCGAAAATCTACGAATGCTACGTATAGTTTAGTGTGATTAAGAAGGTATTTTTGGACTAAAGCATACAGTGTGAAAATGTGATTGATTGTACTGTATCCAGATCGAAATCCTGCTTGGATTTCTGTTATTTTTTTCTTCCCTCTCTGCCCATTTCGTTAGTCGTTTATTTAATGTATTTGTATAAACTTTGCCTAAAACACTTGTGAGTGCAACTCCTCTGTAGTTGTCTGGGTTGTTTACATCTCCTTTCTTATGTATGGGGACAATAATAGATTTGGCCCATTCTGTGGGGAAAACACCATTTTCAAATAACCGATTAAATAGAATGACTATAAAGTTTAACACTGAATCGCTGGAATGCTTTAACATTTCTCCCATAATTTTGTCTGGTCCAGCACTTTTACCATTTTTCAGTCTTTTAATATTGTCGATTAACTCGCTTCTTGATATTGCATCATTAAATAATGGTTCTTCGTACTCATTTGTTTCCAGATTGCCATCATCTTCAATTTCTGCCCCGGATCCAGAACTTTGAAATATTGTGTGAAAGTGTTCATGCCACTGATTAAGGCTTATTTCGTATAGATTATGGCTTTTCTATTAAGTGTTCTGATTGCCGACCAGAATGATTTTGAGTCTTTAATATAATCTTTAAGTGTATTTATTTTTGCTTCTTCAAATTCATGTTTCTTTTGTCGTTTCAATTTTATATATTCAGTTTCGCTCTTTCAAATAAAGATCATTTCAGTTCTTTTTTTTTTTTTTACTTCCTAATCTGTTCCTCTGAAAGTTTTAAGAAGCCTCTTTACGTGTTTCTTTTTCTGCTCACATTCATCGACAAACCTTTTGCCCACCATTCTGACCATACATGCGGCTGCACTATGCATTGCTTGAGCAAAAATATCTACACAGCTATTTACATCAACATTCATTAACTGATAAGCTCATGAAGGCGATCGTTAAAATCATCTGAATTTTGTTCAGCCTCAAATGTAAATGCGTTTTCTTCCGACCGAATGATTTTTTACTGCATGCATGATTCCTGACTTTCTGAAAAGAAAAGAGAGAGAGAGAGAGAGAGAGAGAGAGAGAGAGAGAGAGAGAGAAGAAGAAGACATACAGACAGACAGACAAGACAGAGACAGAGACAGAGACAGAGACAGCGACAGAGACAGAGACAGAGACAGACGGAGAGAGACAGAGAAAGACAGAGAGAGACAGAGAGACAGAGACCGAGAGACAGAGGCAGAGAGACAGAAATAGAGAGACACAGAGAGAGAGAGACAGAGACAGAGAGAGAGAGAGATAGAGAGAGAGCAGCCCAACCTCCTCACCACCCTCCAAACTCCCCCCCCCCCCTACTTCCGTCTCTAACAGGAAACGACAAAAGATGCATACGTACGGTTGCAGACTTTTTGTTAGAAGAATGAACGTAAGCGCGATAACCCGCTCTCTCCTGTACAACTCCCTCACACAGCTGACACGTTTGGTCTCGGATGGTGGTGCACTTCTCCGTGTCACAGTTCGGTATGGATGTGCACACTGCAACACACACACACACACACACACACACACACACACACACACACACACACACACACACACACACACACACGTTTTATCTAAACTACATGTAAGTTTAGATTCGCTAATGAGGTCTAAATTAAAACTTGTGCTTGCCTTCTAGTGCGTGCTTACAGCCTTCGCACACACGGTGAGTGTAAACTGTCGCCGCCTGATGAACAATGGAATGTCGCATGCACTAGATTTCTGTTAAGACACAATGCAGTTGCATACATTGTGACACCTAAAAATTAAGATCGACTTTCCAAAACGAGCTAAATGAATATCTTCACAGGTCACACTTGCAACGTACCATATGACGTCATGAGTGGCTGTGGAATTGATCTAGAAGCAATCTTCTATCTGCAAGACCTTCGTTTTCACCAGGACCCAGTTGGAAACTCTGAACAGCACAATTTGACATACACAACATGATTTCAAAGAGAGAGACGATAACTGAGCGAGCCAATTTATTTATATTCACATTCATTTCTTATGTCACAGAGGGTTTACATTGTAAAACTCAGGATGCTCTTCCTTTTGAAAGCACGTTGCTGCAGTGCTAACCTACGGAATTTTTTTTTTTTTTTTTTTTTTTGAAAAAGACTTCAGAAAGTCAAGATGGCTGATTGGCCTTCAAATAGAGACCTGAGAAATCAACCTACCTCTCCAATGTTTTATACCAGGGCAGCTGGGAAAAAATCCCTGCTCTTCATGATTTTAAACTGCCATGGGATCTTCAGCATGTGTAGGCCAGAGGGCATGTGGGTTTGACTCGTTTTTCGTCCACTTCCAAAGGACTAGAAGTTCAGTTCGATATTCCGGTCAAAGTGAGGAGAAAAGTCAAGGCCTAAAAAGGAAAACGAACTTGAACCTTTAGTCTGGTCACTGACGGGCGAACGTCTGAATCATTCTGCCACTTCTCTCCTTAACCAAAAGCCGTATAGAAAACTGTCGCCCCCAATCATTCAAGCATATACACTGATGGATCATTAACTAGGAAAATGAGCATGGTCAGCGTTTGTGATGTGTGTATTGAATGCTGACCATTTGCCCATGTATTGTTATCATGTCATTATCACATAATTAGCGTTTTTACTTTTCGTTCTTACTATCGTTATTATCATGATTACATTATCTGCATTCTTACTTTTCCCTTTTTACAACTATTATTATTATCTCTATCATTATCAATAGTACTAGTAGGGGTGGTAATAACTATAATAGTGGTAGGAGGAGGAGGAGGAGTAGCAACAGTAGTAGCAGTACTAGTAGTAGTACTAGTACTAGCAGTAGTAGTAGTAGCAGCAGTAGTAGCAGTATATTTGATTTATTTTATTAGGGCTGTCTAACATTTACTAAATTTCACTGCTCCATCTTCTGCAACGTCACTGTGTCACTCTGCTGAGTCAACCAGTGGCACAGAGCCTTCTTTTGAAGGTGGCCCCATTGAGGCTTGACTTCGCCAGTTTTCATGGGCTTCTTAGCACTGGAACTTTGGCTGAATAAGCTTGGGGCTAGTTGTGTAGTCATCATCATCATATGCCCCGCCCGATGGTGTTGGCAACCATGGCCCTCCGCACGAATCTATCCTTTGTCGCTACAAATACGTCTCCCATGCTCTCTATCTAAGCCACTCCGCAAGTCCCTCTAATATTTTCTCTCTGGGTCTACCTGATGCTCTTTTGCCCTCCAGTTTTCCTGTTGTGATCAGGTGCTCAAATTTCCCTTGCCTTATGAAATGTACTACAAATGTTGCTTGTCTTTTCCTCATTTTCATTAATGTTCTTTTTGTGTCTGCCTTCTTCAAGACTATTTCCTTTGTTTTCTTTACTGTCTAGAGAACTCTTAACATTTTTTTTCGCAGAAACTACATTTCAGCTGCCTCAATCTTGCTCTGACTTTGCGTGTTGACTGTCCACGCTTCACATCCGTACAACCATATCGGTTCCGTGTAACACTAAAAAACTCTCTTCCTGATATTAATTGATAGGCGTTTGTTGATTAGAGCGCTGTTCATCTTCTTGAATGCTGTTTTAGCGTGACCGATTCTGTTAGCTATTTCTAATGTGCAAAATGAACAGCATAGGCTCAGCGCTACTACAGCGTCGAAGACAACGGAGATGCAGTAATATCAAAAATATTTTTTAAAAGTTTTTTTATTCTTTTTTTTTCAATCAAACAAGGTTTGCACAATGTTAGATCCTTCTTACTGTACATTGGCGTAATCATAAATCACACTATCAATATCTAGGACAGTGCATAACATAAGTTTTAAGTAAACTTAGTCCTCCTGTTCATCACACAATGTTGTTCTGCATAATATACATAGTCACTTTATACAATGTTTAATAATTACATTGCATAACTTTATTGAGCTCTCAACGCACCGTTATGTTATATATATATAACATTTTGGTCATTTTGAGATATACATATCTCTGGAAAGTGCACATTCTGCTGATTATTTTGATACTTGAATAAAGCTTGTACTAAAAAAAGTGGAGAAGTTATATATGTTTAAAGTCATTAAGTTGTATGAGAGCCATTTTGAGAAAACAGCCTCTAAAATTTGTGTGTGCTCTCCTACACATTTTCCTTAACTTTCTTTATTTGGTGGTTTTGACCCAGTTTGTTTCTAATTTTCGCTGTCATTATCTGAAAGGTGCACCAAAGAGCTTTCCATCAGTATATTACATGTCCGGGTACTGCACAGGTTACGGTTTATAATAAGAGACAAAAATAGATACTTTTGGTAGGAAATTGCGTTCTTTCTGCTGCGATCAGTGCATTAAAATACAATTTCAAATTGATTAATAATATTTTTCAAGAAAAAAGTTTCTGTGGGGGATAGATTATAGTCTACAGAAATCAATTTTGAGAAAAAGTCAAAACACCCCAGATAGACCCTCAGTCACCTTTTCAGCTCTTAGTGCTGTTCGACTGAATGCGAGTTAAGACTGATTTCGTGGTGGGAGGTCACATATACACGTATATAATTGGACAAGCGCTATCATACAACAATCACCTTGTGGTCAATGCCGGCTTGGTTCAACCAAAGCTGATAAAAAAAAAACCCATACATTTCTCGGCAAAAAATTA
>CM060314.1:6785471-6790471 GCA_030674185.1 Monoplex corrugatus | reverse complement strand
TACAAGGACTTGCCATAGTCACAGGCGATGTTATCGTTGCTGTGCCAACCTGTTTTACACTCATATCGCTCGTGCCTCTTAGATCTGTAACAAATATCAACCAGTCATTTAGGTATCTGTTCATCCATTATATTTTTTTATTCGTTTAGTTATTGATTTAGTTTTCCAGTCTAAGTCAAAAGCTGGAGGGAAAGAGAGCACCGGAGCAAAAGGATTATTAATGGTCGACTGCAACTCTTTAAGAGAGTCATGACTTGTACAGCTGGTGACTAGGGCGAAGGAGTCAAAGGGTTTACGTTTTTTAAGGTGGTGGTAGGGTGAGGGAATGAAAGGGTTAAGTTTTTACAACTGGGAGAGAATGCTGGACGGACTTGCAGAGTGGCTGGGGATGAGGAGGGTAGGGGAGATGCTGGGGGCAACGAGAGATAGAGATGATTGGAAGTCCATGGTCGCCAACGCCATGCGGCAGGGCACCTGATGATGATGATGATGATGATGAGTCTAAATCGAAGTGGTTGCTAGCGTTCAGGCTAACAGACACCAGACAAATATGAATATAGAAAGAGAACACGTATTGCATTCGCAAGACAAGGCAAATTTTCGCCCACCTGCAAACAGCCTCCATGGTTTATAATACATAACTTGTATACATATGCTGTTAAGTGGTCAACACGCAAAATCGGGACCAAATTGAGGCAACTGAAATGTGGTTTCTAAGAAGAATGTTGAGAGTTCCATGGACAGCAACGAATACAAACAAGACAGTCTTGAAGGAGGCAGACACAAGACGATCATTGATAAAGAAGATCAGAAAAAGACAAGCAAAATCTATGGGACATTGTATGAGGAAAGAGAAATTAAAGCACCTGTTCACAACAGGAAAACTGGAGGGAAAGAAAACACACCAGGTAGACCCAGGAGTAATTATCTGACGGGCTTGCAAGGTGGTTGAGGACAGAGAGGATGGGAGATGTACTTGCTGCGGCAGCGACAAAGGCTAGATTCGTATGGAAGACCATGATCGCCAACGCCATGCGGCAGGGCACGTGATGACGATGAGAGCAAAAAGATAATTAATGGTCGACTGCAACTCTTTAAGAGAGTGAAATGGTAATGATTTGTACAGCTGGTGCATAGGGCGAAGGAGTCAAAGGGTTTACTTTTTTAAGGTGGTGGCAGTGTGCGGGAATGAAAGGGTTAAGTTTTTACAACTGGTGGAGAGAACAAGGGAGTGAAAGAGCTAACACTCCCCTCAAATAGAATGACCGATTTTTTTTCAATTGTAGCAGGAAACTCCAATTTGAACAACAAGCAGGGATTTGTATATCGTTTATGGCCCTAACATTGAAAAGAGCCCCGATTCATTCCCTTTGCTAACATGTTATTTTCGGCGACCTAGGTTTGAGTGAAGACAGATCCGCTCCCACAAAAAGAAATGACGTTACTGTAACTCACTGACAGTTTATTCAAAGCAAACATCAACAGGAAAAAATGTTATTGATCTGAACAACTTTCCGTCGCCTCCAGCCCTACCTTCATTCCTTCCTTTCTTTATGCTCAGAACTCGAGAAACCCAGGCGTGAATCAGTTGAAAGATCAACCTGTACACGCTGTACTATAGGATATAGTAGCATCAGGTCTCATTGGACCTTTCTTATAGCTATTCCTTACTGCTGTACACATATAATGTAAACAGATGAAAACCATATAAACCATAATAAAGAAATATTGAAAACCAGAAAAACCACTTAGAGAAATATTGATAATAATAATAATAATAATAATAATAATAATAATAATAATTACAATATTTATATAGCGCAAAATCTCGATAAAAATCAAATCTTAGCGCTGAACATACACCTACGCACGCGCGCAGACACACGCACACACACACCCACACATGGCTATAAATGGGAAAAAAGAATAAAAGTAATGGAAAATTATAGAGAGCATATTATATACAAATATATATTACAATGTGATTCCCCTCCGAGTGGAGACAGGCTACAGAAGGGGATGAGTGAGGTCAGGATTTTATGCAGAGGAGAAAAGGTGAGTTTTGAGAGCGGACTTGAAGGAGACAAAAGTAGGTTGCTGACGGAAAGAGAGGAAGTTTGTTCCAGGAAAGTGGACCAGAAACAGAGAAGGCTCGTGGACCATAGGTATTGAGCTAGTGCGTGGAAAGCGAAAAGTCAGAGGATCGGAGGCAGAGCGGAGGGTACGTGAGGGAACATAGATCTCAAGTAGGCTTGACAGGTAATCGGGGGCTGCGTTATTGAGGCTTTTGTAGCACATGGTGTCTAGTTTGTACTGTATGCGCTTTGATGCAGGGAGCCAGTGAAGTTGTGCCAGGAGAGGAGATATGTGGTCAGCTTTTTTTCTTTTTGAGTACAAGGCGTGCAGCATTGTTTTGAATGCGCTGTAGGATGTGAATGGTGGAGGCAGGAAGACCGGACAGGAGTGAATTGCAATAGTCAATGCGAGACATTATGAAGGAGAGAACGAGTTTTGCAGTTGTTTCGACAGAGAGATACTTCCTGATCAGGCTTATACGATGGAGGTGATAGTAGCAAGATCTGGCAGTTTGAGAAACAAAGTTGTTCATGGAGAGGGTAGAGTCAATGCAGACACCAAGGTTTTTAGCTGAATCAGAAATTGGGACTGATGTGTTACATAATGGGAGAGAAAGAGGAGGCAGCTGAGAAAGTTTCTGACGGGTGCCAATGAGGATAGCTTCTGTCTTGTCGTCATTAAGCTGAAGTTTGTTGAACGTCATCCAGTTCTTAATGTCCGAGTAACACTCAGTGGTGCGAGTCAAGAGGCGCTGTATATTGTCTGGTGTGTCACTGTCTAGAAGTTGGGTGTCATCAGCATAGAAGTGGTGTTTTATAGAGTGGGAGTTGATGATGGTAGACAGGGGGGAGGTGTAAAGAGTGAAAAGAACAGGGCCAAGACAGATCCTTGTGGAACACCACAGGTCAGGTATGCAGGTTGAGAGTAAGTGCCATTAATGAGAACAGTTTGTTTTCTGTTTGATAGGTATGAAGTGAACCAGGAGAGAGCCAGGCCAGAGATGCCAAAAGTATGATGAAGTCTAGAAAGGAGAATACCATGATCAATGGTATCAAAGGCTGCAGACAGATCAAGGAGTGTGAGGAGAGAGACTTTGCCAGTATCAATTGCAAGGAGGAAATTGTTGAGAATGTGTAGCAGGGCAGTTTCAGTGCTATGGCACTGGCGGTAGGCTGACTGGAAAGGATTGAGAAGATTATTGGCAGACAGGTGAGAGTTCAGCTGGTTGAGGACAACTTTTTCGATGAGTTTGAACAAGAAAGAGAGATTAGAGATAGGCCGGTAATTTTTCAGTTCATTTGGGTTTAAATTGTATTTCTTGAGGAGAGGGTGAACAATAGCAGACTTGAAAGAATCTGGGACAGTTCCAGTTTGAAGAGAAGTGTTGATGATGTCAGTGATGAATGGGAGGAGAGTAGGGAGACAGTCAGAGTAGAGAGAACCTGGAAGAGGATCCAGTTCGCAGGTTTTGAACGACATGGTCTGATTGTGTTGAGAATTTCTTCTTGTGAGACTTGGGTAAAAGTAGTAAGAGGTGTGCCAGAGAAGGAAGGGTCAGGTGGGCATGGTTGACAGGGTGTCCTATCAAGCCTGTCACGAAGAGTTTGTATTTTGGTGGTGAAATACTTGGAGAATACAGATGGGAGTTCTTCATTTGTGTGTTTTGTTGGGAGAGGTAAATCTTTTCGTGTGCCAAGGAGATGATTCATGGTTGTAAAGAGTTCTCTTGAAGAAGAGGCATTCAGGATTTTGGTTTGGAAATAGCTTGTTTTTGCAGATGCAATGAGGGTGGATATATATATATATCTGGACAACCAGATAAACCATATACAGAAATACTGAAAACCAGAAAAACCGTAATACAGAAATACTGAAAACCAGAAAAACCTTAATACAGAAATACTGAAAACCAGAAAAACCTTAATACAGAAATACTGAAAACCAGAAAAAACATAATACAGAAATATCAAAAACCAGAAAAAACATAATAGAGAAATAACGAAAACCAGAAAAACATAATACAGAAATATCAAAAACCGGAAAAAGCATAATACAAAAATACCGAAAACCAGAAAAAAACATAATACAGAAATACCGAAAACCAGAAAAAAACATAATACAGAAATACCGAAAACCAGAAAAAAAAAACATAATACAGAAAAAGTGAAAAACAAATAAACCATAATATAGAAATACTGAAAACCAGGGAAAAAAAACAGCGAAAATAGAAAGAAATGAAGAAATTAGCAGTTAAGAGTCAAACACAAAATCGACACAACAAACACAGAAACTACATACAGTGATGTTATTTTAATCAATTGACCGATCACTGGAGCATCGATCAATTATTCAATTATTATATCATTCACTCACTTACTATCTCATTGACTTATTGCCTGACTCTCTCGCTCACTTAAGCAATCACTCAATTAATCAATGGGGGGAAAAAGTGAAAATCTACACAATTGTTGCCCAAGTATTTAGTTTGATAATTCACTAGTGTGGATCGTTTCAGGGTCCTATAGTGAATTACTTATAAAACTTTGTTATTTAACTAGTTCACTGTTATGGTTAGTCTTTTGTGTTTGTTTTTGTTTGTTTTTGTTTAACGTTTTCGTTTAAATCGTTAATCAATTTAACGTTATTTGTTAGTTTTTCCTTCTCCTCCTCGAAATAGTTGTTTTCTGGATCATCTTTTCTCAAGATTGACTTTTTTCAAATATCCTCTTCACTCCTCCTCTGTCCCCACTTCTTCTTGTTGTTGTTGTTGCTGTTGTTGATTTTCATATATGTTTATATATATTTATATATATATATATATATATATATATATATATACATATATATATGTACACACACACACACATATATATATAAATACTGTTTATATATATATATATATTATATATATATATATATATGTG
>CM060314.1:6765471-6777971 GCA_030674185.1 Monoplex corrugatus | reverse complement strand
GTTTGTGTATTCGTTCGTTCGTCGTATCTTTATTTGTTTGTTTGTTTGTTGTTTGTTTGTTTGTTTGTTTCAATTCAATTCAAGCGACGTTAAGTTAATTCAGTCCTAATTTATTAATCCACATGGAATTTCATTGATGCAGTCACAAGCTCGTAATATACACAAACATAAATTTAACAGACACACATAAATCAGGGATTAAACCTATTTAAACGGAAATTCGCCCATAATTGACATGGCCCCACACACATCATAAAACATCACTGTTTCCCCACACACACTAAAAACAAAAGTCAACCAAATAAAATGAGAAGAAGAACCGTTACAGTACGCATACACATAAACCACTGAAAACAAATCCAAAACACACCAAGTGTCAGTACAACATAAAATAGCTGTAAAATTGAGCACGTTCTGTGCAGGATAGGATGTAAATGAAAGTAAAAGACAGAGAGGTACAGCTCGCACTTAAATATCACCATCAGACTGCTATGGATATGTGACCTCCCACCACGAAATCAGTCTTAACTCGCAGTTAGTCGAACAGCACTAGGAGCTGAAAAGGTGACTGAGGGTCTATCTGGGGTGTTTTGACTTTTTTCTCAAAATTGATTTCTGTGGACTATAATCTATCCCCCACAGAATTTTTTTCTTGAAAAAATATTATTAATCAATTTAAAATGGTATTTTAATGCACTGATCGCAGCAGAAAGAACGCAATTTCTTAACAAAAGTACCTCTTTTTGTCTCTTATTATGAACCGTAACCTGTACAGTACACGCACATGTAATATACTGACGGAAAGCTCTTTGGTGCACCTTTCAGATAATGACAGCGAAAATTAGAAACAAACTGGTCAAAGCCACCAATAAAGAAATTTAAGGAAAATGTGTAGGAGAGCACACAAAAACGTTAGAGGCCGTTTTCTCTCAAAATGGCCGTCATACAACTTAATGACTTTAAACATACATAACTTCTACATTTTTTTTTTTGAGTACAAGCTTTATTCAAGCACCAAAATAATCAGCAGAATGTACACTTTCCAGTGATACGTATATCTCAAAATACCCAAAATGCTAGTTAAGACTGATTTCGTGATGGCAGGTCACATATATGAAATATGACAGCATTTCAAACACACACGAGTGCACACCGCTCTCCACTTTACCCATGTCCTCCCATTCCCCACCCCTCCTTCCCTTGCCTACCCCCACCCCCTCCACCCCCAGTGTTACAGACAGAATACCTGAGTGAAAGTATAACACATTTCCCACGTTAAGAGTGTCTTACCCTCCCGCCCCCCCCCCCCCCCCCTCCTCAAGTAATACCTATTGGAACCCATAATTTCATGTTTGTTTTTCGTGTTTGGTTGTTTGTTTTTTTGTTCGTTTGTCTCTCTGCCTGTCTGTTTGTTTGTTTGCTGTTTCTTTCTTTCCTTCTTTGTTTGTTTCTTTGTTTGTTTCTTTGTTTGTTTCTTTGTTTGTTTCTTTGTTTGTTTCTTTGTCTGTTTCTTTGTTTATTCTCAAGATTCATCCAGAATGTACGGTTTATGTGTAGAGTTAGGGCTAATGTCATGATCACTTTGGATATTATCCATCAGGCATGGTATCCGTGGGGTATCCACCAGGCATGGTATCCGTGGGGTATCCACCAGGCATGGTATCCGTGGGGTATCCACCAGGCATGGTATCCGTGGGGTATCCACCAGACATGGTATCCGTGGAGTATCCACCAGACATGGTATCCGTGGAGTATCCACAAGACATGGTATCCGTGGAGTATCCACCAGACATGGTATATGTGAAGTATCACCAGACATGGTATCCGTGGGGCATCCATCAGACATGGTATCCGTGGAGTATCCACCAGACATAGTATCCGCAGGGTATCCACCAGACATGGTGTCCGTGAGGTATCCATCAGACATGGTATCCGTGGGGCATCCACCAGACATGGCATCCATGGAGTATCCACCAGATATGGTATCCGTGGGATATCCACCAGGCATGGTATCCATGGGGTATCCACCAGACATGATATCCGTGGAGTATCCACCAGACATGATATCCGTGGGGCATCCACCAGACATGGCATCCGTGGGATATACACCAGGCATGGTATCCGTGGGGTATCCACCAGACATGATATCCGTGGAGTATCCACCAGATATGGTATCCGTGGAGTATCCACCAGATATGGTATCCGTGGAGTATCCACCAGACATGGCATCCATGGAGTATCCACAAGATATGGTATCCGTGGGGTATCCACCAGACATGGTATCCGTGGGGTATCCACCAGACATGGTATCCGTGGGGTATCCACCAGACATGATATCCGTTGGGTATCCACCAGACATGGTATCCGTGGGTATCCACCAGACATGATATCCGTGGGGTATCCATCAGAAATGATAACCGTGGGGTATCCATCAGACATGATATCCGTGGGGCATCCATCAGACATGATATCCGTGGAGAATCCACCAGACATGATATCCGTGGAGAATCCACCAGACATGATATCCGTGGAGAATCCACCAGACATGGTGTCCCTGAGGTATCCATCAGACATGATATCCGTGGAGTATCCACCAGACATGGTGTCCCTGAGGTATCCATCAGACATGGTATCCGTGGGGTATCCACCAGACATGATATCCGTGGGGAATCCACAAGACATAGTATCCGTGGATTATCCACCATGCATGGTATCCGTGGAGTATCACCAGCCATGGTATCCGTGGGGTATCTACCAGACATGATATCGTGGGGTATCCACCAGACATGGTGTCCATGGGGTATCCATCAGACATGATATCCGTGGGGTATCCATCAGACATGATATCCGTGGGGTATCCATCAGAAATGATATCCATGGAGTATCCATCAGACATGATATCCGTGGGGTATCCATCAGACATGATATCCGTGGGGTATCCATCAGACATGATATCCATGGAGTATCCATCAGACATGATATCCATGGAGTATCCATCAGACATGATATCCGTGGGGTATCCATCAGACATGATATCCGTGGGGTATCCATCAGACATCATGTCCGTGGGGTATCCATCAGACATGATATCCATGGAGTATCCATCAGACATGATATCTGTGGGGTATCCACCAAACATGGTATCCGTGGGGTATCCAGCAGACATGGTATCCGTGGAGTATCCATCAGACATGGTGTCCGTGGGGTATCCACCAAACATGGTATCCGTGGAGTATCCAACAGACATGGTATCCGTGGGGTATCCACCAGACATGGTATCCGTGGGGTATCCACCAGACATGGTATCTGTGGAGTATCCATCAGACATGGTATCCGTGGGGTATCCACCAGACATGGTATCCGTGGGGTATCCACCAGACATAGTATCCGTGGGGTATCCATCAGACATGGTATCCGTGGGGTATCCACCAGACATGGTGTCCCTGAGGTATCCACCAGACATGGTATCCGTGGGGTATCCATCAGACATGGTATCCGTGGGGTATCCACCAGACATGATATCCGTGGGGTATCTACCAGACATGATATCCGTGGGGTATCCACCAGACATGGTATCCGTGGAGTATCTTCCAGACATGGTACCCGTGGAGTATCCACCAGACATGGTATCCGTGGGGTATCCACCAGACATGGTATCCGTGGAGTATCCACCAGACATGGTATCCGTGGGGTATCCACCAGACATGGTATCCGTGGGGTATCCACCAGACATAGTATCCGTGGGGTATCCATCAGACATGGTATCCGTGGGGTATCCATCAGACATGATATCCGTGGGGTATCCATCAGACATAGTATCCGTGGAGTATCCATCAGACATGGTGTCCGTGGGGTCAATGAACGTAGAATTTATTCCGAGATTGGAGACGCCATCTTGACCAGGATTTGTCTGTATTACTTCTTACACTCGATGAATACAAACATTCCTGTGATCATAGTACAGTTGTGGTTGGTGCTGAGGACCTTTGAAGTTCTATGTTGAACCGATGAGGGAACGAATGGAGAAATATCTATTTAATTGAGCCTAAAAAAGAAATAAACATTAAACAAACAAACAAACAAATAAACAAACAAACAGAAATTTCTAAAGAATCTCCTATCAGAGAAAACCTCTGAACACGGAATATGATATTCTACATAGAAAGAATGCTTTCTTCAAACCCGAACAGTCAGCCATACGCATAAAAACCAACTTAAGTATACAAGTGCAAGTAGCAGTTGCAGTCCAGGAAGGCAGAACTTCTTTGTTAGTGGAGATTGACGCAGAAATTATTACACATAACGCTCCATAACTGTCCAACGGCCAGTATAGACATCAAACATTACGTCCTTTTAATTTCCCGTCCCAAAGTTTGCGCCGCCTAAGTGGTGTTTATAGATATCATAACATTGATCCAGGAACAGATGAAATGTGTGTATGAAATGGCATGACGTGTCTTTCGTGTCTTTTTATTATTTATTCATGTGTTTTACTTTTTCACTCTTTGCCCATTAATACGAGTATGACATTTCGCTACGACAGTTTCTATTCTCGCTTCCAAAAATGCTTTCTTTTTGGATCGTTCAGTTGCTTTGTCGATAGGACCAACAACCTTGCTCTTCTGTCTCCCGTCTGGACGATACATTTGGAATCCAAAGTAGGGCCCTTTCTGTCTGGACCTTACCACTTACCAGTCTGACCAGTTAGTTTACCGTCAATTATAACTTCTATGCTGATGACATACACGAGTGCAAACAGGATAGGGTGGAGGATATAGTTGGACCTCATGGCTTTGGTAAACAAAATGAAAGGAGAGGGAAACTTGTAGAATGGACACAGATGAATGAGTTCATAGTAGGAAACACCTGGTTTGAACAGCCTAATAGACGAAAATGGACATGGGTGAGTGCAGGAAATAATAACAAAAATCAGATTGACTACATCCTGATCAATAAAAGATTTAGAAATTTTTTACTGACAGCAAAAAAAGTGCCAGGTGTAGACTACAACTGTGACCACAATCATGTAGTGGGAAGATTTAGACTGAAATTAAAGAAAAGGAAACAGACCAAAAGCAACATCAAACTAAATCTTGGACTTTTAAAGACAGATGACGTGACACGTAAACAATTTAATGTACATGTTCAAAACAAATTCAGTGCTCTGGAAGACGTTAGTCACAGAAATGAAGCCTGTGAAGAAACCCCTAGAGCAGATAGAAAAGCGAAAAAGAAATTCTAGGCTTGATTTAGGAACGGAGGAAGGCAAAGGGAAAGGAGGAGATATACAGGAAGATGAACAAAGAAATCAGAAATAGGTGCAATGAACCTAAGGACGCTTGGCTGGAAACAAAGTGCAAAGAAATAGAAGACCGACACAAAACGGATCCTCAGGGTAAGTACAGAAGAATTGAAGAAATTGTCCACAGGAAAAAGACATGCACTTCAACCGGTTGCTTAAAATCGAAAGATGGTACGCTTATCATGGAAAAAGACAAAACATTAGATAGATATAGATGGGGAGAGTGCATCAAAGACCTTTTTGAAGATGACAGAAACAAAGAACACATCATATGAAAGAACGTTGAAGGACCACCCATAATGAAAGATGAAATTAGAGCAGCATTGAAAAAGCTGAAACCAGGAAAAAACCCAGGACCACACTATGTTACTACAGAGATGATTGAAGCCCTGGAGGAATTTGGTATTGGAAAAATAACAGTCCTCCTAAATGAAATTTATGATACTAGAAAAATCCCCAAAGATATGTCAAAGTCAATTTTCATTGCACTTCCAAAGAAGACAGGGGCTATAGAATGCGAACTCCATCGTACAATCAGCTTGATGAGACGTGACAAAAATCCTATTAAGAATAATCATGATGAGGACAAAGAATAGAATCAAAAGAGAAATAGCAGAAGAAAAATATGGATTTGTCGAAGGGAAAGGAACTATTAATGCCATCTACATCCTACGAACTATCATAGAGAGGTCAATCGAGATGAATAAGGATTTTTATTTACGCTTTGTTGGCTATACCAAGGCTTTCGATTGGGTAAGACATGAAGAATTGATCAACCACCTAGAAAGATTCAATATTGATGGAAAAGATCTACGAATAATCAGAAATATGTGTCGGGAACAAACAGCTGCAATGAGAATAGAAAACAATATAAGCTCTTTCCAAACATCAAAGAGTTGTCAGACACGGTTGTGTTTTGTCACCAGATTTGTTTTTACTTTACAGTGAAAACATCATGAGAAACCTAGAAGAATACCTTGGAAGAAAGGTTGGAGGAAAAAAGGATAAACAACATTCGATAGCAGATGACACCGTGCCTTCTTGCAGAAAATGAAAAGGACCTACAAAACATTGTGAATATACTAAAAATAGAAAGCAAAGGTAAGGGGTTGGAGCTAAACAGCAAGAAGATTGAAGTCATGGTAATCAGTAAAATCCATGAAATCCCCTCGTGCAAAATAACAGCGAACGGCACTACCTCGAGACAGGTTGATAAGTTTAAGTATCTGGGAACGAGCATTTCACCAGACGGCAGATACACATCATAAATTGCCAGCAGAATCGACCAAGCCAAAATAGCATTCACGAAGATGAAAAGCATTCTTACCAACAAATGCCTATCAATTAACATCAGGAAAAGAGTTCTTGAATGCTATATAGAACCGATAATGTTATACGGTCGTGAGGCGTGGACAGTCAATAAGCAAAGCCAGAACAAGATTGAGGCAGCCCAGATGTGGTTTCCAAGAAGAATGTTGAGAGTTCCATGAACAACAAAGAAAACAAAACGAGACAGTCTTGATGGAGGCAGACACAAGATCATTCATAAGGAAAATTAGGAAAAGATGGGCAACATTTATCGGCTATTTCATGAGAAAAGGGGAATTGGGGCACCTGGTTACAACAGGAAAGCTGGAGGGAAAGAGAGTACCAGGTAGACCCAACTGCGGTGTTTCAGTTCTAGTTGCCGGTACCTTTCAACTTAAGCAAACTTTATACCTATAACTTATCTTATCTTGACTCGTATCGATGATTGTAATTCACTGCTGTATGGCCTGCCTGCATCTTCTAATATTAACCTCCAACGTATTCAGAATTCTGCGGCCCATTTTGTCTATCACAGACAGAAACATGATTACGTCACTTCTTTACTTCAGTCCCTCTGCTGACTACCTGTTATTCACAGAATTTCATTAACAAATCAATGTTCTGCAATAAGTGTATCAACTATTTCGTACCTATTTATCTCCCTAATCACCTTCGAATGTACACCTCTGCCCGACCCCTATGTTTTTGTTGTTGATGTTGTTTTTTCCTGATATCATTTTTGTACAAGATCCTCGATACATGTGTTCCTCAGTCGGTGGCCATTCATTTTCTGTGTCTGGTCCACCATGCACTTGGAATGAGCTTCACCTTTCTCCTTGTCTCTTTGACAAATGCAAACTTTTTTCTCCTTCGGGTGTAAATTGAACAAACACATTTTATCTAATGCAGTGAGGGCATAGAAATAGAAAGCAAAGGTAAGGGGTTGGAACTAAACAGCAGGAAGACTGAAGTCATGGTGATCAGTAAAAAACACGAAATCCCCTCATGCAAAATAACAGCAAATGGCACAACCTTGACACAGGTTAATAAGTTCAAATACCTAGGAACGGTCATTTCATCAGACGGCAGATACACATCGGAAATAGCTGGCAGAATCGGCCGAGCCAAAACACCATTCAAGAAGATGACAAGCAATCTTACCAACAAACGCCTATCAATTAACATCAGAGAGTGTCCTTGAATGTTATATAGAACCAATACTGTTGTATGGATGCGAGGCGTGGACAGTCAGCAAGCAAAGCCAGAGCAAGATTGAGGCAGCCGAGATGTGGTTTCTCAGAAGAATGTTGAGAGTTCCATGGACAGCAAAGAAAACAAACGAGACAGTCTTGATAGAGGCAGACACAAGTAAATCACATAAGGAAGATTAGGAAAAGACAAGCAACATTTACAGGCCATTTTATGAGGAAGGGGGATTTGGAGCACATGGTCACAACGGGAAAGCTGAGGGAAAGAGAGCACCAGGTAGACCAAGGGAGAGAATGCTGGACGGACTTGCAGAGTGGCTGGGGATGAGGAGGGTGGGGGAGATGCTGGGGGCAACAAGAGATAGAGATGGTTGGAAGTCCATGGTCGCCAACGCCACGCGGCAGTGCACCTGATGATGATGATGAGTGAGTGAGGGCATGGGTGAACTCCCCAATGGGCAGGTCTTTTTTCAGCACCACTCCATTAAATCTCACAAAGTGCTGAATGGGATATATTTGCTAAGAATTGATCATTGATGTTTCTAATTTTATGAATGTCTTTTTTTTAAAATAATAAACCTGTTGATGAAAGCTTTATTTCATTTCAAAATTTTCTTAGGTTTTCAGCATTTTGGTTGCAAATTGTTCAAGTTGATATGATACTTAGGGTTTCCTTTTTTTTCTTTTTTACGTTTTGCAGGAAAAAAGTGGTATTAGCCCTTTCTTCTGCCCATTTGTCTGTTAATCTGATTTGACAGTCTTCAGCTAGTTTTATATCTTGTAATTCTACTTTTGTTTTCTGTTGTTGTATTTGAGTTTGTAGCTGGGGAACTCATCGCTCAATTCATTCAATGCAACTGATTTTCGAGACAGATATTTCACAGAACAGACACTTTCACACGACAAACAGATATTATACTCAACAGAAAATGTTTCGCCTGACAGATTGACGTTTCACACAACATACAGACGTTTCACACAACAGACAATTGTTTCACACAACAGAAAGATGTTTCACACGACAGAAAAATGTTTCACCAAACAGACAGATGCTTCACACAACAGACAGATGTTTCACACCAACAGATATTTCACAAGACAGAAAATGTTTCACATAACAGATATTTCACAAGACAGAAAATGTTTCACACAACAGACAGATGTTTCACACAACAGAAAATGTTTCACACAACAAACAGATGTTTCACACAACAGACAGGTGTTTCACACAACAGACAGGTGTTTCACATAATACAATAACATATTTTCACACAACAGACAGATGTTTCACCAAAGAGACATGTGTTTCACACAACAAACGGACAGATGCTTCAAACAAAACAACAGACATGTTTCACACAACACAACAGACATATGTTTCATGCAACACAACAGACATGTTTCACACAACACAACAGACATATGTTTCATGCAACACAACAGACATGTTTCATACAACACAACAGACATGTTTCATACAACACAACAGACATGTTTCATACAACACAACAGACATGTTTTCACACAACACAACGGACAGATGCTTCAAACAAAACAACAGACATGTTTCAACAACACAACAGACTATGTTTCATGCAACACAACAGACATGTTTCACACAACACAACAGACATATGTTTCATGCAACACAACAGACATGTTTCATACAACACAACAGAGAGATGTTTCACACAACACAACAGACAGATGTTTCACACAACAGACGTCACACAACAGACGTGTTTCACACAACAGATAGATGTTTCACACAACAAGACATGTTTCGTACAAGAGACAGGTGTTTCACATAACAGACGTTTCACACAACACAACAGATGCTTCACACAACACAAAAGACAGATGTTTCACCTAACGAAATAGACATATATGTTCATAATTATAACAACAGACAGATGTTTCACATATCAAAACAGACAGATGTTTCACACAACAGACTTGTAGACTTGTAGCAATGGTGTGATAGCACTGAAACTGCCTTGCTACACATTCTCAACAATCTCCTCCTTGCAACTGATACTGGCAAAGTCTCTCTCCTCACACTCCTTGATCTGTCTGCAGCCTTTGATACCATTGATCATGGTATTCTCCTTTCTAGACTTCATCATACTTTTGACATCTCTGACATTGCTCTCTCCTGGTTCACTTCTTATCTATCAAACAGAAAACAAACTGTTCTCATCAATGGCACTTACTCTCAACCTGCATACCTGACCTGTGGTGTTCCACAAGGATCTGTCCTTGGCCCTGTTCTTTTCACCCTTTACACCTCCCCCCTGTCCACCATCATCAACTCTCACTCTATAAAACACCACTTCTATGCTGATGACACCCAACTTCAAGACAGTGACTCACCTGATAATATACAGCGCCTCCTGACTCGCACCACTGAGTGTTACTCGGACATCAAAAATTGGATGACATACAACAAACTTCAGCTAAATGATGACAAGACACAAGCTATCCTCATTGGCACCCGTCAGAAACTTTCTCAGCTGCCTCCTCTTTCTCTCCCATTATGTAACACATCAGTCCCAATTTCTGATTCAGCTAAAAACCTTGGTGTCTGCATTGACTCTACCCTCTCCATGAACAACTTTGTTTCTCAAACTGCCAGATCTTGCTACTATCACCTCCATCGTATAAGCCTGATCAGGAAGTATCTCTCTGTCGAAACAACTGCAAAACTCGTTCTCTCCTTCATAATGTCTCGCATTGACTATTGCAATTCACTCCTGTCCGGTCTTCCTGCCTCCACCACTCACATCCTACAGCGCATTCAAAACAATGCTGCACGCCTTGTACTCAAAAAGAAAAAAGCTGACCACATATCTCCTCTCCTGGCACAACTTCACTGGCTCCCTGCATCAAAGCGCATACAGTACAAACTAGACACCATGTGCTACAAAAGCCTCAATAACGCAGCCCCCGATTACCTGTCAAGCCTACTTGAGATCTATGTTCCCTCACGTACCCTCCGCTCTGCCTCCGATCCTCTGACTTTTCGCTTTCCACGCACAAAGCTCAATACCTATGGTCCACGAGCCTTCTCTGTTTCTGGTCCGCTCTCCTGGAACAAACTTCCTCTCTCAGTCCGTCAGCAACCTACTTTTGTCTCCTTCAAGTCCGCTCTCAAAACTCATCTTTTCTCCTCTGCATAAAATCCTGACCTCACTCAATCCCCTCTGCAGCCTGTCTCCACTCGGAGGGGAATCACATTGCAATATATAATTGTATATAATATGCTCTCTATAATTTTCCATTGTTTTTATTCTTTCTCCCCATTTATAGCCGTGTGTGTGTGTGTGTGTGTGTGTGTGTGTGTGTGTGTGTGTGTGTGTGTGTGTGTTGTGTGTGTGTGTGTGTGTGTGTGTGTGCGTATGTGTGCGGGCGTGCGTGCGTGTGTGTGCGTGCGTGCGTGTGTGTGTGTTTCAGCGCTTAGATTTGATTTTATCAGATTTTGCGCTATATAAATATTGTAATTATTTATTATTATTATTTATATTCATAGTTATACAACAGACAGATGCTTCACATATCAAACAGACAGATGTTTCACACAACAGACAATGTTCAATTATAACAACAACAATGTTTCACATATCAAAACAGACAGATGTTTCACACAACAGACAAATGTTCATAATTATAACAACAGACAGATGTTTCACATAATAAAACAGACAGTTATTCCACAGAACAGACAAGTGTTTAATAGAACGTGTCAAATGGGAAGGTAAATGGAGACTTGTAGCAATGGTGTGACCATTTAGGATTTACTATATAGAACATCTCAGCTCGGTGCCAAAAGAAAAGAGGTAAAAGTTCACGGAATATGGGCTTGTCAAATTACGGTACTTTCAAGGTGCAGGTATCCATATAGATACTGATAAATAAACAGGCAATTTCAACTCTTGTTTACCATAGAGTTTTCGATAACACAGAGCTAACGTAAATTGCTGCGTCAGTCAGCACGCTCCAGTTCAATTATATGACCGATTTGTTGTATTTGAAATAGAGATTGTACGCAGTCAGCTTGCAAATTATTCTAAACGGAGAATTCTCTGACCAAAAGAGCCAAGATAAGAACAAAGTGTGTGGAGGGGGGGGGGGGGGAGAGGGGGGGGGGGGAGGGGGGGGAGAAAAATAAGAAATCTAAGTCAACATCACGTCCAGCGATTAAGCAAATGGAAACCTGAAAAAAATGTTCATATTCATTCTTTTTGTCACAGTGGATTTACCATGTGAGAGTGCATCGCCTCAGTGCGGTGTCACAACAGTTTTCTTTTATTTATTTTTATTTATTTATTCATTTTTTAAATATGATGAAGACAATAAGAACATAACACGAGAACACGAAACAAATTTGTAAAAAAAAAAAAAAAAGACAGGCGCAAATGTTCGGCCAACTGTCCATTCACAAGCTTACACACACACACACACACACACACACACACACACACACACACACACACACACACACACACACACACACACACACACACACACACACACACACACACACACACACAGACAGACACACACACACACACAAAACAAAACAAAAACAAAAACAAAAACAAAAAACAAATATACTAAAGTTAGAGGAGAAGGAGCAGCAGGATGTTTTCTGATGTTTTATTAAGCAGACGAAAATGGCTGAT
>CM060314.1:6757971-6760471 GCA_030674185.1 Monoplex corrugatus | reverse complement strand
ACAAACAAACAATCAATGACACTTAAAGTCAAGCATGTCGTGTGCGACTCATATAAATCACCAGCACGTTACCTTAGCCACCGCATCTGCTATACCATAACTGTTTCACTACCTCACCCTATCCACCAGCTGTTTAAAGAAGTTTTTCATTCCATCACGCTATTCACCAACTGTTAGAATTTTACTCTTTAACTCCCTTAACGTGTCTACCAACTGTTAAATTTTAACCTTTCCACTCCTTCACCCTATCCACCAGTGTTCTGCAGAATACGGTAAGGAACTAAAAAGGTCATCTTTCTGTTTTACTTTCATGATTCATCATCATCATCTATCATCATCATCATCAGGTGCCCTGCCGCATGGCGTTGGCTATCATTGACTTCCAACCATCTCTATCTCTCGTTGTCCCCAGCATCTCCCCCACCCTCCTCATCCCCAGCAACTCTGCAAGTCCGTCCAGCATTCTCTCCCTGGGTCTACATGGTGCTCTCTTTCCCTCCAGCTTTCCCGTTGTGACCAGGTGCTCCAAATCCCCCTTCCTCATAAAATGGCCTATAAATGTTGCTTGTCTTTTTCTAATCTTCCTTATGAGTGATCTACTTGTGTCTGCCTCCATCAAGACTGTCTCGTTTGTTTTCTTTGCTGTCCATGGAACTCTCAACATTCTTCTGAGAAACCACATCTCGGCTGCCTCAATCTTGTTCTGGCTTTGCTTGCTGACTGTCCACGCCTCGCATCCGTACAACAATATTGGTTCTATATAAACATTCAAGGACTCTCTTTTTGATGTTAATTGATAGGCATTTGTTGGTAAGAATGCTTGTCATCTTCTTGAATGCTGTTTTGGCTCGGCCGATTCTGCCAGCTATTTCCGATGTGCATCTGCCGTCTGATGAAATGACCGATTCCCAGGTATTAGAACTTATTAACCTGTGTCAAGGTTGTGCCATTTGCTGTTATTTTGCATGAGGGGATTTCATGTTTTTTACTGATCACCATGACTTCAGTCTTCCTGCTGTTTAGTTCCAACCCCTTACCTTTGCTTTCTATTTCTGTATATTCACAAGGTTTTGTAGGTCCCTTTCATTTTCTGCAAACTTTCATGATTAATGATGCATAAAGTTGGTGGATAGGGCGAGGACTTCAAAGAAATAAGTTTTTGCTTTGCTCTCATATCTCATAATGCAGAAAGCTGATGGGGAGGATCAACAACTCAAGGGTTAAGTTTTTGCTTTGCTGTCATGTCTCATTATGCAGTAACCCGGGGGTAGGGTGAAGACTTAAACAGTTAAACAGTTCCAGACAAACGTGCCAATGAATCGTGAATACTGACAATGGTGCCAACACATGCAAATCGCATCTTCTATGAAATATGTCCCAATTCTAGTTACAGCTTGATCATGAACAACTCCGTTTTCTTCCTCCTCCTCCTCCTCCTCCTCCTCTCTTCTTCTTTTCTTCTTCTTCTTCTTCTTCTTCTTTCTTCTTCTTTTCTTCTTCTTCTTCTTCTTCTTCTTCTTCTTCTTCTTCTTCTTCTTCTTCTTCTTCTTTCTTCTTCTTTCTTCTTCTTCTTCTTTTCTTCTTCTTCTTCTTTCTTCTTCTTCTTCTTCTTCTTCTTCTTCTTCTTCTTCTCTCTTTCTTCTTCTTCTTCAATCTTCTTCAAATTCTTCTCTTCTTCTTCTTCTTCTTCTTCTTCTTCTCTTCTTCTTCAATTCTTCTTCTTCTTCAATCTCTTCTCTTCATTCTTCTTCTTCTCTTTCTTCTTCTTCTTTCTTCTTCTTCTTCTTCTTCTTCTTCTTCTTCTTCTTCTTCTTCTTCTTCTTCTTCTTCTCTTCTTCTTTCTTCTTCTTCTTCTCTTCAAATTCTTCTTCAAATTCTTCTTCAAATTCTTCTTCAATTCCTTCCAAATTCTTCTTCTTCAAATTTCTTCTTCTTCAAATTCTTCTTCAATTCTTCTTCTTCAAATTCTTCTTCTTCTTTCAAATTCTTCTCTCTTCAATTCTTCTTCTTCTTCTTCTTCTCTTCTTCTTCTTCTTCTTCTTCTTCTTCTTCTTCTTCTTCTTCTTTCTTCTTCTTCTTCTTCATTTCTTCTTCTTCTTCCTTCTTTTCTCTTCTCTTCTTCTCTTCTTCTTCTTCCTTTGTCTTCTTCTTCTTTCGTCTTCTTCCTTTGTCTTCTTCTTCTTCTTACTTTGTCTTCTTCTTCTTCTTACTTTGTCTTCTTCTTCGTCTTCTTCTTCTTGTTGTTGTTCTTCTTCCTCCTTTGTCTTCTTCTTCTTTTTTTTCTTCTTTTCTAGTTCTTTCAGTCTTTCTTAGTTTATTTAATCCGTTCTCTTTCAACCATTCTGTTTTTACCACAAGAAAGGAAGTTGTATTAAATTGACCGGAGAGAGGTGTGTGTCTGTGCGTACCTATAGCTGTATGTACGTGAGTGTCTATGAAAACTGTGTTAAAAAGATATTCTCAATTGTTTCTCGATGGATCTTTACTGAATTTGGCTCAT
>CM060314.1:6742971-6750471 GCA_030674185.1 Monoplex corrugatus | reverse complement strand
CGGCCAACCGGCCTTTGTCAAGCGCGAATGCACGGTTACAAACAGACCACAAACAACACCAAACAACGGATAATAAAAAAAGGACTGAAAACGTCCCTGCCGTCTCGTCTAGTGGATAAAAAGGGACCAATATAATATGGTTGGCCGAAAAATTGCGCTTGTCTTGTCTTGTTGTGTTGAATACGCGCTTGCTTTGGTTTGCTTTTTCTTCTGGTTCCTGTTTGCTTGGGCGCGGGGCAGTCGCACTTGTTTTGGATCTTTACCTATCGATGATTAAGAAAATATTGCCTTCACCTAGTTGATAGACAACTGAGCATTTCGGCGTTGACTTGGGGGGGGGGGGGGGGGGTCTGTCATGTGAGAAGAGTTTATACAGAATAGCTAGTCTGGCCCATCCAGTCGTGCGGCATGCAGATCCACCGGCGTTTCGATATGCCCTGGTGCCCACGAACCAGACCCCCAGCTCTGGGTAAATAGTACCACTGGCTTGTGGACATCTCGGTAGAGAATAAGGCTAAGGGAATAAACCCTGGGGAAAAAATTACCCCTACTGCAATGTAGGTTGTCGTGGGGACGACAAAGGCTAGCGGAGAGACCGTACACAAACCGATGGAAGGCAATGGGAAACGACCATCGTACTTTCCCAAATAAAACCATGGACAGACAAAACAAGAAAAATGAGATACCGACGTAAATAGGGGCCTCTATGGAGCACCTTCGTCCGGTAGGGACCGTCATGCTGCGCAGGTGACACCAAACCGACAGCAAGCTACTACGATCAATCTTTAAAAAAAATATCTTAACATGGAATGTGAGGACATTGCTGCAAAATGGAAAATGAGAGAATGTCAAAATGGAGATGGAAAGGCTTAACAATAGTGTTTTAGGACTAGGAAAGTGAGATGGAAGAGTGCAGGCATGATAATATCAGGCAAGCACACAATACTATATTTTGGTGGAAACACACATGGAAGATGAGTACGAGTAGGCATCATAATTGACAGGGACAAATGAAAAGTAGTTAAGGGATACTGGGCTGTGTCCGACGGAGTTTTGATGGTTTTATTGGATGGCAAGCCATTTGATATCAACATCATCCAGGTGTATGCACCAACATCCGCAAGTACTCATCACGAAATTAACAACTTCTACGAAAGTATTAGAGATGGCCAAGGCCAAATGTAAATCACAAGAACAATTATAATGGGATATTTTAATGGTAAAATGGGACAGGATAGGGTGGAGGATATAGTTGGACCTCATGGCCTTGGTACACAAATGAAAGGGGAGGGAAACGTGTAGAATGGGCACAGATGAATGAGTTCATGTATGAAACATCTGGTTTGAGCAGCCTAATAGAAGAAAAATGGATTTGGATGAGTCCAGGAGATAACATAAAAATCAAATTGACTATATCCTGATCAATATAAGATTTCGAAATTCTTTGCTGACAGCAAAAACACTACCACGCGCAGATTGCAACAGTGACCACAATCCTGTAGTGGGAAGATTTAGGCTGAAATTAAGGAAAAGGAAACAGACCAAAAGCAACATCAAGCTAAATCTTGGACTCTTAAAGACAGATGAAGCAATACGAAAAATAATAAAAGCACATGTTCGAAACAAATTCAGAGCTCTGGAAGACGTTGGTGACAGTGAGGAACAATGGACAAAGTTGAGAAACTCGATAAATGAAGCTTGTGAAGAAATCCCTAGAGTAGACAGAAAAAAAACGAAGAAAAAGAAAAAAGAAACTGGATGACAAAAGAAATTCTAGGCTTGATGGCAGAACGGAAGAAGGCAAAGGGAAAGGAGGAAAGATATAGGAAGATAAACAAAGAAAGCAGGTGCAATGAAGCTAAGGAAGCTTGGCTAATAATAATAATAATTACAAAATTTATATAGCGCAAAATCTTGATAAAATCAAATCTAAGCGCTGAAGCAGACACACACGCAAGCACGCACGCACGCACGCACGCACACACACGCACGCACACACACACACACACATACACACACACACACGCATGGCTATAAATGGGGAGAAAGAATAAAAGCAATAAAAGCAAAAATAAAAGCAATGGAAAATTATAGAGAGCATAGCATATACAATTATATATTATAACCATGTGATTCCCTCCGAGCGGAGACAGGCTGCAGAGGGGGGTTAGGATTTTATGCGGAGGAGAAAAGGTGAGTTTTGAGAGCGGACTTGAAGGAGACAAAAGTAGGTTGCTGACGGACTGAGAGAGGAAGTTTGTTCCAGGAGAGTGGACCAGAAACAGAGAAGGCTCGTGGACCATAGGTATTGAGCTTAGTGCGTGGAAAGCGAAAAGTCAGAGGATCGGAGGCAGAGCGGAGGGTACGTGAGGGAACATAGATCTCAAGTAGGCTTGACAGGTAATCGGGGGCTGCGTTATTGAGGCTTTTGTAGCACATGGTGTCTAGTTTGTACTGTATGCGCTTTGATACAGGGAGCCAGTGAAGTTGTGCCAGGAGAGGAGATATGTGGTCAGCTTTTTTCTTTTTGAGTACAAGGCGTACAGCATTGTTTTGAATGCGCTGTAGGATGTGAATGGTGGAGGCAGGAAGACCAGACAGGAGTGAATTGCAATAGTCAATGCGAGACATTATGAAGGAGAGAACGAGTTTTGCAGTTGTTTCGACAGAGAGATACTTCCTGATCAGCCTTATACGATGGAGATGATAGTAGCAGGATCTGGCAGTTTGAGAAACAAAGTTGTTCATGGAGAGGGTAGAGTCAATGCAGACACCAAGGTTTTTAGCTGAATCAGAAATTGGGACTGATGTGTTACATAATGGGAGAGAAAGAGGAGGCAGCTGAGAAAGTTTCTGACGGGTGCCAATGAGGATAGCTTCTGTTTTGTCGTCATTAAGCTGAAGTCTATTGTGTGTCATCCAATTCTTAATGTCCGAGTAACACTCAGTGGTGCGAGTCAACAGGCGCTGTATATTATCAGGTGAGTCACTGTCTTGAAGTTGGGTGTCATCAGCATAGAAGTGGTGTTTTATAGAATGGGAGTTGATGATGGTGGACAGGGGGGAGGTGTAAAGAGTGAAAAGAACAGGGCCAAGGACAGATCCTTGTGGAACACCACAGGTCAGGTATGCAGGTTGAGAGTAAGTGCCATTGATGAGAACGGTTTGTTTTCTGTTGGATAGGTATGAAGTGAACCAAGACAGAGCAATGTCAGAGATGCCAAAAGTATGATGAAGTCTAGAAAGGAGAATACCATGATCAATGGTATCAAAGGCTGCAGACAGATCAAGGAGTGTGAGGAGAGAGACTTTGCCAGTATCAGTTGCAAGGAGGAGATTGTTGAGAATGTGTAGTAGGGCAGTTTCAGTGCTATGGCACTGGCGGTAGGCTGACTGGAAAGGATTGAGGAGATTGTTGGCAGACAGGTGAGAGTTCAGCTGGTTGAGGACGACTTTTTCAAGGAGTTTTGACAAGAAAGAGAGATTAGAGATAGGCCGGTAATTTTTCAGTTCATTTGGATCTAAATTGTGTTTCTTGAGGAGAGGGTGAACAATAGCAGACTTGAAAGAATCAGGGACAGTTCCAGTTTGAAGAGAAATGTTGATGATGTCAGTGATGAATGGGAGGAGAGTAGGGAGACAGTCGGCGTAGAGAGAACCTGGAAGAGGATCTAGTTCGCAGGTTTTGAACGACATGGATCTGATTGTGTTGAGAATTTCTTCTTGTGAGACTGGGGTAAAAGTAGTAAGAGGTGTGCCAGAGAAGGAAGGGTCAGGTGGGCATGGTTGACAGGGTGTCCTGTCAAGCCTGTCACGAAGAGTTTGTATTTTGGTGGTGAAATAGTTGGAGAATACAGATGGGAGTTCTTCATTTGTATGTTTTGTTGGCTGAAAACAAAGCGCAAAGAAATAGAAGACGGACACAAAACAGACCCTCTGGGTATGTACAGAAGAACTGAAAACAGACACATGAATCTAATATTTGATTTAGTAATCCTTCCAGGAAAAATGTATATTTATGACTGGAAATAAAAAAAATTGAAATGAAAAATGATTAAATAAATAAACAAAAATTATAAATATCAAAGTGAATAAATAACACATAAGTAAATGAAACAATAAATACGTAAATAAACAAATAACTAAATGAATGAATGAATAAATGAATGAACACACACACATATATGTATATACATACATACATATATACATACATACATACATATACAGACATATATATATATATATATATATATATACATATATATATATATATATATAATGTGTGTGTGGTGTGTGTGTGTGTGTGTGTGTGTGTGTGTTGTGTGTGTGTGTGTGTGTGTGTGTGTGTGTGTGTAAATATATATATATACACATTCGATATGCAGATGACACCGTGCTAATTGCAGAAAGTGAAAGGGACCTGTAAAACCTTGTGAATATACCAGAAATAGAAAGCAAAGTAAGGGGCTGGAACTACATGTAAACAGCAGGAAGACTGAAGTCATGATGATCAGTAAAAAACATGAAATCCCCTCATGCAAAATAACAGCAAATGGCACAACCTTGACACAGGTTGATAAATTCAAATACCTGGGAACGATCATTTCATCAGACGGCAGATGCACATCAGAAATAGCCGGCAGAATCGGCCAAGCCAAAACAGCATTCGGGAAGATGATAGGCATTCTTACCAACAAATGCCTATCAATTAACATCAGGAAGAGAGTTCTTGAATGTTATATAGAACCAATACTGTTGTACGGATGTGAGGCGTGGACAGTCAACAAACAAAGCCAGAAGAAGATTGAGGCAGCCCAGATGTGGTTTCTAAGAAGAATGTTGAGAGTTCCATGGGACAGCAAAGAAAACAAACGAGACAGTCTTGATGGAGACAGACACAAGTAGATCACTCATAAGGAAGATTAGGAAAAGACAGGCAACATTTATAGGCCATTTTATGAGGAAGGGTGATTTGGAGCACCTGGTCACAACGGGAAAGCTGGAGGGAAAGAGAGCACCGCGTAGACCCAGGGAGAAAATGCTGGACGGACTTGCAGAGTGGCTGTGGACGAGGGGGATGGGAGAGATGCTAGGGGCAACGAGAGATAGAGACAGATGGAAGTCCATGATCGCCAACGCCATGCGGCAGGGCACCTGATGATGATGATGATATGTATTTACATATGTATGTATTAAATAACCCTGATTAACTTCACAAGCAGGTGCAAACTGAGACCATCCAAATCGAAGACCAGTGTCTTAACCACTCAGCTATCGCTCCCCTTATGTAACTTTATTTCTCAGATTTGTTTGATATTAATCAAAGGACATAACTCAAAAAGAGGAGTGTTCTGAGCTTACTGCTTTTGTACTTTGTATCTACTTCTATGCTAGCTGAATGGGTAGCGCAAACTGTGTTAGATTTGAGAAGTACAACATGGGAGATAATTATTAAGAGTTATGTCCTTTGATTAATATTATAAAAATTCTCTCTCCTTCCCTCTTATTTCTTGAGATTTGTTTGTTTGGTTGTTTTTGCTTTGTTTTGGGTTTAGGGGTTTGGGTTTCGTTTGGGTTTGGGTGGTTTGGATTGAATTGGGTTGAGTTTGGTATGGTTTGGTTTGGGTTGGGTTGGTTTGGTTGGGTTGGTTTGGGTTGGGTTGGTTTTGTTTGGCTGATCTGGTTTGGTTTGGTTTGGTTTGGTTTGGTTTAGTTTGGTTTGGTTTGGTTTGGTTTGGTTTGGTTTGGTTTGGGTTGGTTTGGTTTGGGTTGGGTTGGTTTGGTTTGTTTTGGTTTGGTTTGGTTTGGTTTGGTTTGGTTTGGTTTGGTTTGGATCAAAGAGTATATAGTGGGAAGAGCTTTCAGTGCCTCTGTGAGTCTACTAGCGAATTTGTGTCTAGCGGCGCAGCAGCTTTCGCGCGCGGTGCCGGGCCACACCCTTCCCGGTCGAGAATAACAAACGCGGCGGGGCCAGCTGTTAGTACTCTCGGCATAGTCTCTCTCACAGTCGTTACGTTTTGTAAAACATTACCAACATTAATTAATGACTACACAGATTGGTGAAAAATCTTTGCAGGAGACTGACAGTGCAAAATGACATGAATATACTGCATAAAAGCAACAAAATAGAACTTCGGAAATATGTGCATGTTATCCCAGTTTATAGCGATGCTGCACCAACATATCACATGAAACAACAGTGTTGTGATGAGCACACAAATTCTCTCTCTCTCTCTCTCTCTCTCTCTCTCTCTCTCTCTCTCTCTCTCTCTCTCTCTCTCTCTCTCTCTCTCTCTCTCTCTAAGGCTCAAGCACTGACGTATGATTACTGGAACAATTAAAATAATATTGTACTCACATTCACTTGAAATGGCACTCGAAGAGTCAGACACACTCTTTTCAGAGATGTTGGAATTTCAACATTTTTCTGTTTTTTCTTCCAGAAGATGCCGAAAAATGTCTATTGTTGTCTCGAAGAACAAAGTGCAATCTGATATTCACAAACAAGGCCAAAGCATACTCCCGCATTTTGCAATTGTCAGCGCTGTCGCATCGAAGTTGTTTTCCCTCCTTGTCAAGTCGATGAAGAATTCTCTGCCTGACTCGGTCAATGTGCAGCATGTGCTCAGACTTTTTGAAGGCTGTCTCCATTTCGTCGACGGCGGTGACAAGGAGAGGACTTGGAATGATTAACCCTGGGCCTTGAAGATCAGGTAGCTGTTTTTCTGTAAGTAGTGTTTCCCTTGCAACGCTGTGAGCCCACTGACCAATTTCTCTGAACACACAGAACACACCTTTTCTTTGATCTTTCTAGCTATGTAGCCAGCCACGTAGGTAAGGGTGTTCTCTTCCTGCAAGGACAGCTCTTGAGCCGGCATGACAAATGCCAGTGCCATTAAAGTTGGATCCTGCTGAGGAGAGGGGGTGGCGACGACAGTGGGGACAGCGTATTCTCTCTTTGATGCCATGTTGTTCAGCGTGAGAAGAAAGTGGTCTCCGTCCTCAAGACAATTGCTGGACTTGCTCTGAAGAAGTATTGAATCCACCATCACCTGACGCAGAAACAGGCGGAATGTCGTGGACTGGGATTGTCGCCATGGCCGCCCTTTCCTCGAATTGTGGAGAAGAGGTTTTCGACACAATCCTGGTTTAATCTGCTGGTGTACAGTGAGTCGATATTATAGGATTGGTGAAGATCATCCCACAACAGAATGAGGCTTGTGATAGACATCTTCCAACCGACCATGCAAGGCAGTTCTCTAGAGGATTTGCTTTCCACTGTTGACAACCATGCAAGTGTGTCCTCTAAAAACTCTCTGTGTCCAGATGTAGACGTCATTTTATGCCGCATTTTCTGTGTGCTGCATCTTGTACTGCTGTTGAAGGCGTTAAAAACCTGGTCCATTCTTTCGAGGAAGAGGGCAGTCTCCTTAGCTTCTTCTGGCAGTGCATCTAATCTCACCATGGTTGAGATTCCTGCGGCAACACTGTGAGAGA
>CM060314.1:6715471-6720471 GCA_030674185.1 Monoplex corrugatus | reverse complement strand
CACTGTCTGGAGAAAGCTGAACAGTACAGAAAGGATTTTTACCACATCAGATTCCTAGATTCCTTTCAAACTACCCTAACCCTAACCCTAACCCTAGCCCTAACCATCACCCTAACCATCACCATAACTACATCAGATTCCTAAATTCCTTTCAAACCCTAACCTTATCCGGAACCCTAACACTAACCTTAACCCTTTCAAACCATAATATCCCGAACCGTAACCTAACCCTAAATTCCTTTCAAACCCTAACCTTAAACCGAACCCTAACACTAACCTTAACCCTTTCAAACCATAACCCGAACCGCAACTAACCTAACCCTAACCCTAACCACATCTGATTCCTTGATTCCTTTCAAACCCGAACCCTAATCGTAATTTAACCCTAATCCTAAATCTAACCCTAACCCTAACTTTAAACCTAACCCTAACCCTAACCTAACCCTAACCCTAACTCTAATTGTAACTTACCCAAACACTAATCCTAACCCTAACCCTAACCCTAATCGTAATTTAACCCTAACCCTAACCCTAACCCTTGATTCCTTTCAAACCCAAACCCTAATCGTAACTTAACCCTAACCCTAACCCTAACACTAACCCTAACTCTAACACTAACACTAACCATAACCATAACCATAACCATAACACCACTAACCCTAACTATAACCATAACCACAACTCTAACCCTAACCCTAACCCTAACCATAATCATAACCTAACCATAACCAAATGAGATTCCTAGATTCCTTTCAAACCCTAACCTAACCCTAACAGCTAACCCTAACCCTAACCCTTTCAAACCCTAACCTAACACTAGCCCTAGCCCTAGCCCTAGCCCTAACCCTAACCCTAACCATAACCCTAACCCTAACCCTAACCCTAAAACTGAACCTAAACCTAACCTAACGCTTACCCTAACCCTAGACCAAAAACTAACCATAACCATAACCCTACCATACGCCTTTCAAACACTAACCCTAACCATAACCTTAACCTTAACCCTAACCCTAACCGAAACTTAAACCTAACCCTAACCTAACCATAACCATAATTATAACCTTAACACTAACCATATCTTTAACCCAAACCCAAACCCTAACCTTTTCAAACATGAACTCTTACCTTAACCCTAACCTAACCCTAACCATTTCAAACATTAACTCTAACCATAACCATAACCTAGCCCTCACCCTAACCCTAACCTAACCATAACCATAACCATTCCAAACATTAATTCTAACCTTAACCCTAACCCTACACCCTAACCCTAACCATTCCAAACATTAATTCTAACCTTAACCCTAACCTACACCCTAACCCTAACCATTTCAAACATTAACTCTAACCTTAACCCTAACCCTAGCCCTCAACCTAACCCTAACCATAACCATAACCATAACACTAGCCCTAATCCTTACTGTAACCCTAACTCTAATTAATCTTACACTTTACCCAATTATTTCAAATCCTAACCTTCACCTAACCCTAACCCTAACCATTACAACCCTTAACTCAAACACTACTCCAAACCATAGCCCCACCCTAACCCTAACCTGAAACTCCACCCTACCTTAACCCTAACCCTAACCATAGCACAAACCTAAGCCTAACCCTATCTGTAACCCAAAAACTAACCCTACCCCTAACCATAATCTTTTCAATTCCTAACCCTAACACTAACCCTAACTTTAACCCTTACCCTAACCTTAACCATTTCAAACCTTAACTCTAACCTTAACCCTAACCTAGCCCTCACATTAACCCTAACCCTAGCCCTAATCCTAACTGTAATTCTAACCCTAACCCTAACCTAATCCTAACCATAACCCTTCCCCTATTTATTTCAAATCCTTACTCTAACCTTAACCCTAACCCTAACACTTATCCTAACCCTAACCCTAACTCCCTTACCTAACCTAACCTTTCAACTTAACCCTACTAACCACGAATCCTAACCATAGCCCATCCCTAACCCTAACCCTAACCTAACCTAACCCTAACCCTAACCTTAACCATAACCCTAACCTAACCCTAACCTAACCCTAACCATAACCATAACCATAACCATAACTAACCATAACCATAACCCCAAACTCCACCCTAACCGAACCTGAAACTTTCAACCGTAACCTAACCCTGACCCTGACCCTAACCCTAACCCTAACCTAACCCTAACCCTAACCCTAACCTAACCTAACCCTAACCCTAACCCTAACCTAACCTAACCCTAACCTAACCCTAACCTAACTCACCCTAACCGAACCTTAAACTTTCAAACCACCCTAACCCTAACCCTAAACCTAACCTAACCTAACCTAACCCTAACCCTAACCCTAACCTAACCATCGTAACCCTAACCCCTAACTCACCTAACCGAACCTTAAACTTTTCAACACAACCTAACCCTAACCCTAAACCTAACCTAACCCTAACCTATAACCCTAACCCTAACCCTAACCCTAACCCTAACTTAACCCTAACCCCATCCTAACCCTAACCCCTAACCCACCCTAACTGAACTCAAACTGTTCAAACCCTAACCCTAACCCTAACCCTGTATCCAACCCTAACCCTAACCCAAACTCTAACCCTAACCCTTAACTTTCAAACCATAACCATGACCATAACCATAACCATAACTCTAACCTTGCCCTAACCTTACCCCGAAACCCTAACTCTAACCATAACCCTAATCCTACCCTAACCCCTAACCCTAACCCTAACCCAAACTTTAACCTTTACACTAACCCTAACCCAAATCTTTCCATCCCTAATCCTAACCCTAATCCTAACCCTAGATCCTTTCAACCCCAACCCCAACCCTAACCCTAATCCTTTCAAACTCTAACCCTAATCTAAGCCTAACCCTAATCTTTCAATCCCTAACCCATAAACCTAACCCTAACCTTAACCCTAATCCGAATCTTAACCCTATCCCTAACCATATTTCTTTCAAACCCTCTCCCTAACCTAACCCTAACCCTAACCCTAACCCAATCCTTTCAAATCCTAACCCTAACCCCACCCTAACCCAACCCTAATCCTATCCCTAACCTTAACCCTATTCCTTTAAAACCCTCTCCCTAACCTACACCTGACCCTAACCCTGACCCTAACCCTAAGCCTGACCCAAATCATTTCAAATACTAACCCTTACCCTGACCCTAACCTAAACCCCAACCTAACCTTAACTTTAACTCTATACCCTAACCTTACCCTAACCTTCACCTAACCTAATACTAAACCTCACCTAACCTAACCTACCACTAAGCATGACCCTATACCCTAACCCTATCTGTAACCTTAATCCTAACCTTAACCCTAACACTAACCTTACCCTACTCTCTACCCTATCCTTAACCCTAACCCTAACCATACCCTTAACTGACCCAAATCCTGACCCTAGCCCTAACCTAACCCTAACCCTAACCATAACCTAACCATAACCATAACCTAATCCTAACCATAACCTTAACCCTAACCCTAACCCTAACCCTGATCCTAACCGTTACCTAACCCTAACTTTAACCTTAACGTGAACCCTGACCCTCAACTTATTATAACCTAGCCTAACCCTAACCCTAACCCTAACCCTAAACCTAACCTTAACCCTAACCTATCCTTAATCTAACCCTAACCCTAACTAATCCTAACCTTACCCTAACCCTAACCTAACCCTAACCCTAACCCTAACCAACACCTAACCTAACCATAAACCTAACCTAACCTAACCCTAACCTAACCTAACCATAACCTAACCATACCTAACCATAACCATAACCATAACCATAACCTAACCATAACCCTAACCCTAACCATAACCATAACCATAACCTAACCTAACCCTAACCCTAACCCTAACCTTAACCTAACCATAACCATAAACCCTAACCCTAACCTAACCTAACCCTAACCCTAACCTAACCCTAACCCTAACCCTAAACAATAATGATAGATCAGATTAGTCCCAGATTGGATATTTTTGTTTACAACATTTTTCCCCTAGTTGAGTTTAGAGTTTGGATTTGGTCAAGAAGGATCAATTATACTCGGACGATTCCATATACGCTCCACCTAAATTTGACAATAGTTAATTAGCAATAAAGCAAATAAAAAAAGACAGTAAAGAACACGTGACACAGCAGCGGCAGCACCACCACCACCACCACCATCACCATCACCACCACCACCACCACACAACAACAACAACAACAAAACAGACAAAAAAGACGTGCTCCACATACCTACATACACCTATCAGTACAGTTCAGAGTTCGCTGAAGAAGGATTCACCGCGTTTGGACAATACCATGTGCGCTCCTACCTCATCTGCCAGCAATTATCTGCCAGACTCCTTGAGCCTGCGCAAGCCCCTGTATGTACTGGCAAGGTCTCGAAATGGCGAAGAGGTAGAGGGACTTATGAAACAAAAAGCTGATATGGTATGTGTGTATGGGTGTTTTTTTCTTTGTTGTTGTTGTTGTTGCTGTCGTTGTTGTAGCTATTGTTGTCCGCCATCATGCTGTGTGGATATGGGTGTGCGTGTACGAATGTATGTGTGTATATCTGTTTGAGGGCATGTGGGTATATGCATGTGTTTACAATTACTTGTTATTTTCATCTCTTACCTGTTTATTTATCTAATTCTCCTTTATGTTGTATCTGTTTATTCACCTAGATACTTCTTTTTCATTCTCTCACTCACTCACTCACTCACTCACTCACTCATTCACTTACTTACTTACTTATTTACTTACTCATAACTTACTCACTCACTCACTCACTCACTTACTTACTTACTTACTTACTTACTTACTTACTACTCATTAACTTACTCACTCACTCACTTACTTACATGCTTATCTTTGATTAAGAAAATATTGTCTTCACCTAGTTGATAGACAGCTGAGCATTTGTCCACTGACTGGGGTGGTAGTGGTGTTTTTCTGTTATGTGGGACGAGTTTATACAGAATAGCTATTTGTGTTGTGATTCAG
>CM060314.1:6677971-6710471 GCA_030674185.1 Monoplex corrugatus | reverse complement strand
AAAACACGTACAATTCTCATTGCATTTATTATACAAACAAATGAATATTGCATATTCATGTAATAACAAGCACAGCCTTAATCCCTCAGATACTCAAACTGCTTGCCGTCGGTATTCACACACTCCTCTAATCGAGAACGGACACTCATGCACACTCTAGCACAAAGATCTATATCAGCATCAATTTCTTGACAAGCCTAAGATGAACTGAATCATGTCATTAACAGTGCGCGGCTTGCGTGCGAAAACCTTTTCCTTTACATACCCCCCCCCCCCCCAAAAAAAAGTAGTCCATCTGTCTTCCAGTATTGTTTTAAAATCCATTTGGGCTCCTCGTCTGTCAAATTACCAGCCATGGTTAATTTAAATTAAATTGCCGCTTAGATCTAAATTAAATTGCCGCTTTCCCTGCAAAAAAAAAAAAAAGAAAAGTAAAAGGATAAAACTACGTGCATATTATTAGTTACGATAAAATACAATTAATGACACTGAAAATATCGAAAATAAGGCCAACTAACTTAAATGTGCTAATAATTTTAATGAATTAAGCATTATAATAATGACGTGGTACTTACTGTGTACCTACTGTTTATGCCATGTGCCAGCAGTAGATCACGGTGGGAAATGACTGACCCTCCACCCTCATCCCCACCCCCCACCGCACAAAAGTTGGAATACAACAACAAGAAGAAAAACCAAATTATGTACAGCTGTGTATGTCTCAGATTAAGTGTTTACTTTTTTGTTTTTTTTTTTTTTTTGGTCCCATTTTCTACGCCACGTTAATGGCCACCGAAGCTGCATGCGCTGGCACAGTTTATACAATGCGATGATAACGATAGTGATTCAGATGATAATCATGATACTATGGAGTTCCGTCTAGGATTGAGACGGCCTGACAGAGCTATACTCTACACTTATTATCATAACATATCCTGGTGGCAACTTGGCCCGAGAGATACAGACACCTGCGCACAGATAGCATTGAAGTCGTCATCGTCCAACAATTACAAAACTTTGTCGACGTCAGCTGTCACAAAATCGCCAAACTGTCTGGCTACACGCTTTGTTTTGATCCCGCTCGGGCGGCGCCGTGCTGTTGCTGATCGTCTGCCATTTTGACTTGGGTTCGTCACAGGCGCATTACACTGACGGGGGTTATATGTCAAAAGGTCATGAAGTCTTTCTGACTGGTGTGTTTGGGGATTCCCTGACCTACGCTTGGAGTTATTAAGAAAATTCTTATTGACGCGAACGGGAATTTCCGTCCTCGGGCATTTTTCTTATGCCTCTGAGCAAGACGGAAACTTCCGTCCTGGTGAACTCAAGAGGCTTTAAACATAAAGCCCTGGTACACAGGAAGAAAGCAGCCACAAGCTACCCTACAGTCCAGCACTACTGATGGCATGGTGTCTTACAATACACGACAATCAGTGTGGGGCCGCAAATCACTACATAGACACTGTATCAACAGAGCTCGTGAAGCGCAGCCACACGTAGAAATCCACAGGTCACGCCCCCCGAGAGAGAGAGAGAGAGAGAGAGAGAGAGAGAGAGAGAGAGAGAGGAGGGAGAGAGAGAGAGAGAGAGAGAGAAGACAGGACAGACAGACATAGAGAGATAGAAAGAAAGTGAGAGAGAGAGAGAAAGACAGACAGACAGAGAAGAGAGAGAGAGAGAGTGAGAGAGAGAGAGAGAGAGAGAGAAAGAGAGAAAGAGAGAGAGAAAAAGAGAGAGAGAGAACAGGAGCTGGGAAAAAATCAGAAGAGACAGACAGACAGGCAGGCAGATAGACAGACAGCAGACAAACAGAGAGAGAGCCCGAGACAGAGAGAGACAGAGACAAACAGAGACAGACAGACAGACAGACGGAGAAGAAGAAGAAGAAGAAGAAGAAGAGAAAAGAGAAGACAGAGAGAGACAGACAGGACGACAGAGCAAGACAGACAGACAGACAGTGACAGAGAGACACAGAGAGATACAGAAAGAGAGAAAAGAAAGAAAAGGCCATAACATCAGCTTCGTCATGCACCCATCCCCTGCCATCCCTCATCCCTACCCCCCCCCCCAACTACCCCACCCCGTGCCCCCCTCCCCACGATCATCATCACTTTTATTGGGGGAGGGGGTATTTTTTCTTTTATTTTGTCTCTATTTCTTTTTTTTTTTTTTCATCTTTTTTATTTTCAGTCGAAAACATATCGTCAGGTTCATCCACCCAGTACAGCTGGGCCGTGCAACGCGACATGGTCCAGACGCGGTCATACCCTTTGTCTTTCATGCCAATCACCACCCGCCTCTCCAGACCGCTGACTGTCTCCCCGTCCGACACAATCACGTGGTCAGACTGGGCCAGGGCCATGTCTGCGATCGTGGACAGCGGGGACCGTCTCGTCACCACCTTCAGAGGCACCTGACGTCGTTGTAGTTCCACCACCATATCACCTGTCGCCAAGGACGAGTGTACTTGGGTCAGGATGAAGACGTCTCTGTATTGGAGTTGGTCTGAAGACAGCGAATGCGAATTATTTAGTATAGGCCCAAGACTCGTTATGGAAGAGGGTTACGTAAATAGACTACAGTATATTTTACACAGAAAAAAAGCAAACGAAATCATCATTTTAAACAGAAAAGCAAACCTAATCATCACTTTACACAGAAAAGCAAACGTAATCATCATTTTACACAGAAAAGCAAACGTAATTATCATTTTACACAGAAAAGCAAAAGTATTCATAAATTCACACAGAAAAGCAAACAGAATCACCATTTTACACAGAAAAGCAAAAGTATTCATAAATTCACACAGAAAAGCAAACATAATCAACATTTTACACACAGAAGCAAACAAAATAATCATTTTACACAGAAAAGCAAACATAATCATCATTTTACACAGAAAAGCAAGCATAATCAACATTTTACACAGAAAAGCAAGCATAATCATCATTTTACACAGAAAAGCAAACATAATCAACATTTTACACAGAAAAGCAAACATAATCATCATTTTACACAGAAAAGCAAACATAATCAACATTTTACACAGAAAAGCAAACATAATCAACATTTTACACAGAAAAGCAAACATAATCAACATTTTACACAGAAAAGCAAACATAATCAACATTACACACAGAAGCAAACATAATCATCATTTTACACAGAAAAGCAAACATAATCAACATTTTACACAGAAAAGCAAACATAATCAACATTTTACACAGGAAAGGAAACATAATCATCATTTTACACAGAAAAGCAAACATAATCATCATTTTACACAGAAGCAAACATAATCATCATTTTACACAGAAAAGCAAACATAATCATCATTTTACACAGAAAAGCAAACATAATCAACATTTTACACACAGAAGCAAACATAATCATCATTTTACACAGAAAAGCAAACAGAATCATCATTTTACACACAGAAGCAAACAGAATCATCATTTTACACAGAAGCAAACAGAATCATCATTTTACACAGAAGCAAACATAATCATCATTTTACACAGAAAAGCAAACATAATCATCATTTTACACAGAAAAGCAAACATAATCATCATTTTACACAGAAAAGCAAAAGTATTCATAAATTCACACAGAAAAGCAAACAGAATCATCATTTTACACAGAAAAGCAAACATAATCATCATTTTACACAGAAAAGCAAGCATAATCATCATTTTACACAGAAAAGCAAAAGTATTCATAAATTCACACAGAAAAGCAAGCATAATCATCATTTTACACAGAAAAGCAAGCATAATCATCATTTTACACAGAAAAGCAAGCATAATTACTATTTACACACAGGAGCAAACAAAGTATCGTTTACACAGAAAAGCAAACATAATCATTATTTTACAAACACAAGCAAACAAAACCATCATTTTACAGAGAAAGGCAAACGTAAACCATCATGTTACACAGAAAAGTAAACGTAATCATCACTGTGTACACAGAAGCAGAAATAATCATCATATTACATACAAAAGCACACACAATCATCATTTTACACAGACAGGCAAACATAATCATCATTTTACATGGAAAAGCAAACGTAATTATCATATTACACAGAAAAGTAAACATGATCATCATTTTACATAGACAATAAAACATGATATCATTTTACAGAGAAAACAAACATAATCATCATCGGCACACACGTTAATTTGGGAGATCCACCTCTTTACGGAAGTGGATTGAATCAAGGGTCATCCGACCGGAAGTTGGCCGTTTACCCGTTTTGCTTACCGCACCCATCAGATCATCACCATCAACATGTGCCCGGCCGCATGGCGTTGGCAATCATGGCCCTCCATATGTATCTATCCCTTTTAGCCACAAGCACATCTTCCACCCGTTCGTCCTCGGCCACTCCGCAAGTCCGTCCAATATTTTCTCCCTGGGTCTACATGTACCTGGTAGCTCTCTTTTCCTCCAGCTTTCCTGTTGTGACCAGGTGCTCTAATTCCCCTTTCTTCATAAAATGAACCCACCCTTAACTTACCAGGTTCACCCACACGCAGCTGGTTCAACAACTCGGCAATGGTCTCCCCGCACTTCGCACAGTGACGAGGGTGACCTTTAGTGTGACCCGGCTGACGATCATGCTTCAGCCAACGCACGGGAGGTCCTTCGGTCGGGGCAGGTGTGGAAGGGTTAGTGTAGCTGGGGATCAGATTTCCGTCTAGGTATTCCGCCTCTGCCACCTGTTTGTGCACTCTGGGAGGACACCTTAGGGGCTCAGTGAGACTCTGCACGTGCAGCCAGGACGGCGGGGAATCCAGTCTCCATAGACCAGCGGACCACACGCAGGAGGTGGGTAACGCAGACTTCAACTGCATAATGAACTTCGTGTAGTGCTCCCTGTACAGGCCAAGACAGTCTCTTTGATTTTTTCTTCCTTTCTTTTTTATCTTATCACGGGTGAACCCCCGTGGGGATGCTGAGGGAGCTTTCAGTGTAAATAGTACCTCCCCCCCCCCCACCCTTGTGGAAATTCTGTGCTAGAAATTTCCTCTTTTCTGTCACTAGCACAGAATTTCCAGAAAGTGGGGGTACTATTTCTACTGAAAGAGTTCCCTGCATCCCCATGGGGCAGGGTTTGTATCTCTCAGGACTGGTTGATGCCAGGATATATCACAGAAGTTAAGAGCAGAGTACAGCACTGTCGCGCAGCCTCAATCCAGAATGGAACTCTTCAGCATAATTATCATCCCCCTTCGTCATTACCATCATAATACTACACAAAAATTGAGATACTGTAGCTTATAAAATAGCCTAGAGAAAGGGGAAACAATAAGGTCTCAGATGCTGTAGCCTATAAAAATAATAGTGTAGAAAAAGGGGAAGAAAGAAAATAAGATCTGAGATACTATAGCCTATAAAATAGTGTACAGAAAGGAAAAAGAAAAGAAAAATAGAAAATAAGGTCTTGGATTCTATAGCCTATGAAACAGCGTGGAGAAAGGAAACAAGATTTCAGATATTGTAGCCTGTAAAACGGCGTAGAGAAAGGAAAAGAAAAAAAGAAGAAAGAAAGAAATTAAGATCTCAGATACCGTAGCCAATAAAATAGCGCAGAAATAAGAAAAGAACAAAAAAGAAGCAAAAAAAATAAAAAGGTCCCAAATACTACATGTATAGGTAGGTAGGCCTCTTTCGGTCATGACTGACCATGGACAAAGTACATCCGTTCTAATGTCTAGATGGGCTGCCTGCTTGGTCCAAGCAGCGTCGCCTGTGACTGTACAGACCAATGCGAGAGAGGCAGTCTCTGTCGCAGCGGTCGCATGTGTATGCTGATGCTGGTCTGTTGGCTGTCATCCCTTTTCTGCGAACTCGCTTTTCTGCTGCAGCAGCTGACAGTTTGTCCTCACCAATCCGCAGCTGTTTCTTGAGAGTAGTTCTCCAGCTGTTGCGGTCGTCTGCGAGGTCCTCCCAGGACTCAGTGTTGATCTCAAGCGCCTTCATGTCACGCTTGCAAACGTCTTTGTATCTCAGCTGTGGGCGACCAATGTTTCTCTGCCCTGTGGCAAGCTCACCATAAAGGATGTCTTTTGGGATGCGACCATCTTCCATGCGGCGAACGTGGCCCAACCAGCGCCGCCGACGCTGTCTCAGCATGGTATGCATGGTTGGGAGGCCAGCGCAGGTTAGGACTTCGGTGTTGGTCACCTTGTCTTGCCTGAAATGCCAAGTATGCGCCGTAGGCTTCTCAGGTGGAAGGTATTGAGCCTTTTCTCCTGATGAGCATGCGTGGTCCACGCCTCGCTGCCATACAGCAAGGTGCTGAGGACACAGGCGTTGTATACAGCCATCTTTGTCTTTGTGGTCAGCTTGGGATTTGTCCACACCCTTTGTGTGAGGCGGGCTAGTGTTGTGGCTGCCTTCCCGATCCTCTTGTCGACCTCTGTGTCAAGGGAGAGGTTATCGGTGATGGTGGACCCAAGATATGTGAATTGATGGATGGCTTCAAGCTCGTAGTCATCAATGGTGATGGCTGGTGGAGATGGCGTGTCTTGGCCCAGGACGTTTGTCTTCTTAAGACTGATGGTCAGACCAAAATCTTTGCAGGCCTGGGAGAAGCGGTCCATTAGTGACTGCAAGTCCCGCTGAGTATGGGTCACAACTGCGGCATCGTCGGCAAATAGCATGTCTCTGATGAGGGCTTCACGGACCTTTGTCCTTGCTCTGAGACGGGCGAGGTTGAAGAGCCTGCCATCTGATCTGGTCCGCAGGTGGATCCCTTCTTGCGCTGTGCTGAACGCATGCCTCAGGAGGAGAGCGAAGAAGATTCCAAAGAGGGTTGGGGCCAGGACGCAGCCTTGTTTCACACCGCTGCGTACGTCGAAGGGCTTGGAGAGGTTTCCGTTGAACTGCACCATCCCTTTCATGTTTGAGTTAAAGGACTCAATTAAGCTGTGCAGTTTGGGGGGCAGCCGATTTTTCGGAGAGCCCTGAAAAGGCCATCTCTGCTGACTAGGTCAAAGGCCTTGGTGAGGTCAATGAATGCCACATACAGGGGCATCCGCTGCTCTCTGCACTTCTCCTGGATTTGGCGAAGGGAGAAGACCATGTCTACCATGGATCTCTCTGCTCGAAAACCACACAGTGATTCCGGGTAGACGCGTTCAGCCTGTTTCTGCAGGCGGATTAGGAGGACCCGAGCATAGACTTTGCCAACAATGCTGATGAGCGAGATACCTCTGTAGTTGTTGCAGTCGCTCCTTTCGCCCTTGTTTTTGTACAGGGTGACGATCTTGACGTCCCTCATGTCCTGTGGTACAGTTCCCTCATTCCAACACTGACAGAGAACTGCGTGCAAAGGGTGCAGAAGAGAAGTCTTGCAGTGCTTGATGAGGTCTGTGGGAATTCCGTCGTTGCCAGGTGCCTTTCCTGATGCCAGGCTATCAATGGCCTTGCTGAGTTCGTCCGCAGTTGGCTCTGCGTCAAGTTCTTCCATTACCGGCATGCACTTGATGGCATCGAGGGCTAAGGGGGACACCATGTTCTGTGTGGAGTAGAGGTCGGAGTAGTGTTCCGCCCATCTTTCCATCTGTTGGCTAGGATTGCTGATCACTTCCCCAGTGGAGGATTTGAGGGGGGGGGGGGGCGATCTTGCTCTGTGTTGGTCCCAGTGCCTTCTTGATGCCATCATACATTCCTCGGATGTTGCCTCTTTCAGCAGCACTCTGTATCTCTTCGCTGAGCTCTGTCCAGTACTCGTTTGCGCAGCGCCTGGCGTTAAGCTGAACCTTACTTCTGGCAGCCCTGAGGATTTGCAGGTTCTTCTCACTGGGTGACCGCTTATACTTGGTGAGTGCGGCACGCTTGGCCTCAACAGTGGGAGTCATCTCTGATGATTTGGCCTCAAACCAGTCGTGGGACTTCACAGTTTTCTTCTCAAAGGTGGCCATAGCAATGCGGTACATGGTGTCTCGTAGCGTTTCCCATCTCTCAGTGGCAGAGTCTCTGGGCTGCAATGCATCGTATTCTCTCTGAAAGGCCTCTGCGAACTATTCTACAAGATCTGGCTGAGACATCTTGCTGACATCAATGCGAGGGTTCCCTTGTTTCTTTGAGCAGAGGAACTTCTTTGGTTGTAGCCTGGTCTTGCAACATACCAGAGAGTGGTCTGTGTCGCAGTCTGCGCTGTGATAAGAGCGAGTGTGGAGAACGTTTTTGATAGCGGCACGTCTTACTAGGATCAAATCCAGTTGGTGCCAATGTTTTGAGCAGGGATGCCTCCAGGAGACTTTGTGCTGAGGCTTCGTCTTGAAGAAGGAGTTGGCGATGCACAGTTCATGGCAGGCGCAAAACTCAAGCAGTCGCTGTCCATTCTCATTCATTTTACCCACTCCAAAGGAACCGAGGCAGAAGGGCCATGAGTCATTGTCTGCACCCACTCTGGCGTTGAAGTCGCCCAGGAGAACAAGTTATGTCCTGGGGATGTTCCTTATGGTTGATGCAAGATTTTCGTAGAACTCATCCTTGGTGTCTGGAGAGGCGGACAGAGTTGGGGCATAAACGCTGATGAGAGTGACATAGCCTTCGGTGGTGTTGAGGCGGAGAGTCAAGAGTCGTTCTGAACCGCCGCTGCCTGGTTCAATCATGTTCAGCAGGCTGTTCCTTACTGCAAAGCCTACTCCGTGCTCTCTTGGGGCATCAGAACTCTTTCCTTGCCAGAAGAAGGTGTAGTCCCTTTCCTTTAACGTTCCTGAGTCAGCCAGCCGTGTTTCCTGCAGAGTGGCAATGTCCACATTGAACCTCTTTAGTTCGCTGTTTATGACGGCGGTTTTTCTGGCATCGTTGATGTCTTGCAGATCTTGGGAGAGCCCAGGCATCATTGTTCGGACATTCCAACAGCCCAGTTTCACTGCTGATCCTTTTCCTGATCCGTTTCTTGAATTTGAATTTTTCTTTTTGTTTGGTGCGGTAATTAACGACCTGCTTGTCAGATTTTCTCCTAATCTTCATGCACCCAATGAAGAAGGCAGGTCGTGGCGGGACAGCACCTAACTGGCTGGGGGCTGCCCAGCTTAGGCGGGCTGTAGCTGTCCAGTAAGATACGAAGGTCTCTCCCACCGTCAAAAGCAACCCCTGGCGTCAGCTCTACGCCAGTTGAGCAATGACTTATCACCGGTATCTGTTGCTTCCCGTGTTGTGCCGACACTAGTGTTAATAGCGAGGCTGGAGTGTCCTCTCCAGGTCGTAGGTGCAGAGTGTTTGTGGATGAATGGACGGATGTAAGCCTGGGCAGTGTAATATGGAAGACAGGATGTTGCCCATGCAACTTGTCCCCCCTCTCCACTTCGCTGACAGATCCAAAGGAACAGCAGGGCTGTTACGTTTTGGTGCCAACGCGGCCGCAGGAGCTGCCGGAAAGTGACAAAATTTGCCATCCAACCGCCTTAGGGGCCCCACACCGGATTTACTGTCAGGGTTTACTCCCTTAGCTAGATGGCTGCGGGTAGCTCTCCAGAGCTGGCGCCCTTTGATGGATCTAATTTATTTCCACCAGGGTTTCTAGCCACCCTCCTCACCATCCTCCTGAGAGGACTGGTGGGGTTGCTGGTTTAGTCGCCAGCAATTCGACCCTGTGACAGGTAGTACTGGGTTCCAGGTTACCAGTAGCGGATACATCTATCCGACCTGACTATACATGTATAGCCTACAAAATGACGCAGAGAAAGATAAAAAAAGAAAGACAATAAGGTATCCAATACCGTAGCCTGTTATATAGCGTAGAGACAGGAAAAGACCACAAAAAAATAGAAAAAAAAAGAAAAAGAAAGAAAGAAAAGAAAACAAAATAAGGCCTGGGATACTGCATCCTATAAAATAGCAAAATAGCACACAGAAAAGAAAAGAAAAAAGAAAGAAAAAATAACGTCTAGGATACTATAGCCTGTAAAGCAGTGTAGAGAAATGAAAGGGGGAAAAATAAAGTATCAGATACTGTAGATTATAAAATATTGTAGAAAAAGATTAAAAAAAGAAAGAAAGGTCCCGGATACTGTAGCCAATAAACAGCGTAGAGAAATGAAAAGAAAAAAAAAAAAAGTAAAACAAGGTCTTGAATATTATAGAATAGCGTAGAGAAAGGAAAAGAAAGAAATAAAATAAGGTCTGAGATACTATAGTCTATACAATGGCGTATAGAAAGGAAATAAGGTTTCAGATACTGTAGCCTATAAAATAGCGTAGAGAAAGGGTAAGAAAAAAAAAAAAACGAAAGAAAGAAAATAAAGTCTCAGATATAGTCATCATCATCATCATCAGGTGCCCTGCCAAATGGCGTTGGCGATCATGGACTTACATCTGTCTCTATCTCTCGCTGCCCCCAGCATTTCCCCCACCCTTCTCTCTCCAGCCACTCTGCAAGTCCGTCCAGCATTTTCTCTCTGGGTCTACCTGGTGCTCTCCTTCCCTCCAGCTTTCCCGTTGTGACCAGGTGCTCCAAATCCCCCTTCCTCATAAAATGGCCTATAAATGTTGCCTGTCTGTTCCTAATCTTCCTTATGAGTGATCTACTTGTGTCTACCTCCATCAAGACTGTCTCATTTGATAGAGGCAGACACAAGTAGATCACTCATAAGGAAGATTAGGAAAAGACACCGTAGTCAATAAAATAGCATAGAGAAAGGGGGGAAAAGAGAGAAAGAAAATAAGGTCTCGAACACTGTAGCCTATAAAATAACATAGAGAAAGGAAAAGACAAAAACAGAAAAACAGAAAAAGAAAATAAGGTCTGGGAAACTACCTTAGAAAATGGCGAACTAGGATGGAGAAAGAAAAAAAAAGAGAAAAGAAATAAGGTGTCAGATATTGTAGCATATAAAATAGTGTAGAGAAAGGAGAAAGGAAAAGAAAAACAAAAGAAAGGAAAAAAGTTCTCAAATGCTTTACTTATAAAATGGTGTTAAAAAACAAGAGAGAAGAAACAAGAAAAGAAAAGAAAAAGAAAGAAAGGTAGGAAATAAGGTTTGGGATACTGTAGCCTATAAAACAGCGTAGGGAAAGGACAAGCAAAAAACAAAACAAAACAGATCAAAAACGGACAGAAGAAAACAAAAAGGAAAGAAAAAAAAAAGAGAGAAATCTAGAATAAGTAAAAAGAAAATATGATTTCAGATACTGTACTTTATGAAATGGTGTAGAAAAAGGACAAACAAATAAACAACAAACATACAAAACTAAAAAAAAAAAAAAAAGAAAAAAAAAAAGAAAAAAAAAGAAATAGAAAGGGAAAGAAGAAGACTCACTCATTTTTGCCGACCTCGTCAATCAAGAGGTACAGACCTCCGCCCTGACTGACCGTGGATAGTTTCTTCACAGCACGGTCCACATCTGTGGGACTGTTCGTGAAGTCATACTTGTGGCACTGGACTGTGGCGCCGGCGTTGGTGCCGGCTGACGCTGAGCCCAGGCTCCCTCGATGCAGCTGGTGCTCGATCACGGCAATAACTCCGCGACCTGTGTGGCAATCATAAAGACAACAACGACGACGATGACGAAACGATGATGATGATGATATGTGGCGATGGTGATCACGAAGATAACGATGACGATGATAATGATGCTGATGATGCTGCTGCTGCTGCTGCTGCTGCCGCTGGTGGTGGTGGTGGTGGTGGTGGTGGTGGTGGTGGTGGTGGTGATGATGATGATGACGATGGTGGTGGTGGTGGTGATGATGATGATGATGGCTGTTTTTATTATCGTCGACGACCTCGTCGTCATCATCATCATCATCGTCGTCGTTATCGTTATCATCGTCGTCGTAGTCGTCATCATTGTCTTCATCGTCATCATCATCAACGTTCTCTCATCGTGTAAAGAAATGACGACAGCTATCATCAACATCATCGTCGTCTCATCAGTAATAATCATTATCAATTATCAACATCATCGTCGTTATCATAATCATCATCATCGTCTGCGTCATCGTCACCATTATCACCGCCACCACCATCACCACCACTACCAACACCCTCCTCCTCCTCCTCCTCCTCCTCATCATCATCATCATCATCGCCATCATCATCATCATCATCGCCATCACCATCATCATCGCCATCATCAATATCATCGCCGCCATCATCATCATCATCATCATCATCATCATCATCATCATCATCATCATCATCATCATCATCATCATCAAGAAGGGCAGAAGCTGCCGCAGCAGCAATCTTGTCATCAGTTACGAAATAACAGTTGCAATCATCGTGTATCGAGTCATCATCGATAGAAATAACAACAACCACCATTACCACCACCACCACCACCATCATCATCATCATCATCATATAATCATCATGGTAATCGTCGTCGTCGTCAACAGCAACGACAGCATCACCACCACCACCGCCATCATCATCATCATTATCATCAACGTCGTCATCGTCGAAGGACATAGCATTTATCATCATCATCATCGCCGTCGTCGTCATCATCATCATCACCACCACCACCACAATCAGCATCATCAATCCTGTCATTGCCAAAACAATATGTTCATAGACAAAAGGACGGGAACCAACCAGATCCTCAAGCTTGAAACAGATTAACGTCACAAGGTGCTCTTGCACACCAATAAAGTCACTCTTATCACCCCCCCCCCCCCCTGTCTCAACGACCCTCACCCTTCCCAAACGATTTAACTCCCATCATTCTCCCATCTCCCTCCCCCTCCCACCACCTCCTTAGAACTCACCAACTACCCACTGCCCCCTCTCCGCCTACAAACCTTCTCGGCTCATGCACAAAAGATGCACTGTTTTGCCCTGGTTCAGCCACTGTTTGGCCTTCAGCACCAGCACCACTGTTTTCCCACAGCCGGGAGGACCATACAGGTACACGTAAGGGGGTAGCACCGAGTTCAACAGCTGCACCTGATCAGGGTGCAGTGCCAGGCTCGAGATCCTCAACCCCGTCTCGGCCACTGCCTTCCCCTCAGTTCGGATCTCTTTTGGTGGGGCGGTTATAGTCGGTACCTCCACGGTCGTGGCTGGTCCACAGAACCTGGAATCGTGAACGTAAAACAGAGCATGACTGTGACGGATGTGCCGTATATATTTTTATTGTGCTGTTTTTACATTTTCGTTGTTGTATAGTTTTGACTCATTTTGCTTTTGTGGATTGGAGCACCCAGTGTTGTTTTCAGTGTTTTCATTCTCATGGTTGAAATGGGAAATGTTTTTGGATTGGCTGTGAAGTAAAAGCGTGGAGTGCGTGGAGCGTGGAATGCGTGGAGCGTTGATTGTGTGTTGAAAAATCTGTGAACTTAAATTCAGTTCTACAGAGATTTCCAGGTCGAGCGGTCGCGTTTCCTTGCTGCCTGAAGAGAACTAAGTCTTTTTTGTTGCAAGCTGCTAATATGTTAGCAGGTTGGTGAATCTTTTATATTTTTTGAGATTACTAATGTTTGAACAAAAGTTTCCTTTTGCAGCATTAATTTACCTTCGGATTTGTAGAATGTTAGCATGAGAAATTTACTTTACCAAAAATTGAGACGTGTAGAGATTATGAAGGAGCTAGTTGAATTGGCCTGTTAAACAAGTTATAAGAAAGTCGGGATTCATGGATGAATGATAGATAAGGGAAACAATTTGTTGCAAGCTTTTGATGTGAAGAAACGTAGTTGTGTAAAAGTGAAGTGAATTTAGTATTTTGGCAGTTGAGTTGTATTGAGTTGTAGTTCTTGATTTAATATTTTATGAATTACTGTTTTGTGGTTTTGATCTTTAAATGATGTGCAGTCAGTGTGAATTTTATGGATAATTATATGTATTGAGAGTTTGGACTTTTGAAACATGAATGGCGAATTTTGTGTTAAATTCTTTATTGTAAGATGTTTTTTGTTAAATGAATATGAAGCTTAGTGATCATTTTTTTAAATTGAAGTTATGTAGAATATTTGCTGTATAGCACTGTGAATGTAATTTGTCTGCGAGTCTTTAAAAGGCCAACAATATTATTTTGGGATAAACGTCTGTCAATCATATAATGTAAAAATATGGTGTGGCCATTGACCAGATGCATTTTATTGACATTTTTGAGATGGAAGTACTTAGCAAATTATTTTCTATATACAGCTTCTGACGTGGGGAGCTCTGATCTGATTAGCTCACGAGGGAGCTACATACGTACGTGACTTTGGTTTGAGGGGTGGATGCCTGATCCAGTCCCTGGTCCTAAGCTTTGCTACATACCTGGGCGTTTCCGACTGATGACGCCACTGTAATTTGTTCTGCTTCCCAGGATTGTGTGGTAACTGTATTTATATGGAGTGATGAACTGAATCCTGAACAATGATTTCGATGCCGTGAAACAAACTGAATGTGAAGTGTTTACGCAGTGAAAGAGTCCCTGTGAAAGGACTGTTTGGGACGGAAGCCTATCTGATCTGAATCGATTACTTTCTATCGAATAGTGGACGTTGAACATTTATCTGTCATGTGTTTGTTGATCCAGTTGGATGAAAAAATGAACTGAGGATATCTGATTAATTATAAACATTGAAATATGTTTTGTTTGCAGAGGTGGATGAGGTGACTGAGTGGAAGGTTGAGTGTGATTGGGGAAAACGCATAGAACATGCACCTACACACACACAGTTTACATAATATCTCTAGTCCACTCTTTCTCTGATCAGTCACTCATAGCCCAACATCTGTAACACTGGTGACCCCGACGTGATTCGAACACGCAACCTTCTGATCTGGAGTCAGTGTTACAGATGTTGGGTCTGGAAGCGCATCTTTCCCGCGTGACTGCATCCGGTTGTTCCGACGGTTAGATCTATCCCGCATTTTTTCGCACTATTTCCTGAGCAGTTTTGTCCGGAGTGAAGATAAAGAAGTGTCCAACATACCTCTTTCGATCATGTAACTGTTCCTTTAGGTCATGGTTCATACATATGCATAAGCAAGATGTCGGCTGCATCAACCAAAATATCCACCAATCGCTGACTGGTTCGGTCTGACATAGTCATATGTCTTGAAGACATTCTCCTCTTCCTCTCCTTCTTTAGTTAGTACTCTGCACAGTTAGGCCACATCTAGAAATGAACGTGACCATTTTCTCAGGTTCCTAGAAGACCTGGCAAAGTTCTGATGTGAAGGGACCTCTGTGGGTGAGTGACCTTTAATAATGATAATGTTACATTGATGGTGTGCCTAACAGTGCTCGAGGAGGCTCACAATTCTACGATACAAAAAGAAATAAAATATACATGTAACACACATGCAGTAATTTTACCGATTAACATCATGCACACGCTCTCAATAACATCCATATACAAAACATTGCAGGAACACATGAAAACAGGATGGGATAGTCAATACGTGTATCATCATCATCAGGTGCCCTGCCGCATGGCGTTGGCGATCATGGACTTCCATCTGTCTCTATCTCTTGTTGCCCCTAGCATCTCTCCCACCCCCCTCGTCCCCAGTCACTCTGCAAGTCCGTCCAGCATTTTCTCCCTGGGTCTACCCGGTGCTCTCCTTCCCTCCAGCTTTCCCGTTGTGACCAGGTGCTCCAAATCCCCCTAACTCATAAAATGGCCTATAAATGTTGCCTGTCTTTACTAATCTTCCTTATGAGTGATCTACTTGTGTCTGCCTTCATCAAGACTGTCTCGTTTTTCTTTGCTGTCCATGGAACTCATGTATATACATGTATAACGAAGTTAATTTAACCCTTTGATTTCCGCACCCTATCCATCAACAGCAAAAACTTGACCCTTTGACTAACTCACCCTCTCCACCAGCTTCTTGCGGAATAAGTTGTTGCTTTGCTAGCACGTTTGCTAATGCAGAATGTTAGTGGACAGGGTACGGGAGTCCGCCAGTCCTCCTAAATGAAATTCATGACACTGGAAAAATCCCCAAACATAGGTCAAAATGTTGGGTTTTTTTCACTTCCAAAGAAAGCAGGGGTTATAGAATGCCAACTCCATCGTACAATCAGCTTGAGTCATAAAGCAAAAATTCTATTAAGAATAATCATGACAAGGAACAGAATCAAAAGAGAAATAGCAGAAGAACAGTGTGGATTTGATTTGTCGAAGGTAAAAATAACTACTAATGCCATATTGATCCTGAGAACTATCATACAGAGGTCGATCGAATTGAATAAGGATTTGTATCTATGCTTTTGTTCATTATACCAAAGCTCTCGGTAGGGTAAGACATGAAGAATTGATGAACCAATTAGAAAGGCTCAATATTGATGAAAAAGATCTCGGAATAATCCGAAATATGTATTGAGAAAAAACAGCAGCAATGAGAATAGTAAACGATATAAGCTCTTTTCAAGATATCAAAAGAGGGGTCAGGCAGGGTTGTGTTCTGTCACCAGATCTGTTTTCACTTTACAACGAAAACATCATGAGAAACCTAGAAGAAGCCCTGAGATAAAGATTGGAGGAAAAAATGATAAACATTTGTTACGCAGATGACACCGTGCTAATTGCAGAAAATGAAAGGGACCTACAAATCCTTGTGAATATAATAGAAAAAGAAAGCAAAAATAAAGGACTGGAGTTGAATAGCAAGGTTACTGAAGTCATAGTAATCGTAAAAAAATCAGGAAATCTCCTCATGCAAAATAACAGCAAATGGCACAATTCTGATACTGGTTGATAAGTTTAATTATCTGGGAACGGTCATCTCGCCAGACGGCAGATGCACATCAGAAATGGCCAGCAGAATCAGCCAAGCCAAAACAATATTCAAGAAGACGAAAAGCGTTCTCACCAACAAATGCCTATTAACATCAGGAAGAGAGTTCTTGAATGTTATATAGAACTGATGCAGATATACGGTTGCAAGGCGTGGACAGTCAACAAAGCCAGAACAAGATTGAGGCAGTCGAAATATGATTTCTAAGAAGAATGCCGAGAGTTCCATGGACAGCAAAGAAAACAAACGAGACAGTCTTGATGGAAGCAGACAAAAGATCATTGATAAAGAAGATTAAGAAAAGGCAAGCGACATTTGTATGACATTTTATAAGGAAAGGGAAATTAGAGCACCAAGAAAGCTGGAAGGAAAGAACACAAACAGATACAGGGAGAAAATATTGGACAGACTTACAGGGTGGCTGAGGACAAAGAGGGTGGAAGATGTACTTGCAGTGGCAAGGGATAGATTCGTATGGTAGGCCATGATCACCAACGCCATTCGTCAGGGCATATGATGATGGTGATGATAATGATATTATCATTATTATTATTGTTATTGTGACTGTTACAACAAAACGAGTAGATTCTAAAGGAGCCTCACCGGGCCACCAGCCGTTCGTACTTGTCTGCAGACATGGCAGGATCTGCTCCATAGTTCAGCACCTTTGTCTGCCACCACGTCATCAGTGATATCATGGTGCCGTAGCTGCCTGTAGCAGAAGCCGCGGGCTGTAGTATCTGTCTCAGAATATGGGGATGACGAACGACTGCAGCGCGCAGGCGGTCCCACCTGGATGGAAAGCAGCAAAACAGCGTGAACAAATGTGTTGACATTTTGTGTTCATTGAAACATCTCCCCTTTTAAGAAAAGTAGAAGAATAAGGATTTATATTTATGCTTTGTTGATTACACAGAGGCTTTTGGTCAGGTGGAATGAAGAATTGATGCAACAACTGGAAAAGCTCAATATTCATGGAAAAGACCAAAAAATAATAAGAAATAGGCCTACGTATTGGGAACAAACAGTAGCAATGGGAGTACAAAATGATGTAAGCCCATTCTCAAATGTCTAAAGAGGAGTTAGGCAGGGATGTTTTCTGTCACAAGATTTGTTTTCATTTTAAAGCGAAACCATTTTGAGAACCTAGAAGAATGCTCTGGGATACAGGTTGGAGGAAAAATTAGGAACAATCTTCGTTATGCAGATGACACGTTCTAATTGCAGAAAAACGATCTACAAAATCTTGTGAATATAATAGAAATAGAAAGCAGAAGTAAAAAGCTGGAGCTAATTAGCAAGAAGACTAAAGCCATGTTGATCAGTTAAAAAATCCCCCTCATGTAAAATAACAGCAAACTAGACAAAACTGAGACAAGTTAAGTTTGAATACCCGAGAACATTCACCTCACCAGACGGCAGATGCACATCAGAAATAGCCAGCAGAATTGGCCAAACTTACATAGCATTAAAAAAATGAAAACCATTCTTACCAAGAAATACTTATCAATTAACACCAGGAAGAGAGTTCTTCAATGTTATATAGAACCAATATTGTTATACGTTTGCGAAGCGTGGACAATCAACGCACAAAGTCACAACAATGTTGATGCATCTGAAATGTGGTTCCAAAGAAGAATGTTAAGAATTCCATGGACAGCAGAGAAAACAAACGAGACAATCTTGAAAGAGGCAAACACAAAAAGAATATCAATGAACAAGATCAGGAAAAGACAATCAACGTTTATATGGCATTTTATGAGCCAAGAAACATTGAAGTACCTAGTCACAATGAGAAATCTGGAGAGAAAAAGAGCACCAGGTAGACCCAGGGAGAAACTATTGGACGGTTTTGCGGAGTTGATGATGACGGAAAGGATAGGAGATATACTTGCAGCATCAAAAGATAGATTCGCATGGAAGGCCATGATCGCATACGTCACGCGGCAAGGCACATGATGATGATGATGATGATAACCCTGTAGACAACCCAAAGGTCCAAACCGTTACGCGTTTTGTTCGTTTCTATGTTTGTGTAAATGACTTTCCTTAGCTGAGTACAGTACGTTTCTTTTTCATAGTGAGAAAAATATATGGCAGATCATGCCATATTTCAAAGATTCATTGCATAGAAAGTTCGTGGATTTATATCCTTCAATGGCTCTGTTTGACTGTTTCTTTTGACTTTCCATTTGGCGAAGTTGGATAGGGAAAAACGTGCATTTTAGATGACTGAGAATTCATATGGATGGCATAGACCCAGTACACAATTCCACCTTCGCTTTCTACAGCATAGGATAGACCAGTATAGAATTCCATCCTCGCCTTCAGTCCTTTTCAGAAACCAAGATCATCGATGATGGTGACAGTGATGATGACGATCATGATGACGACGACGACGACGATGATGATGATGATGGTGGTGGTGATGATGATGATGATGATGATGATGATGATGATGATGATGATGGATGATGATGATGATGATGATGATGATGATGATGATGATGATGATGATGATGATGATGATGATGATGATGATGATGACGACGACGACGACGACGACTACTATGATGATGATGATGATGATGATGATGATGGCTTTGGGCAAAATGTTGATGCTGATGACGATGGTGGTGATGATGATGGCTGTGGTAGTGGTGGTCGTGTTTTTTTGTTTGTTTTTTTGTTTTGTTTTTCTTTTCACTATATCGAATAGACATTCTGAAAACCGCAACAACCACGCCGAATACGATGACGGCAACGATAATAAGGATGATCATTCAGTGACAATTTTACGCACCTGGACAGATGATGTATAGCGCTGATCAACTGGAGTTGCTGAGAATCCGGCATGTTGTTCTGACACAGGCATCTTTCCACTGCCTTCGTCACGTCTGGATCCCCCCCAGACACACACTGACACAGGGCCTAAGAGATGTGCAACACATATTAACACGGTAGATTACAGGAATATAGATCACTGACACAGGACCTGAGATAAGCAATACACATTAACACGGTAGATTACAGGAATATAGATCACTGACACAGGACCTGAGATAAGCAATACACATTAACACGGTAGATTACAGGAATATAGATCACTGACACAGGACCTGAGATAAGCAATACACATTAACACGGTAGATTACAGGAATATAGATCACTGACACAGGACCTGAGATAAGCAATACACATTAACACGGTAGATTACAGGAACATAGGTTTACTCATAGATACGATTGCACACACACACACACACACACACACACACACACACACACACACACACACACACACACACACACACACACACACACACACTGACGTACACACACTGACGTACACACACGTACACACACGTACACAAACACACAAACACAAACACACACATACACACACATACACACATACACTCACCACACCACACACACACACACACACACACACACACACACACACACACAAACACAAACACACATACACACACGTACACCACACACACACACACACACACACACACACACACACACACACACACACCACACAAAACACCACACACACACACACACACTCGAGACACACACTCGAGACACACACTCGAGACACAGGGCCTGAGAGATAAGCTATACATATTAGCATGGTCTGTCTGTCTGTTTTGTCTGTCTGTCTGTCGTGTCTGTCTGTTTTGTCTGTCTTGTCTTGTCTGTCTGTCTTTTTTGTCTTGCTGTCTTGTCTTGTTTTGTCTGTTTTGTCTTGTTTTGTCTGTCTGACTTGTCTGCCCTGTCCGTCTTTTCTATCTGTCTGTCATTCTGTCTGTATGTATGTATGTCTGTTTATCAGAAGGTCCACTGAAGCTTGTTATTTCTGCATTAAAATACTAAATTTGTCTGTCTAGTTTGTCTGTCTGTGTGTGTTTGTCCCTCTGTCTTGTCTGTCTGTCTGTCCTGTCTGTCTGCCTCTCTGCCCCTCTGTCTGTCTATCCGTCTGTCTGTGTTTGTTTGTTTGTCGCTCTGTCTTGTCTGTCTCTCTGTCTGCCTCTCTGTCTGTCTAGTTTGTCTGTCTGTGTTTGTTTGTCGCTCTGTCTTGTCTGTCTATCTGTCCTGTCTGTCTGCCTCTCTGTCTGTCTATCCGTCTGTCTATCCGTCTGTCTGCTTGTCTTTGTGTTTGTCGCTCTGCCCTGTCTTGTCTGTCTGTCTGTCTTGTCTGTCTGTCCTGTCTGTCTGTCTGTTTAATAGAAGGTCCGACTTGAAGCTTTCTATTTCTGCATTCAAATATCAAATCTATCTATCTGTCTGTCTTTCTTGTCTTTCTGTCTATCTGTCTGTCTGCTTGTCTTTCTGTTTGTTCGAAGCCCTGTCGTGTCTGTCTGTATGTCCTATCTGTCTGTCTGTCTTGACTGTCTCTCTGTCAGTCTTGTCTAGTCTGCCTGTCTGTCTGTCTGTCCGTCTGTTTGCCTGTCTTACTATTTGTCGATCTCTCTCTTGTCTGTCTGTCTTGTCTGTCTCTCTGTCTATCTTGTCTGTCTCTCTATCTGTCTGTCCTGTCTGTCTTGTCTGTCCTGTCTGTCTGTCTGTCAGAAGGTCCACTCACCTGCGTGACAGCAGGGTCGGTTTTGAGGGCATCCAGCAGCTGCCCAGAGGTCAGGTTGGGTAGGATCAGGGTCTTGATGACCCTGACCCCAAGGTCACTCACTAGCTGATTAAGTACGGTAGCCTGGTTGTTGACCTGGCGCACAGCATTATTCACCTTCTTCAAAATGGCATTGTACTGGTCGGCCTGGCAAAGGCCGGGGAAACAGGGACCTCCCCCTATAGACTTGATCTCCCCGGCCATCAGCCCCTGCCGTCTGTGAAGGATAAGGACGTCGCACTCCCCGTCCGTAAGGTGAGAGGCCAGACCACTCGTGTCCGGCAACATCGCCACAGCGGCGGCGTGAAGGGGATTGGTTCTCTTGTGGAGGTACTTCTGAAAACGTAGCTGAGACAGGACCATCATCACTTCCCGGGACTCTTCTGCCAAAACCCGTAGGCTTTCTAGCGTACGACCCTGGGCAGAGTCATCCTGAATGTCGCTGTCTTGGATGTTGGTATCCTGTAGATCTGCAGGATTGCTGGTGAAGACGCTTCCCGCCACTTGGGGGACGACGGGAGCTGCTGGGGGTTGCTTGGCTCGACGTTTTTTGGAAGAGGCTGGAGGTTTTTGGGAAGGGGCTGGAGGTTTTTCCAACACTCGGACCGTTTCGCCGGCGATGACGTCGACATGGAAATGGTAACGGTTGAACTGAAGGGGCGGCAGAAAATAGGTCCGGCTGTGCAGGTCCGGGTAGACCTCTTTGATGAAGGGAAGCCATTTAGTTTCTGGTGCGGGGCTGGAGGAAGGAGCAAGCCGACGTGGCTGTAATATTGACAGCGTGCAAGCTACAGTATCATCATCATCATCAACATCATCATCAACATCATCATCATCATCATCATCATCATCATCACCGTCATCATCATCAAGTGCCCTGCAGCATGACGTCGATGATCATGGCCCTCCATATGTATTTATCCCTTGTTGCTGCAAGCACATCTTCCACCCTGTCTGTCATCAGCCACTCTGCAAGTCCGTCCAATATTTTCTCCCTGGGTCTACCTGGTGCTCTCTTTCCCTCCAGCCTTCCTTTTGTGACCAAGTGCTCCAATTTCCCTTTCCTCATAAAATGGCCTATAAATGTTATCTGCCTTTTCCTAATCTTCTTTATGAATGATCTTCTTGTGTCTGCCTCCATCAATATTGTCTCGTTTGTTTTCTTTGCTGTCCATGGAACTCTCAACATTCTTCTCAGAAACCACATCTCGGCTGCCTCAATTTTGTTCTGGCTTTGGTTGTTGACTGTCCACGCCTTACAACCGTATAACATTATCGGTTCTATATAACATTCAAGAACTCTCTTCCTGATGTTATTCGATAGGCATTTAATGGTAAGAATGCTTTTTATCTTCTTGAATGCTGTTTTGGCTCGGCTGATTCTGCAGGCTATTTCTGGTGTGCAAACGAGACAGTCTTGATGGAGGCATCAGACACAAGATAATCATTGATAAAGAAGATTAGGAAAAGACAAGCAACATTTACAAGACATTTTATGAGGAAAGGTGAATTAGAGCACTTGGTCACAACAGGAAAGGTGGAGGGAAAGAGAACACCAGGTAGACACATGGAGAAAATATTGGAAGGACTTGCAGGATGGCTGAGGACAGAGAGGGAGAGAGAGTACTTGCAGCGACAAGGGATAGATTCGTATAAAGGGCCATGATCGCCAACGCTATGCAGCAGGGCACATGATGATGATGATGAATCTAGCATCACCAACGATGCACTAACAGGATTACACAAGCCACAAGACAACAAGAAATAAGCATTTAGATACAAGTACGGATGTACCCAGCATCACCAATGATGCACTAACAGGATTACACAAGCCTCAAGACAACAAGAAATAAGCATTTAGATACAAGTACAGATGTACCTAGCATCACCAATGATGCATTAACAGGATTACACAAGCCACAAGACAACAAGAAATAAGCATTTAGATACAAGTACGGATGTACCTAGCATCACCAATGATGCACTAACAGGATTACACAAGACAACAAGAAATGAGCATTTAGATACAAGTACGGATGTACCTAGCATCACCAATGATGCACTAACAGGATTACACAAGCCACAAGACAACAAGAAATAAGCATTTAGATACAAGTACGGATGTACCTAGCATCACCAATGATGCACTAACAGGATTACACAAGCCTCAAGACAACAAGAAATAAACATTTAGATACAGGTACGGATGTACCTAGCATCACCAATGATGCACTAACAGGATTACACAAGCCTCCAGACAACTAGAAGTAAGCATTTAGATACAAGTATGGATGTACCCAGCATCACCAATAATGCACTAACAGGATTACACAAGATCTTCCATCCGTTGACCTTTTGTCAGTACCTTTGTTTCTTTTAACAAAAAGAACCTGCTATACCTTTGCTTATTTCATTATAAAACAACCTGTCAAACCTTTGCTTATTTTAACAAAAAGAACCTGTCATACATTTGTTCATTTCAACAAAAACAACCTGTTATATCTTTGTTTATTTATAAACAAACAAACATGTTATACTTTTGTTTATTTCAACAACAAGAATCTGTTATACCTTTGTTTATTCAAAAAAAGATTCTGTCATTCCTTTGTTTATTTCAACTGAAAGAACACGTTATACCTTTGTATATTTCAAGAAAAATAACCTATGACATCGTTGTTTATTTCAACACAAAGAACCTCTCATACCTTTCTTTATTGCAACGAAAACAAACCTGTCATACCATTGTTTATTTCAACAAAAAGAATCCCTCAATTTTTTTTTAACGAAAACAACCTCACATACCTTTGTTCATTTCAACAAAAACACATGTCATACCTTTGTTTAATTCAACGAAAACAACCAGATATACCTTTGTTTATTTCAACAAACTCAACCTGTCATTCAACAAAAAATCTTCTCATACCTTTATTTCAACAAAAGAACCTTCTATACCTTTGTTCATTTCAACGGAAAGAACTTGTCTTATTTTTGTTTATTTCAATGGGAATAACTATATCATACCTCTGTTTTATTTTGATTAAAAAAATATTCGCAAAAAAATATTAATTGGGCAACAAGATACCTGAGGCTGCGATGTCACGGAAGATGAAATGTGACCTCCCATCACCAAATCAGTCTTAACTCGCAGTTAGTCAAACAGCACTAGGAGCTGAAAAGGTGACTGAGGGTCTGTCTGGGGTGTTTTGACTTTTTCTCAAAATTGATTTCTGTAGATTATACTCTATCCCCCACAGAAATTTGTTTCTTGAAAAAATATTATCAATCAATTTAAAATGGTATTTTTATTGCACTGATCGTAGCAGAAAGAAGGCAATTTCCTATCAAAAGTACCTATTTTTGTCTTTATCATGAACCGTAACCTGTACAGCACCCCACATGTAATACACTGACTGAAAGCTCTTTGGTGCACTTTTCAGATAATGACAGCTAAAATTAGAAACAAACCGGGTCAAAGCCACCAAATAAAGAAATTTAAGAAAAAATGTGTAGGAGAGTACATAAAAACTTTAGAGGCCGTTTTCTCAAAATGGCCACCATACAACTTAAATAACTTTAAACATACATAACTTTTACATGTTTTTTTTTTCAGTACAAGCTTTATTCAAGTGCCAAAATAATCAGCAGAATGTACACTTTCCAATGATATACGTATCTTAAAATACCCAAAATGCTAGTTAAGACTGGTTTTGTGCTGGCAGGTTACAAATATTGGGAGCGGATGAACAGGCCGATGGTTCAGAACAGCCAGTACTTGTAGTAGATGTGGCGTTTGGTGTAAAAACTGGCTTGGTCTCTGTTGATGTCATCGTTGATGGTGGTCGGGAACGGGTTGGCGCGCTCATCATTCTGATGAAGATAATGATGTAGGCAGTCATGTCGTTTGTGCTGATGGTAGATGATAATTATTAGTTCATAATATTTATTTATTCATTCATTCATTCATTCATTTACATACATACATACATACATACATACATACATACATACATACATGCAGCATACATATACACACACATACGTACATACGTATGTACATGCATGCATACATACATACGTGCAACATACATACATACGTACATACATACGTACATACATACTTACTTACTTACTTACTTACTTACTTACTTACTTACTTACTTACTTACTTACTTACTTACTTACTTACTTACTTACTTTCTTACTTACTTACTTTCTTACTTACTTACTTACTTTCTTACTTACTTTCTTACTTACTTTCTTACTTACTTACTTACTTACTTACCTGTCCACTTACTTGCCTACTTACTTGCTTACTTGCTTGCTTGCTTGCTTGCCTACTTACTTGCTTGCTCACTTGCTCCCTTGCTCACTTGCTTACTTGCTTGCTTACTTGCTTGCTTATTTACTTACTTTTGTTTACTTACTGACATACTTACTGACATACTTACTGACATACTTACTGACATACTAACTGACATAATTACTTACTTACTTACTTACTTACTTAACTTACTTACTTACTTACCTATCTATTGCCTCTTTTCTTTCCGCGAAAGTAAACGACAGACTGACGGGGCTGTGATTAAGGAAATATTGTCTTCACCTTGTTGATAGGCAGCAGAAGTTTTGTGCATTTACTGAGAGGGGTGGGGGTGGTGGGGGGTGGGAGGGTCTGTTATGTGAAACGAGTTTATACTGAGTAGCTAGTTGTGTGTGATTCAGACCTTTAGATATTCATATAATTATTTTATATATCTGTTGTTTTCTTTGAAGATAAGATAGATACACATGTCATTTACACGGAACCAAGACTGTCCCACGTTGCATTTTTTAATATTTTTTTTATTTGATCGCAGTAGCTTGCTGACGGTCGGATGTCACCTGGGCGGCATGACGGTCCCTACCGGACGACGGTGTTCCACAGGAGCCTCTAATTACGTTGTTATCCTCGTGTTTCGTGTTTTGGCTGGCCATGATGAACTTGGGAATATACGATGGTGGTTTCCCGTTGCCTTCCATCGGTTTGTGTACGGACTCTCAGCCAGCCTTTGTTGTTCCCACGACAACCTACAAGGCAGTAGGGGTGATTTTCTGTCGCGGTTTACTCCCTTAGCCTTATTCTCTCCCGCGAGATAACCAACCACAAGGCATTGGTACTATTTACCCATAGCTGGGAGGTCTGGTTCGTGGGTACCAGGGCATGTCCACACGCCGGTGGGCCTGCGTGCCATACGTCTGGGGGCCAGACTTCCTCCGAATCCCTCGAGCTTTAGCCTGAGTCCGAGAGGTGCTTAGTTACCACATGGTGCGCACTCAGGGAGGGTACCTTTGTGCTCACCTTTTTTTTTCCTCCCATTTTCTACGCCACCTTAATGGGCACAGAAGCTGGCACAGTTTTTACAATGTGATGATGTTGATGTGAATGAGGACGATAATCATGATGCTGTGGAGTTCCATCTAGGATTGAGATTACTTGACAGGGCTGTATTCTATGCTTAGTATTATAATATTCCCCGGCGTCAACCAGGCCCGAGAGATACAGACATCTGCGGTGCTGGTCAGACGATTTGAGCAACACCCGCAATGACGCCTCTGTGAAGTGGATGAGACTCGACAGGATGGTCCCAGTCTTCCCAATGAGTCCATAGCAAGCCCAGCTCTGGGTAGGAGCCGGTTACAACCGAAAAATCCCACAATGATTTTTGAAGGTACTGATGGGGATTTGAACCTACAACCTTCCAGTTGGTAGTCCGTTGCGTTAACCACTACATCACGGCAACTGGTTATTCCATTGTTCTGTGTGTTACCGGGTTCTGTGCCACTGACTCTGACGACGGAAGCTTGCTCGGAAGAAGGACAGGAAAAAACAACTTGACTGCAGGCCTCTGATGGCCTGGTTGTCATCATTGTTTAAAGTGTCTTCACTTTACAGCGAAACCATCATGAGAAATCTAGAAGAATGCCCTGGGATAAAGTTATTGTTCACTTTACAGCGAAATCATCATGAGAAACCTAGAAGAATGCCCTGGATAAAGTTATTGTTCACTTTACAGCGAAACTATCATGAGAAACCTAGAAGAATGCCCTGGGATAAAGTTATTGTTCACTTTACAGCGAAACCATCATGAGAAACCTAGAAGAATGCCCTGGGATAAAGTTATTGTTCACTTTACAGCGAAACTATCATGAGAAACCTAGAAGAATGCCCTGGGATAAAGTTATTGTTCACTTTACAGCGAAACCATCATGAGAAACCTAGAAGAATGCCCTGGGATAAAGTTATTGTTCACTTTACAGCGAAACCATCATGAGAAACCTAGAAGAATGCCCTGGGATAAAGTTATTGTTCACTTTACAGTGAAAATATCATGAGAAATCTAGAAGAATGCCCTGGGATAAAGTTATTGTTCACTTTACAGTGAAAATATCATGAGAAACCTAGAAGAATGCCCTGGGATAAAGTTATTGTTGACTTTACAGTGAAAATATCATGAGAAACCTAGAAGAATGCCCTGGGATAAAGTTATTGTTCACTTTACAATGAAACCATCATGAGAAATCTAGAGAATGCCCTGGGATAAAGTTATTGTTCACTTTACAGCGAAACTATCATGAGAAACCTAAAAGAATGCCCTGGGAAAAAAGTTGGAGGATGAATGATAAACAACATTCGTTACGCAGATGACACCGTGCTGATTGCAGAAAACGAAAGGGACCTACAAAACCTTGTGAATATAATAGAAATAAAAAGCAAAAATAAAGAGCTGGAGCTAAATAGCAAGAAGACTGAAGTCATGGTAATCAGTGAAAAACATGAAATCCCCTCATGCAAAATAACAGCATATGGCACAACTTCGAGACAGGTTGGTAAGTTTAAATATCTGGGAACGATCATCTCACCAGGCGGCAGATGCACATCAGAAATAGCCAGCAGAATCAGCCAAGCCAAAACAGCATTCAAGAAGATGAAAAGCGTTCTTACCAAAAAATCCCTATCAATTAATAATTTCAAGAAGAGAGTTCTTGAATGTTATATAGAACCGATAATATTATACGGTTGTGAGGCGTGGACAGTCAACACGCAAAGCCAGAATAAGATTGAGGCAACTGAAATGTGGTTTCTAAGAAGAATATTGAGAGTTCCATGGACAACAAAGAAAACAAACGAAACAGTATTGATGGAGGCAAACACAAGGAGATCATTGATAAAGAAGATTACGAAAAGACAAGCAACAATAATAGGTCAATTGTAGGGGAATTAGAGCACCTGGTCACAACAGGAAAGCTGGAGGGAAAGAAAACACCAAGTAGACCCAGGGAGAAAATATTGGACGGACTTGCAGGGTGGCTGAATACAGAGAGGGTGGAAGATGTGCTTGCAGCGACAGGAGATAGATTCATACGGCCATGATCGTCAACGACACGCAGCAGGGCACATGATGATGATGAAAGTCCACCCGACTGCGTAGAGCCATGCCAGGGCTATAACCCTTTCAAAACATACACAATACTTTAACAGGGAAAAATGGAAAAGAAAATTTTAGTGCACATATCAATGCATTCGCGCACATAATCTGAGGAGACGCCCCTGTCGTTGACCACTCTGTCCAATTTATCACACAAGAGATTTCAGAAAACATATCTGAATACAAATTTAAACATAACTAAAGACACTGAAACATATAAAAACCGGCCTAAATTAAACTTAAATTGCTTCCACCTATCGCATTTCCCTTGAATCAAAATTGTACTGAATGCATGTACCCAATTATCAATCCTAAGGGAAAGTACGTAAGACTTGATGGAACACATATAAGTGAACGGACCAGCAAGGCAGAAAATGATAGAAAGAAATGATAGAAAGCAAAGGAACAAGGCATGACTTGTCTTGCATAAAGTCTGTCTGTCTGTCTGTCTGGCTGCCTGTCTGTCTGTCTGTCTGTCTGTCTATCTCTCTAGGCCCAATCAGTCAGCTTTTCAGTCAGATAATGTTCAAACAATACGACAGAAAACTTCGTTATCAAATTGTTAGTTAACAACAACAGGGGCGTTTAAGATCCCTAACCATTTCATGGAATAATATAAAAACCCGTTTCTCAAAAAAGAAAGAAAGACAAACGAACGAACGAAAAAGAAAGACAGAAAGACAGACAGACAGACAGACAGACAGACAGACAGAAAGAAAGAAAGAAAGAAAGAAGGAAAAAAAACAAAGAAAAGCAACAACAACAAAAAAGAAAAAAAATATATAATTTTTTTTTAAAAATCGGAACCATCTAAGATTTTAGAGTTAAGAGTGTGTTCAAAACAGGATTCATCGCACTAGCACAATTCCGTATGCGCTTCATCCATATCTGTCAGCCTTTATGTGGCAAACCCTTTGAGTCTGCGCAAACCCCTATGCACTGGCAATGTCTTGAAACTGGGATTTATAGAGAAACAGGAGAGATGAGTATGTCACCATAAGATGACATCAATCTGAATAAATTTAAATATTCAGATGAGTATGCCACTCTAAGTTGAAATCAATCAGAATAAATTTGAATATTCAGATGAGTATGCCACTATCAGCTGACATCAATCAGAATAAATTTAAATATTAAGATGAGTATGTCATCAAAGCTGACATCAATCAGAATAAATTTAAATATTACGATGAGTATGCCGCTCTACGCTGACATCAATCAGAATAAATTCAAATGTTGATATGAGTATGTCACCATAAGCTGACATCAATCAGACTAAAGTTAAATATTCAGATGAGTATGCCACTCTAAGCTGACATCAATCAAAATAAATTCAAATATTAAGATACGTATGTCACCATAAGCTGACATCAATCAGAATAAATCTAAATATTCAGATGAGTATGCCACTATAAGCTGACATCAATCAAAATAAATTTGAATATTAAGATGAGTATGTCACTCTAAGCTGACACCGATCAGAATAAATTCAAATATTGAGTATGTCACTCTAAGCTAACATCAATCAGAATAAATTGAAATATTAAGATGAGTATATCACTCTAAGCTAACATCAATCAGAATAAATTGAAATATTAAGATGAGTATACCACTATAAGCTGAAATCAATCAGAATAAATTTAAATATTAAGATGAGTATGTCACCATATGCTGACATCAATCAGAATAAATTTGAATATTAAGATGAGTAGCCAACAGGCCAGTCGCAGGCCCCAATAGCTCAGTTGCTTGAGCGTCAGATTCACATGCTAATCGTTGTGGGTTCGAATACTGGGTGTGCTATATTAAAACTGGCCTTCTCACTGTCCCATCTTAACATCATTGTTGTTCCGGTGGTGTCAGTATAGGATTAGACAGGTCCCCCTTACCCCACTTCCTTGGGATGGTTATCCCCGTCGGTGATGACGATGTAAAAACTGAAACAAATCAATCAATCTACAGGCCAGTCTTTTATGTTGTGGGCTGGAATTGAACCCAAAGAAGTGAACTCTTAAGTCCATGTTTATGCTCAGAGGAGGCAGCCAGCCCACTGTTTATTAAAAAAAGCATAAGGAGAGAAAAAAAATAAAGAGAGACAGGAGAGAGAGGGAGACAGACAGACAGACAGATACAGGGTGATAGAGAGAGAGAAACAGAGAGACAGAGAGAGACAGAAAGAGAGACAGAGTGACAGAGAGAGAAACAGAAACAGACATAGAGAGACAGAGACACATAGACAGAGAGACAGACAGACAGACAAAGAGAGACAGACAGACAGAGACAGAGACAGAGCGACACAGAAAGAGAGAGAGAGAGAGAGAGAGAGAGAGAGAGAAAGAGAGAAACAGAGACAGACAGAGACAGAGAGACAGACAGACAGATGGACAGACAGACAGACAGATGGATAGACAGATAGACAGAGACAGGGTGACAGACAGACAGAGACAGATAGAGAGACAGAGAGAGACACAGAGAGAGGCACAGAGAGACAGAGAGAGAGAGAGAGAGAGAAGAGAAAGAGAGACCGGCTGACAGACAGACAGACAGACAGAGACAGGGCACAAGACAGAGAGAAACAGAGAGACAGAGAGAGATGGAGAGAGACACAGACAGAGACACGCAGAGAGAAACAGAGAGAGAGAGAGACAGAGACAGAGAGAGACAGTGAGAGAGAGACAGAGACAGAGAGAGAGAGTCAGAGACAGACAGACAGACACAGCAAAAGTCAGAGACAGAAATAGACAGATAGACTGACAGATAGATTGACAGACAGAAGACAGATAGACAGACAGATAGAAATAGATAGACAGACATTCAAACAGAGAGACAGAGAGAGACTTTTTGAACCATCTAGAAGAAGAAACAGTCACAGCACCATTGACTGGCTGCATCTGCACACGGATCAATATCCTGACCTGATGATACACAAAGCGCAATAGTCTTTTACTGTCACGTTTATGACAGTCGCGCGGATTCTGCAACGTAAGGTATCAAGATCAAAACATGTTGTGTAGACCTCGTTCAGTGGGAATGATCCGGAACAACCAGCTTTTTTTTTTTTTTAATCCAAGGGGCGCAACACTACTCGCAGGACGGATACTTTTTGGCAATTGCGGTTATTTCCCTTCGGTCGGAAATCGCAAGAAATCTACATTAACGGATCGGTTTGCTTTGTCGTGAACAACCTGAAATGACTTCTACGTTTGCAATACACTTAAATCATGCACAGTCAACGTTCTTGATGTTCTGAATCACGTTTACGATACATTCGAATCATCCACATTTCAATGCCCCAGTTTCAATTTCAATTTCAGTTTCAGTTTCTTCCCCTCGTTGGGATGCCAGGGGCTCTTTCAGTATAATAGTATCCCCACCTTCTGGAAATTCTGTGCTAGAAATTTCCTCTTTTCTGTCACTCTCTTTGTTTCTGCCTTGTTACTTTGCTTTCTGTCATTTCTTGCTATCCTTTTCTGCCTTGCTGGTCCATTCACCTGTATGTGTTCAATAAAGTCTTACGTACTTTTTCTTAGGATTGATAATTGGTTACATGTATCAAGTGCATTTTTGGCTCTAGAGAAGTGAGATATGCAGAAGCAATTTTAGGTAATTTATACCTGTTTTTATCTATGCCTTGGTGTCCTTAGGCATGCTTAAAGTTGTATTCAGATCTGTTTTTTAAATACCCTATGC
>CM060314.1:6670471-6672971 GCA_030674185.1 Monoplex corrugatus | reverse complement strand
TTAAGATGGGACAGTGAGAAGGGGACTTATCTAATCCTATACTGACACCACCAGAACAACAATGATATTAACATGGACAGTAAGAAGGGGACTTATCTAATCCTATACTGACACCACCAGAACAACAATGATATTATATTAAGATGGGACAGTGAGAAGGGGACTTATCTAATCCTATACTGACACCAGCAGAACAACAATGATATTATATTAAGATGGGACAGTGAGAAGGGGACTTATCTAATTCTATACTGACACCAGCAGAACAACAATGATATTATATTAAGATGGGACAGTGAGAAGGGAACTTATCTAATCCTATACTGACACCACCAGAACAACAATGATATTATATTAAGATGGGACAGTGAGAAGGGGACTTATCTAATCCTATACTGACACCAGCAGAACAACAATGATATTATATTAAGATGGGACAGTGAGAAGGGAACTTATCTAATCCTATACTGACACCAGCAGAACAACAATGATATTAAGATGAGACAGTGAGAAGGGAACTTATCTAATTCTATACTGACACCACCAGAACAACAATGATAATTATGTGACCCCCCACCACGAAATCATTCTTAACTCGCAGTCAGTCGAACAGCGCTAGGGGCTGAAAAGGTGATTGAGGGTCTATCTGGGGTGTTTTGATTTTTTCTCAAAATTGATTTCTGTAGACTATAATCTATCCCCCACAGACATTTTTTTCTTGAAAAAATATTATTATTAATCTGATTGATATTTTAATGCACTGATCGCAGCAGAAAGAACGCAATTTCTTACCAAAAGTACCTCTTTTTTGTCTCTTATTATGAATCGTAACCATGTAATATCTACAGAAAGCTCTTTGGTGCACCTTTCAGATAATGACAGCGAAAATTAGAAACAAACTGGGTCAAAGCCACCAAATAAAGAAATTTAAGGAAAATATGTGTAGGAGAGCACACAAAAACTTTAGAGGCCGTTTTCTGAAAATGGCCGTCACACAACTTAATGACTTTAAACATGCATAACTTCTACATTGTTTTTAGTACAAGCTTTATTCAAGTACCAAAATAATCAGCAGAATGTACACTTTCCAGTGATATGTATATCTCAAAATGCCCAAAATGCTAGTTAAGATTGATTTCGTGGTGGAAGGTCACATATTAAGATGGGACAGTGAGAAGGCCAGTTTTAAGTCTATGACTATGGGACAGTGAGAAGGCCAGTTTTAAGTCAATGACTCCTGCACCCTGCCCACCAGCATCCTGCATTGTCAACTATGCTGCCCAAGCAAAAATGTAACCCTTTGATTCCCTCCCCCTATCCACCAGCTTCCTGCAGGAAGCTGGTAGATAGGATAAGGGAGTCAAAGGGTTAAGTTTTTGCAGTTGGTGGATAGGGTGCGGGAGTCAAAGGGTTAATGTAACACAGCCCGGGATTCGAACCCACAACCATTACTATGTGAATCCGACGCTCAACAAAACTGAAGTATTCACGCGCACCTTTACTGTTACGGGGGCTGGGTTTGAACTTGAGATATCAGAAATTGAGTCCACACCGAATTTTACAATGAAACGACAGATCAAAACATTCGGCTTAGTTTGTACTTGTAGATCAACTTCCCTCACCTTATACTTCTTATTCCATTGGTAAAACAAGACCTCCCAGGCGTTTGTCGACCTGCAGTTTTGGTCTGCTCACACAGTACGAATTTTGAATTCTTCTCTTCTCTTCTCTGCTCTTTGTGCTCTTCTTCAGATCTCTCTTCGTATATTTCTGGTTTTCTTAAATGTACAGATTTTTGTTTCCTGTATAAATAAATACATCACTCGTCTTATTATTTTTTTTTAACAAAATAAAAACTTTGTACACAGCCACACACACACACACACACACACACACACACCTCATAGGATGATGTGCCCCACTGACATACGTATAGTGTACTGACAAAGATGGCCGCTTCAGTGCGCTGTCGCTAAATTTGTCTCTTACAGTCACGGATCTCTTTCAATGAATGCCCATCCGCTTTTTTTGAGAAAACAGGATGTCCCCATGATGACGTTAATTAATTGTATATGAAGAGGCGTAATAGTGTGTTGAGAGTGTGTGTGGTGATGGTGGTGGTATGTGGTGGTGTGTGTGTGTGTGTGTTGTGTATTGTGTGTGGTGTGTGTGTGTGTGTGTGTGTGTGCCTGTGTGTGTGTTTGTGTGTGTGTGTAACTTTGTGTGTGTTTGTGTGTTTGTATGTGTTTGTGTGTGTGTTTATGTGTGTGTGTGTGTGTGTGCGTGTGTGTTGTGTGTGTGTAACATTGTGTGTGTTTGTGTGTTTGTGTGTGTGTGTGTGTGTGTGTGTGTGTGTGGTGTGTGTGTGTGTGTGTGGTGTGTGTGTTGTATGTGTGTGTTGTGTGTGTGTAACATTGTGTGTGTTTGTGTGTTTGTATGTGTATGTGTGTGTTGTGTGTGTGTAACTTTGTGTGTGTTTTGTGTGTTTGTACGTGTTTGT
>CM060314.1:6650471-6662971 GCA_030674185.1 Monoplex corrugatus | reverse complement strand
TTCTAGCCAACACTCCTTTCTGAAAAAAAAAATAGGATGGGCGATCAGAATAAAACTTTGAACACATAATACACACAAGCAAATAATATGCAGCACAACTTTAATACCATACAGACAGAAATCTAAACATAGAAATATATAAAGAGAAGCCTAAATGAATATCAAACATGATTACAATAAATGATTTTATCAGCATACTAGTTCGCTAGCTCAATGCTTTATGTAGATGAATACTGAGATTATCTCACCGATCTTTCATTCTGATCTGAGATAAGTAAATTGATAAAGGTTGGAGGAAAAATATTCAGTAATCTTCTTTAGATAGATGACACCGTTCTGATTGCAGAAAATGAAAAAAAAAAACAACTACAAAATATTCTGAATATGATAGAAATAGACAGCAGTAATAAAGGGTTGGAGCTAAACAGCACGAAGACTGAAATTATGGTAATAAGTAAAAACGAGAAATACCCCCATGCAAAATAACAGTAAATGGAACAACACTGAGACAAGTTGATAAGTTTAAATATCAAGGAACAGTCATCTCACCAGACGGCAGATGCGCATTAGAAATAGCCAGCAGAATCGGCTAAGGTAAAACAGCGCTCAAAACATAAAAACAACAAAAAGCGTTCTTGTCAACAAATGCCTATCAATTAATATCAAGAAGATTGTTCTTGAGTGTTACATACATGTAGAACCGACATTTTGTACAGTTGTGAGGCAAGGACAGTGTACACGCCAAGTCAGGACAAAATTAAGGCAGCTGAATTCTGGTTTCTAAGAAGAATGTTAAGAGTTCCATGGACAGCAAAGAAATCAAAAGAGACAGTCTTGAAAGAGGCAAACACAGAAAGAACATTAGTGAAGTTCATTGTCAATAGGTGACAAATATTACGCTACTAGTTCACTGTGAATGGGTGACAGATAGTACGCTACCAGTTCACTGTGAATAGTTGACAAATACTACGCTACCAGTTCACTGTGAATGGACACAGATAGTACGCTACCAGTTCACTGTGAATGGTGACAGATACTACGCTACCAGTTCACTGTGAATGGGTGACAAATACTACGTTAGCAGTTCACCGTCATTGGGTGACAGATACTACGCTACCAGTTCACTGTCATTGGGTGACAGATACTACGCTACCAGTTCACTGTCATTGGGTGACAAATACTACGCTACCAGTTCACTGTCATTGGGTGACAAATACTACGCTACCAGTTCACTGTAATTGGGTGACAAAATACTACGCTACCAGTTCACTGTCATTGGGTGACAAATACTACGCTACCAGTTCATTGTCACTGGTGACAGATAGTACGCTACCAGTTCACTGTCATTGAGTGACAAATACTACGCTACCAGTTCACTGTGAATGGGTGACAAATACTACGCTACCAGTTCGTTGTCATTGAGTGACAAATACTACGCTACCAGTTCACTGTCATTGGGTGACAAATACTACGCTACCAGTTCACTGTCATTGGGTGACAGATACTACGCTACCAGTTCACTGTCATTGGGTGACAAATACTACGTTACCAGTTCACTGTCATTGGGTGACAAATACTACGCTACCAGTTCACTGTCATTGGGTGACAGATAGTACGCTACCAGTTCACTGTCATTGGGTGACAAATACTACGCTACCAGTTCACTGTCATTGGGTGACAGATACTACGCTACCAGTTCACTGTCATTGGGTGACAAATACTACGCTACCAGTTCACTGTCATTGGGTGACAGATAGTACGCTACCAGTTCACTGTCATTGAGTGACAGATAGTACACTACCAGTTCACTGTCATTGGGTGACAAATACTACGCTACCAGTTCACTGTAATTGGGTGACAAATACTACGCTACCAGTTCACTGTCAGACAATGGGTGACAAATCCACCACTAACACACTGTGAGACAATGAGTGATAATTACTATGCTACCAATATACTGTGAGACAATGAGTGATAATTACTATGCTACCAATACACTGTCAGACAACGAGTGATAATTACTACGCTACCAAATACACTGTGAGACAATGAGTGATAATTACTATGCTATCAATACACTGTGAGACAATGAGTGATAATTACTATGCTACCAATACACTGTCAGACAACGAGTGATAATTACTACGCTACCAAATACACTGTGAGACAATGAGTGATAATTACTATGCTACCAACACACTGTCAGACAACGAGTGATAATTATTACGCTACCAAATACACTGTGAGACAATGAGTGATAATTACTATGCTAACAATACACTGTCAGACAAAGAGTGATAATTATTATGCTACCAATACACTGTGAGACAATGAGTGATAATTACTATGCTATCAATGCATTTTCAGACAGTGAGTGATAATTACTACGCTACCAATACATTGTCAGAAAATGAGTGATAATTACTACGCTACCAGTACATTGTCAGACAATGAGTGATAATTACTACGCTACCAATACACTGTGAGACAATGAGTGATAATTACTACGCTATCAATACATTTTCAGACAATGAGTGATAATTAATACGCTACCAATACACTGTCAGACAATGAGTGATAATTAATACGCTACCAGTACATTGTCAGACAATGAGTGATAATTACTACGCTACCAATACACTGTCAGACAATGAGTGATAGTTACTACGCTACCAGTACATTGTCAGACAATGAGTGATAATTACAACGCTACCAATACACTGTGAGACAATGAGTGATAGTTAACACGCTATCAATAAATTTTCAGACAATGAGTGATAATTAATACGCTATCCATATAGTGTCAGACAATGAGTGATAACTACTACGCTACCAATACAGTGTGAGACAATGAGTGATAATTACTACGCTACCAATACACTGTCAGACAACGAGTGATAATTACTACGCTATCAATACATTTTCAGACAGTGAGTGATAATTACTACGCTACCAATACACTGTCAGACAAAGAGTGATAATTACTACGCTACCAAATACACTGTGAGACAATGAGTGATAATTACTGTGCTACCAATACACTGTGAGACAATGAGTGATAATTACTATGCTATCAATACATTTTCAGACAGTGAGTGATAATTACTACGCTATCAATACATTTTCAGACAGTGAGTGATAATTACTACGCTATCAATACATTTTCAGACAGTGAGTGATAATTACTACGCTACCAATACATTGTCAGAAAATGAGTGATAATTACTACGCTACCAGTACATTGTCAGACAATGAGTGATAATTACTACGCTACCAATGCATTGTGAGACAATGAGTGATAATTACTACGCTATCAATACATTTTCAGACAATGAGTGATAATTAATACGCTACCAATACACTGTCAGAAAATGAGTGATAATTACTACGCTACCAGTACATTGTCAGACAATGAGTGATAATTACTACGCTACCAATACACTGTCAGACAATGAGTGATAATTACTACGCTACCAGTACATTGTCAGACAATGAGTGATAATTACAACGCTACCAAAACACTGTGAGACAATGAGTGATAATTAACACGCTATCAATACATTTTCAGACAATGAGTGATAATTAATACGCTATCCATATAGTGTCAGACAATGAGTGATAACTACTAAGCTACCAATACAGTGTGAGACAATGAGTGATAATTACTACGCTACCAATACATTTTCAGACAATGAGTGATAATTACTACGCTATCAATACATTTTCAGACAGTGAGTGATAATTACTACGCTACCAATACACTGCAAGACAATGAGTGATAACTACTACGCTACCAATGCACTGTCAGACTATGAGTGATAATTGCTACGCTACCAATACACTGTAAGACAATGAGTGATAACTACTACGCTACCAATGCACTGTCAGACTATGAGTGATAATTGCTACGCTTCCAATACACTGTCAGACTATGAGTGATAATTACTATGCTGCCAACACACTGTCAGAGGTCTAGTTCTGTATTTGTTCAGGTAACTTACTTGCACGTGGCATAGTAGACAGCAGGTTGTTGATGCTGTACAATCCAGCAGTTGATGTTGTTTTTCTTGAAGACAGTGGCTCGGCTGTTTATGCTTGGGCAGGCCACGTCTCTGTGGCATTCAAAATAAATATTAAAAAAAATTGATGATTGGTTTAAATCAGTTTATTCAAAAGAGGAAAAAGAAAAACGAAGAAGATAGTAGTAACAACAACAACAATGAAAATAACAACAACAGCAGCAACAGTAATAAAGTGATATGTATGTTTTATCAATGTCTTAAAAAGTTCAGCTTCTGTCAGAAATTAAACATGTTCAAAATCACACTTTTTATTGTACTATGTTGATATTCTTTTTTTCCGCACTGGCCAAAATCATCCCACCTCTGCAGGCACGCATTATCATTATTGTAATTATGAAACAAATGCAACGCAAAAACCCAAATGAATACATGATAATAATGATGATGATATTGATAATGATGATTATAAAAATAATAATGATGATGATGATGATGATGATGATGATGATGATGATGATGATGATGATGATGATGATAATGATAACAATAATGATAATAACAATAATAATAACACATGAAATGCAGTAGGATGAAACACAAAACAATCGGACAAAAAAAAATCAGACGTTCGTATCATGACTAATGACGTTTGTAAAATTGCTATGGGCAACACTTAGCCGTAACGGCACAGAAGGACATGCTGTGCAGCCCACAACGTAACAGTGAAGTGTGTGGATAACGCTGGTAACGTTAACCCTCCCTATCCTCACCGTGTGTCCTGCTTGCCCACCACGTCCCCATTGATGTTGAAGGCCAGGTCAGATAGTTGTTCAACTGCTCGTTGGTGGCCAGTTCCTGGTCAATTTGTTGCTGGATCCTGCAAAAGTGGACTTCACTCAAATCATAGTCAAAAATTAACTCTGGTTTCCTTTAGTTTTGTTTGTTTGTTTGTTTGTTTTTGTTTGTTTTCTTTGTTTACTAGTTGTTGTTTTTTGTTTGTTTGTTTATTTATTTGGTTTTTGTTTGTTTGTTGTTTTTTGGTGAGGTGTGTTTGGGATTGGTGTGGAGAGTTAGTTTTGTTTTTTGTTTGTTTTGTTTATTTTGTTTTGCTTTGTTTGCTTGGAGTCGGATATCACACAAAAATTTCATTCCTTACCCACCAGATCAGAAAGATTGCCACTCTTTACCCAAGAAATCCAAAACGTCCATTCTTCACCCACCAGATTAGAAAATTTTCAATTTGTTTACCCACTAGATCAGAAAATTTTCCATTTTTTTACCCACCAGATAAGAAAATTTTCTATTTTTTTACCCACCAGATCAGAAAATTTTCCATTTTTTACCCACCAGATCACAAACATTTCCATTTTTTTACCCACCAGATCAGAAACATTTCCATTCTTTACTCACCACATCAAAAAACATATGCATTCATTACCCACTACATCATAAACATTTCCAGTCTTTACCCACCACATCATAAACATTTCCAGTCTTTACCCTACCACATCATAAACATTTCCAGTCTTTACCCACCACATCATAAACATTTCCAGTCTTTAACCACCACATCATAAACATTTCCAGTCTTTACCCACCTCATCATAAGCATTTCCAGTCTTTACCCACCACATCATAAACATTTCCAATCTTTACCCACCACATCATAAACATTTCCAGTCTTTACCCACCACATCACAAACAATTCCAGTCTTTACCCACCACATCATAAACATTTCCAGTCTTTACCCACCACATCATAAACACTTCCAATCTTTACCCACCACATCATAAACATTCCCATTCTTTACCCACCACATCATAAACATTTCCAGTCTTTACCCACCACATCATAAACATTTCCAGTCTTTACCCTCACATCACAAACATTTCCAGTCTTTACCCATCTCATCATAAGCATTTCCAGTCTTTTACCCACCACATCATAAACATTTCCAGTCTTTACCCACCACATCATAAACATTTCCATTCTTTACCCACCACATCACAAACATTTCCAGTCTTTACCCACAACATCATAAACATTTCCAGTCTTTACCCACCACATCATAAACATTTCCAGTCTTTACCCACCACATCATAAACATTTCTAGTCTTTACCCACCACATCATAAACATTCCCATTCTTTACCCACCACGTCAGAAGCATTTCCAGTCTTTATCCACCACATCATAAACACTTCCAATCTTTACCCACCACATCATAAACATTTCCAGTCTTTACACACCACATCATAAACATTTCCAGTCTTTACCCACCAAATCATAAACATTTCCAGTCTTTACCCACCACATCATAAACATTCCCATTCTTTACCCACCACATCATAAACATTTCCAGTCTTTACCCTCACATCACAAACATTTCCATTCTTTACCCACCACATCATAAACATTTCCAGTCTTTACCCACCACATCACAAACATTTCCAGTTTTTACCCACCACATCATAAACATTTCCAGTCTTTGCCCTCACATCATAAACATTTCCAGTCTTTACCCACCACATCATAAACATTTCCAGTCTTTACCCACCACATCATAAACATTTCCAGTCTTTCCTCCACCACATCATAAACAATTCCAGTCTTTACCCACCACATCATAAACATTTCCAGTCTTTGCCCACCACATCATAAACATTTCCAGTCTTTACCCACCACATCATAAACGTTTCCTGTCTTTACCCACCACATCATAAACATTTCCAGTATTTACCCACCACATCATAAACATTCCCAGTCTTTGCCCACAACATCATAAACATTTCCAGTCTTTACCCACCACATCATAAACATTCCCAGTCTTCACCCACCACATCACAAACATTTCCAGTCTTTACCCACAACATCATAAACATTTCCAGTCTTTACCCACCACATCATAAACATTTCCAGTCTTTACCCACCACATCACAAACATTTCCAGTCTTTACCCACAACATCAGAAACATTCCCAGTCTTTACCCACCACATCACAAACATTTCCAGTCTTTACCCACAACATCATAAACATTCCCAGTCTTTACCCACCACATCATAAACATTCCAATTCTTTACCCACCACATCATAAACATTTCCAGTCTTTATCCACCACATCATAAACATTTCCCGTCTTTACCCTACACATCACAAACATTCCCAGTCTTTACCCACCACATCACAAACAATTCCAGTCTTTACTCACCACATCATAAACATTTCCAGTCTTTACCCACCACATCATAAACACTTCCATTCTTTACCCACCACATCATAAACATTTCCAGTCTTTACCCACCACATCATAAACACTTCCAGTCTTTACTCACCACATCATAAACATTTCCAGTCTTTACCCACCACATCATAAACATTTCCAGTCTTTATCCACCCCATCATAAACATTTCCAGTCTTTACCAACCAAATCATAAAATTTCCAGTCTTTACCCACCACATCATAAACATTCCCATTCTTTACCCACCAGATCATAAACATTTCCAGTCTTTACCCACCAAATCATAAAATTTCCAGTCTTTACCCACCACATCATAAACATTCCCATTCTTTAACCCACCACATCATAAACATTTCCAGTCTTTACCCACCACATCACAAACATTTCCAGTCTTTACCCACCACATCATAAACATTTCCAGTCTTTACCCACCACATCATAAACATTCCCATTCTTTACCCACCACATCATAAACATTTCCAGTCTTTACCCACCACATCACAAACATTTCCAGTCTTTACTCACCACATCATAAACATTTCCAGTCTTTACCCACCACATCATAAACATTTCCAGTCTTTACCCACCACATCATAAACATTTCCCGTCTTTACCCACCACATCATAAACATTTCCAGTCTTTACCCACCACATCATAAACATTTCCAGTCTTTACCCACCACATCATAAACATTTCCAGTCTTAATCCACCCCATCATAAACATTTCCAGTCTTTACCCACCACATCACAAACATTTCCAGTCTTTACCCACCACATCATAACTTTCCCGTTCATTACCCACCACATCATAAACATTTCCAGTCTTTACCCACCACATCATAAACATTTCCAGTCTTTACCCACCACATCATAAACTTTCCCGTTCTTTACCCACCACATCACAAACATTTCCAGTCTTTACCCACCACATCATAAACTTTCCCGTTCTTTACCCACTAGTTATACAATACAAGAAATACAGACGGTATTCAGCATGACAGGAAAACATTATTCTTCAGGTATTAATGGGCCTAAAACGACTGTCGAGAGTTCTATGGACAGCAAAGAAAACAAACAAGACAGTCTGTATGGAGGCAGACACAAGACGATCATTCAGAAGGAAGATTAGGAAAAGACAGGCAACATTTATAGGCCATTTTATGAGGAAAGGGGAATTGGATCACCTGGTCACAACAGGAAAGCTGGATAGAAAGAGAACTCCAGGCAGACCCAAGGGAAAGATATTGGACGGACTTGCAGAGTGGCTGAGGACAGAGAGGGTGGAAGATGTGCATATAGCAACAAGGGATAGAAACAGATGGAAGGCCACGATCGCCAACGCCATGTGGAAAGGCACTTGATGATGATGATGATGGTGATTAATGGGCCTTGCTCTTTATTTGACATACAGGAACAAAGTGATGATATTACTTATTTTATGTGGTATCACACGTCTATTCGATATGAACCAAATGAAAAAGAAAGAGAAAAATGAAAGAAAGAAAGAAAGACAGCAAGACAGAAAGAAAGACAGCAAGACAGAAAAGAAAGACAGCAAGACAGAAAGAAAGAGAAAGACAGAAAGAAAGACAGACAGAAAGACAGAAAGAAAAACAGAAAGAAAGAAAGGAAGACATAAAAGAAAGAAAGAAAGAAAGAAAGAAAGACAGAAAAAAATTAGAGGACACAGGGGACAGAAAGAAAGAACGAAAGAAAAACAGAAAGAAAGAAAGACAGACAGACACACAGACAGACAGACACACAGACAGAAAGAAGAAAAGAAAGACAGACAGAAAGACAGAAAAAAGCAAAGAAACAATTGAAAGGAAAGGAATAATGGAACAAACAAAGAAGACACACAAAGAGACCCACCTCACAGGAATAGTGGCGTTATTCACCTGGTTCCCACTACCACCAGAACTGCTCGGAGGCGTGCACACGTTTGAAAGTGGCGGCCTGGGGGTAGGGGTGGTGGTGGTGGTGGGAGCAGGGACGGTGGGGGTGGGGAGGGACGGTATAGGGGGAAGAGTGATCCCACCGGGAAAACCGGGAAAGGGGTTTCGTCCTCCTGGTCGGTTGTTAAACCCGGGAACGTTGGACGGTTGTTGAAATTGGGGGGCTGAAAGGGTCTTCCACCGGGGTTGCCAGTAGCGCTGTTGTTATTGTTGTTATTGTTGTTGTTGTTGGCAGGGATCCCTCCTCCGTTAGGAGTTGGGATGTTGTTATTATTGTTATTATTAGTGGCGGGTGGGAACCCACCTGCATTAGGGAAAGGGAACCCTCCTCCTCCTCCTCCTCCGTTAGCTGGGAAGAATCCTCCAGGCCTAAATATACCCCCTCCTCCACCTGCTCCTCCTGCTGGGTTGGGGAGTGGAATGCCTCCGGCGTTGTTACCGTTAGGTGTGAAACCTCCTCCTCCTCCTCCTCTCCGTTTAAAGCTGGAAATCTTCCCCCACCGTTCACGAAAGGTAACCCACCGCCTACACCTCCACCACCACCACCACCACCACCACCACCCCCCGAAGAATCCTCCACCGTTCCCCCCGAAACCTCCAGCATTGCCCCCGAAGCCTGACCCAAACCCTGCTCCTGGCCTGTTGTTCCCGAAACCCCCGGCGTTGTTTCCGAAACCTGTGCCTCCTGTACCTCCCAGATTTCCGCCCAAACCTCCCGAACCTCCACCAAACCCTCCAGCATTACCCCCAAACCCTCCAGGAATTCCCCCAGAACCTCCCGAATTTCCGCCGAAACCTCCAGAATTTCCACCGAACCCACCTCCAGGATTCCCTCTGAATCCTCCCCCTGCATTATTTCCACCAAACCCGCCTCCAGGAATTCCGCCCGATCCCCGATTACCCCCAAACACTCCACCAGCCCCACCACCACCGCCAAGAAGGCTCCCCCCGCCAAAGTTGGCACCCGGCGCATTCCCGCCAGTGTTGCCAGTATTTCTTATCGGCCCGGCCCCGAAGAGAAGCCCGTCACCTCCTGCACCGCCGTTCGCACCCCCACCAAAATTCAGGTCTGGTACGTTGAATCCATTGCTGAACAAACTGCTGCTGGCAGTGGTCTGGGTTTGGGGCAGGGTTGTGGGAAGGGTTGTGGTGGGGGAGAGGCACCGGAAACGACGTCAGGGATGTTGACGATGGCCTGTCGTTTGACCCGGCCGGCGTTACAGGGAGATGATGACGTCATCACCAAGATGACGTAGAAGAGGGTTTGGGTCATGTGAACCTGCTGCGGTAAAATCAGACTGTGAATTATAGCTATCACGAACGGCGGCTTTTGTGTGTGTTGTGTGTGTGTGTGTGTGTGTGTGTGTGTGTGTGTGTGTGTGTGTGTGTGTGTGTGTGTGTGTTGCTTTGTTGTTGTTTAGTTTGTGTGTTGTGTGTGTGTGTGTGTGTGTGTGTGTTGTGTGTGTTGTTGTTTGTGTTGTTGTGTGTTGTTGTCTGTGCTTGTGTGTGTGTGTGTGTGTGTGTGTGTGTGTTGTTGTTGTTTTTGTTGTTGTTTGTTTGTGTGTGTGTGTGTGTGTGTTTATGCGTTCTGTGTGTGTGTGTGTGTGTGTGTGTGTGTGTGTGTGTGTGTGTGTGTGTGTGTGTGTGTGTGTGTGTGTATGTGTGTGTTGTTTCTTTGTTTGTTTGTTTCTTTCTTTCTTTGTATGCGTGCGTTTGTGTGTGTGTTGTTTTTGTTTGTTTGTTTGTTGTTTTCGTTGATTGTTTGTTTTTGTTGTTTTTGTTGTTTTTGTTGTTGTTGTTGTTGTGTGTGTGTGTGTGTGTGTGTGTGTGTGTGTGTGTGCGTGCGTGCGTGTTGTTGTGTGGTGTGTATGTAGTGTGTGAGTGGTGTGTGTGTGTGTGTGTGTGTGTGTGTGTGTGTGTATGTATGTGTGTGTGTGTATGTATGTGTGAGTGAGTGTGTGTGTGTGTGTGTGTTTGGGGGGGGTGGGTTGTCGTTGTTAACTTGGTCAACCTGGCCCAAGAGATACAGACACCTGCGGTGCTGGTCAGAAGGTTTGAGCAACACCCTCAATGACGCATCCATGAAGTGGATGAGACTCGACTGTGTGGTCCCAGTCTTCCCAATGAGCCTAAAGCACGCCCAACTCTGGGTGGGAGCCGGTTAGAGCCGAAAAATTCCTCAACGACATATTTTCGAAAAGACTGATGGGGATTCCAACCCACAACCTTCCAGTCGGTAGTCCGTTGCGTTAATCACTTCACTACGGCGACTGGTCCAACTGCAAAAACATAACTGTTTGACTCCCTCACCCTGTCCACCAAGTTCTGCAGGAAGCTGGTGGACAGGATGTGGGAGCCAAAGGATTAACAGATGACAGATGGGATGGAGCGAATATGGCATTGTCCGAGTGCAATAAATCTCTCTTCAACAGGCTTCAGACTTCAAACTGTCAGCTTGTATATGTGACACAGACTATTCTTTAACTTCAAACTGTCAGCTTGTATGTGTGACACAGACTATTCTTTAACTTCAAACTGTCAGCTTGTATGTGTGACACAGACTATTCTTTAACTTCAAACTGTCAGCTTGTATGTGTGACACAGACTATTCTTTAACTTCAAACTGTCAGCTTGTATGTGTGACACAGACTACTCTTTAACTTCAAACTGTCAGCTTGTATGTGTGACACAGACTACTCTTTAACTTCAAACTGTCAGCTTGTATGTGTGACACAGACTATTCTTTAACTTCAAACTGTCAGCTTGTATGTGTGACACAGACTATTCTTTTAACTTCAAACTGTCAGCTTGTATATGTGACACAGACTACTCTTTAACTTCAAACTGTCAGCTTGTATATGTGACACAGACTATTCTTTAACTTCAAACTGTCAGCTTGTATGTGTGACACAGACTATTCTTTAACTTCAAACTGTCAGCTTGTATGTGTGACACAGACTACTCTTTAACTTCAAACTGTCAGCTTGTATGTGTGACACAGACTATTCTTTAACTTCAAACTGTCAGCTTGTATGTGTGACACAGACTATTCTTTAACTTCAAACTGTCAGCTTGTATATGTGACACAGACTACTCTTTAACTTCAAACTGTCAGCTTGTATGTGTGACACAGACTACTCTTTAACTTCAAACTGTCAGCTTGTATGTGTGACACAGACTATTCTTTAACTTCAAACTGTCAGCTTGTATATGTGACACAGACTATTCTTTAACTTCAAACTGTCAGCTTGTATTGTGACACAGACTATTCTTTAACTTCA
>CM060314.1:6642971-6645471 GCA_030674185.1 Monoplex corrugatus | reverse complement strand
AGAAGAGGCAGAAAGAGAGGAGAAAGAAAAGAGAGAGAGAGAGAGAGAGAGAGAGAGTGAGAAGTGATGTCCAGACAGATATAGAGACAAAGACAGATAGAGAGAGAGAATTTGTATACTTAAGCTTAATGCTTAAATTCAAAACTCTTTATTACTTAAGGATGGAAGCATTCGATCCCACTGAACCTGTAAATTTTTTTCTTACAAAATATACAGGTGGATTAAACCGATAATGCAAACACAGACAAATCGGAACAGGGACAGAAAGGAAAGAAAAAGGCAGAGACGATGACAGTCATAATAATAATAATAATAATAATTAATAAATAATTACAATATTTATATAGCGCAAAATTTCGAAGAAACTCAAATCTAAGCGCTGAAAACAGTCATAGAACACACACACACACACACACACACACACACACACGCACACACCACACACCACACACAGACACACACACACACACACACACACAGACACACACACACACACACAAACACCCCACACACACACACCACACACACACACCACACACACACACACACACACACACACACACACACACACACACACACACACACACACACACACACACACACACCACACACATTTCTAGCATAACATTTTTAGAAGGTGGGGATACTATTTATACTGGAAAACTCCCCGGCTTCCCCACAGGGGGTGAGCCAGCATACCCTCCGAACGGCTATTATAGGATCTATTCAACCTCCCATACTGAGAAGCAACAAAGAGACGGATAGTCCAGATCGTTGTGGGGTTTGAACAAATCGTTTCCACAATGTCTCTCTGTCGACATCGGGTAGGGGTGGGATGGTGAGGATGAGGACAAAGTGACTTTTTAAGTGGGTGGGTGGGTAGCTTGATAAACGGGTAGGCGGGGACATCGTCAATTTCTCGCTAGTTCCGGGTTTACTTTCAGCGCGTGACGAAGATTTATGGGGTAAAATCCGATTGATTGATTGATTGATTTGGTTCAGTTTTTACGTCGACACCCACCTCAGGTGATATGGCCGACGGGGATAACCATCCCAGGGAAGTGGGGGAATGAGGACTTATCTAATCCTATAGTGAAACCACCAGAACAACAATGATGTTAAGATGGAGCAGTGAAAAGGCCAGTTTTAATATAGCGCACCCCGGGATTCGAACCCAGAACCATTAGCATGTGAATCCGACGCTCAAACCAACTGAGCTACTGGGGCTCACCGGGTAAAATCCGGATCGATCGCTCTTTATTTATAAGCTTTTGTGTATTGTTGTTGTTTAATTCGGGTTTTTGTTTTGTTTTTGGTTTTGTTTTGCTTTGTTGATTATTTCATATTTTGTTGATTGATTTCTTGCTTGTTTCCTTGTTTTTTTTGGTTTGTTGATTTTGTTTGTTTTGTTCTTCTTCGTTGCTCATTTTACTTTGTTCATTATTGACTTTCTTTGTTTTCTTCTTTACCCTTTGTTTTCTTTTTTTCTTTTTTCGGTTTTTTTGTTGTTTGTTTTTGTTTTTTTTTAGTTTGTTAATTATCACTTTCTGTGTTTCCTTCTTTACTCTTTGCTTTGTTCTGTTTCCTTTCTTTTATTCTTTCGTTCCCCCCCCCCCCCTTAAATTTCATGTGGACGTGTTCTACGCATGCACGTCAAACATCACTTATCTTGTGTTGTGTGTGTGTGTGTGTGTGTGTGTGTGTGTGTGTGTGTGTGTGTGTGTGTGTGTGTGTGTGTTGTGTGTATGTGTGTGTGTTGTGGGAATGAGTGAGTGAGTGAGTGAGTGAATGAGTGAATGAGTGTGTGTGTGTATGTGTGTGTATGTGTGTGTGTATGCGTGTGTGTGTGTGTGTGTGTGTGTGTGTGTGTGTGTGTGTGTGTGTGTGTGTGTGTGAGTGAGCGTGTGTGTGTGCTCTGCCCAATCTTCTGCACTGCTCAGGTGTCACTGTTCCCGCGCCGTTCGTTTAGGTTCTCCAACATACCTCCAACTCCATCAAACATGAACAAGGGACTTCACTCTTTCACCAAGATATGATGACGAAACAAGGATGATGATAATGTTCCTATGGATTCCCAGTGCATTGAATTTCCTATTGCGAAATAGATTTCTTAGAAGGATGTTGAGAGTACCATGGAAAACAAAGAAAATAAACGAGACAGTCTTGATGGAAGCAGACACAAGTAGATCATTCATAGGGAAGATTTGGAAAAGACAGGCAACGTTTTATGAGGAAAGGGAAATTGGAACACCTGGTCACAACGGGAAAGCTGGAGGGAAAGAGAGCACCGGGTAGACCCAGGGAGAAGATGCTAGACGGACTTGCAGAGTGGCTGGGGACAAGGAGGGTGGAAGAGATGCTTGAGGCAACAAGAGACAGAGACAGATGGATGTCCACAATCGCGAACGCCATGCGGCAGGGCACTTGATGATGATGATGATGATTGCGAAATACTGCACTTGTGTTTTTTTAACAATATTATATTTTTTTAAATGTTAGC
>CM060314.1:6630471-6635471 GCA_030674185.1 Monoplex corrugatus | reverse complement strand
TTATATTATATTATATATATTATATTTATTATATATTATTATTATATTATATTATATTATATTATATTATATTATATTATATTATATTATATTATATTATATTATATTATATTTATTTATTGTATTTATTATATTATATTATATCTATTTATTATATTATATTATATTATATTATATTATATTATATTTATTATATATATTCTATTATATCTTATTCTATCATATTCTATCATATTCTATTCTATTCTATATAGAGAGGAGGGTTGAGGGTCAAGAGTAGGCGACTCAGCATATGGCATCCAACAACGTATTCCAATTTGAAGAACAATACTACAAACAGCACAGGGCACATCCATGAGAATCCCTATGGCATCAGTTGTTTTCATGGGTTGGGTAGAACAGAGATTCCAGCCCGCACCCCATCAGCATTCCTGAAGACTTGTGGAAGCGATTTGTGGTTGACATCTTTGTCTTGTGCAGGGGACCAGACGAGGAGTTAAACAGGTTTTTGATGTACCTGAACTCTGCCCATCACACAATCACAATAATCATAAACTCCTTCAAAAATCCCCTCATGCAAAATAACAGCAAATGGCACAACCTTGACACAGGTTGATAAATTCAAATACCTGGGAACGATCATTTCACCAGACGGCAGATGCACATCAGAAATAGCCGCAGAATCGGCCAGGCCAAAACAGCATTCAAGAAGATGAAAAGCATTCTTACCAACAAATGCCTATCAATTGACATCATGAAGAGAGTTCTTGAATGTTATATAGAACCAATAATGTTGTACGGATGCGAGGCGTGGACAGTCAAAAAACAAAGCCAGAACAAGATTGAGGCAGCCGAGTTGTGGTTTCTAAGAAGAATGTTGAGAGTTCCATGGACAGCAAAGAAAACAAACGAGACAGTCTTGAAGGAGGCAGACACAAGTAGATCACTCATAAGGAAGATTAGGAAAACACAGGCAACATTTATAGGCCATTTTATGAGGAAGGGGGATTTGGAGCACCTGGTCACAACGGGAAAGCTGGAGGGAAAGAGAGCACCGGGTAGACCCAGGGAGAAAATGCTGGACGGACTTGCGGAGTTGCTGGGGACGAGGAGGGTGGGGGAGATGCTAGGGACAACGAGAGATAGAGACAGATGGAAGTCCATGATCGCCAACGCCATGTGGCAGGGCACCTGATGATGATGATCCAAAAATGAATTTCAATTTGTTTACATTCTGATCGAATAATAATAATAATAATAATAATAATAATGTTTATTTGTATAGCGCATATTCCATATAAAAACATGCTCACCAGCGCTTTACATTTCGCAAGAAAGGCAAAAGGTGATAAAAAATGTTCACAATTACATACACAATAAGATAACAACAAACATTAAAGCTATACAAGTAAGAAGACACATAAGAAACCACAGAATATTAAAATTTAAACACTGACTTATGTAATGAAGAAAGATTAACAGATTTTTCATATGAATAAAGAGGCATACTGTGTTTATATATTGCTGCGTGTGTGTGCTTGCGTACGTGTGTGTGTACATGTGTGTGTGCGTGCGTGTGCGTTGCTGTGCGCGTGTGTGTGTTTGTAGAATGTGTGTGTGTGTGTGTGTGTGTGTGTGGAGAGAGAGAGAGAGAGAGAGAGAGTGTGTGTGTGTGTGTGTGTGTGCGTGTGCTATGTTTGCATGCGTGTGTGTGTGTTTATGCATGCAATAGTTGTACATAAAATTATAATCAATATTTTGAATGAAGATAAAAACAGAAAAATTCTAATCCATATACAGGAAAAACATTACAAATTCAGTATTACAGCATTAATACCTTGACAATCAAAATTCCTCACAAATTATGAACTATTCGCATATCATACATCACAATTTACATACAAACAAAGATTTGAATGAAGTGATGACATGCTGCAGACAGATTTAAACACCAAACCCACACATAAACACAGTTATGTTTTTACATTCCAAATCAGCAGACCCTGAAAACTACAAAAGAAATATACATTTCAGGTAATTTTTGGACAAAAACGATTCTGTTCCAGCGTAGAGAATTTCAAACTTTCCTCCACAGAGATAATAATAATAATAATAATAATAATTACAATATTTACAGTATATAGCGCAAAATCTTGATAAAATCAAATCTAAGCGCTGAACAGACACACACGCACGCACGCACACACACACACACACACACACACACACACACACACACACACACACACACACACACACACACACACGCATGGCTATAAATGGGGATAAAGAAGAAAAGCAATGGAAAATTATAGAGAGCATATTATATACAATTATATATTACAATGTGATTCCCCTCCGAGTGGAGACAGGCTGCAGAGGGGGTTGAGTGAGGTCAGGATTTTATGCAGAGGAGAAAAGGCGAGTTTTGAGAGCGGACTTGAAGGAGACAAAAGTAGGCTGCTGACGGACTGAGAGAGGAAGTTTGTTCCAGGAGAGTGGACCAGAAACAGAGAAGGCTCGTGGACCATAGGTATTGAGCTTAGTGCGTGGAAAGCGAAAAGTGAGAGGATCGGAGGCAGAGCGGAGGGTACGTGAGGGAACATAGATCTCAAGTAGGCTTGACAGGTAATCGGGGTCTGCGTTATTGAGGCTTTTGTAGCACATGGTGTCTAGTTTGTACTATATGCGCTTTGATACAGAGAGCCAGTGAAGTTGTGCCAGGAGTGGAGATATGTGATGTGGTCAGCTTTTTCTTGATGATGCTACACTTTCAACAAAGGGTTTATCCCCAAAGCATTATCCAAAAAGCCGTTGAAAGAGTAAGGCAAATCTCCATCAGCCAAGCATTGCAGTACAAACAGAAAGTCAGAACTCACCGCGCTCCATTTATTGTCACACATAATCCTAACAATCCTCCACTTCAACACTGGTTCCGGCAATACCTACCACACTTACACACAAACAAGAGACTACAGGAGGCCATTCCTGACCCACCTATCCTTAGTCAAAGGAACAGCTGTTCGTTAAAGGAAGTTATTGATGCCAGCTGCCCTTCCTTTTCCTGTAACAAACGGTGAACCAGGGTGTTTTAAATGCGACAAGTTCCATTGTGTGATTTAGCGGGCCTCAGTAGCTCAGTTGGTTTGAGCGTCGGATTCACATGCTAATGGTTGTAGATTAGAATCCCAGGGTGCGCTTTATGAAAACTGGCCTTCTCACTGTTCTATTGTTGTTCTGGTGGTGACAGTATAGGATTATGTAAGCCCCCCTTCCCCCGCTTCCTTGGGATAGTTATCCCCGTCGACCACATCACCTGAGGTGGGTGTCGACGTAAAAACTGAACCAAACCAAACCATGTGATTTATGATAACCACATTCAGCAAACCAAAACTTTTACAAGTTCTGTCACCTGAGAAACATTACTATCTGAGCCAACATGCCCAGTGAAATACCATCCTAACCTATCTGTTAGTCTGTGTTAAGTGTGCTAAATCCCAATACACTGGTGAAACAAAAAGCTCCTTCAAACAATAGTTCTACCTCCATCGATCACACATTACCTGCAACACTGGTTCTTTGATAATCCAACATGACAACTTACCTGAACAGTCCAGTCCTTTGATAATCCAACATGACAGTTTACCTGACCAGTCCAGTCTTTGATAATCTAACATGACAACTTACCTGACAACTCCAGTTCTTTGATAATCCAACATGACAACTTTCCTCCAGTTCTTTGATAATCCAACATGACAACTTACCTGACCACTCCAGTTCTTTGATAATCCAACATGACAGCTTACCTGACCACTCCAGTTCTTTGATAATCCAACATGATAACTTACCTCCAGTTCTTTGATAATCCAACATGACAACTTACCTGACCACTCCAGTTCTTTGATAATCCAACATGACAACTTACCTGACCACTCCAGTTCTTTGATAATCCAACATGACAACTTACCTGACCACTCCAGTTCTTTGATAATCCAACATGACAACTTACCTGACCACTCCAGTTCTTTGATAATCCAACATGACAACTTACCTGACCACTCCAGTTCTTTGATAATCCAACATGACAGCTTACCTCCAGTTCTTTGATAATCCAACATGATAACTTACCTCCAGTTCTTTGATAATCCAACATGATAACTTACCTGACCACTCCAGTTCTTTGATAATCCAACATGACAACTTACCTGACCACTCCAGTTCTTCGATAATCCAACATGACAACTTACCTCCAGTTCTTTGATAATCCAACATGACAACTTACCTCCAGTTCTTTGATAATCCAACATGACAACTTACCTGACCACTCCAGTTCTTTGATAATCCAACATGACAACTTACCTGGCCACTCCAGTTCTTTGATAATCCAACATGACAACTTTCCTCCATTTCTTTGATAATCCAACATGACAGCTTACCTCCAGTTCTTTGATAATCCAACATGACAACTTACCTCCAGTTCTTTGATAATCCAACATGACAACTTACCTGACCACTCCAGTTCTTTGATAATCCAACATGACAACTTACCTCAAGTTCTTTGATAATCCAACATGATAACTTACCTGACCACTCCAGTTCTTTGATAATCCAACATGACAACTTACCTGACCACTCCAGTTCTTTGATAATCCAACATGACAACTTTCCTCCAGTTCTTTGATAATCCAACATGACAGCTTACCTCCAGTTCTTTGATAATCCAACATGACAACTTTCCTCCAGTTCTTTGATAATCCTACATGACAACTTACCTGACCACTCCAGTGCTATGATAACCCAACATGACAACTCACCTGACCACTCCAGTTCTTTGATAATCCAACATGACAGCTTTCCTCCAGTTCTTTGATAATCCAACATGACAACTTACCTCCAGTTCTTTGATAATCCTACATGATAAATTACCTGACCACTCCAGTTCTTTGATAATCCAACATGACAACTACCTCCAGTTCTTTGATAATCCAACATGACAACTT
>CM060314.1:6610471-6620471 GCA_030674185.1 Monoplex corrugatus | reverse complement strand
GAAAATCCGAAAACCCTTACAGCCGAATTCTTACAAATTACATAATATTCTCTCGGTGGCTGAGGCCAAACTGCTGTATATCAGTGTGTACACGTTGATGAGAGAAAGTTATATAAATACAGTTAATCTATTCGTTCTTAAGCTTGAACTTTGTGCTCACAATCATCATCATCATCATCATCAGGTGCCCTGTCGCATGGCGTTGGCGACCATGGACTTTCAACCATCTCTATCTCTCGTTGCCCCCAGCATCTCCCCCACCTCCTCATCCCCAGCCACTCTGCACGTCCGTCCAGCATTCTCTCCCTGGGTCTACCGGTGCTCTCTTTCCTCCAGCTTCCCGTTGTGACCAGGTGCTCCAAATCCCCTTCCTCATAAAATGGCCTATAAATGTTGCCTGTCTTTTCCTAATCTTCCTTATGAGTGATCTACTTGTGTCTGCCTCCATCAAGACTGTCTCGTTTGTTTTCTTTGCTGTCCATGGCACTCTCAACATTCTTCTGAGAAACCACATCTCGGCTGCCCCAATTTTGCTCTGGCTTTGCTTGTTGACTGTCCACGCCTTGCATCCGTACAACAGTACTGGTTCTATATAACATTCAAGGACTCTCTTCTGATGTTATTTGATAGGTATTTGTTGGTAAGAATGCTTGTGTTCACAATTATTTCCTTGAAAATGATAACGTTTTTGTTCACACAATATAATAGTGAAGACATAGATGTGTGTGAGTATAAGCTAACCCTGACCTTAAAGACTTTTGCAATCTTTCTTTTTTCTCGATCTCAGTTGCATGCAGGTGCATGGAGCATTTTTTTAAATTTTAGTTAGAAATCTATTTGTGCTTTCAATGGTCTTTTTTAAAGTGTTTACATTTCTGTTGCATTATCTCATGTTTCTCTTTCAATGGACAGATCAAATTTTTCATCAATCTTTTACAATATGTCTTAATGCCTGGGTTTTCCAGTGACCTTGCGTAAGTCCTTACCCCCCCCCCCCCCCCCGTGGGATGCTGGGGGCTCTTTCAGTATAAGCAATATCCCCACCTTCTGGAAACTCTGTGCTAGAAATTTCTTCTTTTCTATCACTCTCTTTGTTTCTGCCTTGCTCCTTTGCTTTGTCATTTCTTTCTATCGTTTTCTATCTCACTGGTCCATTCACCTGTATGTGTTCAATAAAGTCTTACATACTTCCTACTCTCTCAGGTTTGATAACTGGATACATATATTAAGTGTATTTGTGACCCCCACCACGAAATCAGTCTTAACTCGCAGTCAGTTGAACAGCACTAGGAGCTGAAAAGGTGACTGAGGGTCTATCTGGGGTGTTTTGACTTTTTCTCAAAATTGATTTCTGTAGACTAATCTATCCCCCACAGAAATTTTTTTCTTGAAAAAATATTATTAATCAATTTAAATCGGTATTTTAATGCACTGATCGCAGCAGAAAGAACGCAATTTCCCACCAAAAGTATCTATTTTTGTCTCTTATTATGAACCGTAACCTGCACAGTACCTGCACATGTAATATACTGACGGAAAGCTCTTTGGTGCACCTTTCAGATAATGACAGCGAAAATCAGAAACAAATTGGGTCAAAGCCAACAAATGAAATTTAAGGAAAATGTGTAGGAGAGCACACAAAAACTTCAGAGGCCGTTTTCTCAAAATGGCCGTCATACAATTTAATGACTTTAAATATACATAACTTCTACATCTTTTTGAGTACAAGGTTTATTCAAGTACCAAAAGAATCAGCAGAATGTACTTTTTCCAGTGATATGTATATCTCAAAATGCCCAAAATGCTAGTTAAGACTGATTTCGTGGTGGGAGGTCACATTTTTAGCTCCAGGAAAATGAGATGTGCAGAAGCAATTTTAGGTAATGTAGCCCGTTTTTATATATGTTTCAGTGTCCTCAGTTATGTTTAAATTTGCCTTAAACTAGTTAAAGTATATTTTCTCTAAAACTTCTATGTGATAAATTGGACAGAGTGCTCTTTAGATTATGTGTACTAGTGCATTGATATGTATACTGAATTTTCTGTTCCTTTTCTTCCTGTTGAAGTATTGTGTGTGTATTGAAACGGTTATAGCCCTGATGTGGATCTACGCAGTCGGCTGAGCTTTAAGCAACAATATCAATAACAATAACCCAGTGTATTTGCAGACGTCATCAGACGGCAGATGCACATCAGAACTAGCCGGCAGAATCGGCCAAGCCAAAACAGTATTCAAGAAGATGACAAGCATTCTTACCAACAAATGCCTGTCAATTAACATCAGAAAGAGAGTTCTTGAATGTTATATAGAACCAATACTGTTGTACTGATGCGAGGCGTGGACAGTCAACAAACAAAGCCAGAACAAGATTGAGGCAGCCGAGATGTGGTTTCTAAGAAGAATGTTGAGAGTTCCATGGACAGCAAAGAATACAAACGAGACAGTCTTGATGGATGCCCTAGCATCTCCCCCCACCCTCCTCATCCCCAGCCACTCTGCACGTCCGTCCAGCATTCTCTCCCTGGATCTACCTGGTGCTCTCTTTACCTCCAGCTTTCCCGTTGTGACCAGGTGCTCCAAATCCCCCTTCCTCATGAAATGGCCTATAAATGTTGCCTGTCTTTTCCTAATCTTCCTTATGAGTGATCTACTTGTGTCTGCCTCCTTCAAGACTGTCTCGTTTGTTTTCTTTGCTGTCCATGGAACATTTTCTTTATTCTTTTTTATTTTTATTTTATCTATTTATTATTTATTTAATTATTTATTATTTTTTTATTTATTTATTATTTATTTATTTATTATTTCCTTTATATTATTTATTTGTTTATTTATTTATTTGTTTATTCATTTTCTATGTATTTATTTATTTACTTATCTAATCATTTGTTTATTTTTTGTAATATCAATATTTCGATACTCTCTCACTGCTCTCTCACTGACCAAAACGAACGAATGAAATCTTGTTCACATATGATTATCACTCTCTCTCTCTCTCTCTCTCTCTCTCTCTCTCTCTCTCTCTCTCTCTCTCTCTCTCTCACCTTCTCTTTCTCTCTCTCTCTCACTGTCTCTCTCACTCTCTCTCACTCTCTCTCTCACTCTCTTTCTCTTTCTCTCTCCCTCGCCTCCTCTCTCTCTGTCTTTCTGTCTATCTATCTGTATTTTTATCTCTTGTTGTCTGTCTATCTGTCTGTCTGTCTCTCTCTCTCTCACTCTCTCTCTCTTTCTTTCTGTTTGCCTGTCTGTCTGTCTGTCTATCTGTTTGTCTGTCTTGTCTGTCTGTCTGTCTGTTTATCTTTCTGTCTGTCTATCTGTCTGCCTGTCTCTCTCTCTCTCACTCTCTCTGTCTGTCTGATGTCTGTCTGTCTATCTTCTGCCTGTCTGTCTCTATGTCGGTCTGTCTGTCTCTCTCTGTCTGTCTGTCTTCTCTCTGTCTCTCTCTCTCTCTCTCTGTCTCTCTCTCTCTCTGTCTCTCTCTCTGTTCTGTCTGTCTGTCTCTCTTCTGTCTGTCTGTTTTCTCTCTCTTCCTGTCTGTCTCTCTCTCTCTCGTACATATCCTCTTTCCCAACCCTCTCATCTTCTCACTCTTCCCTGTCCTCCCAGTTTCTCTGGGCCATAAATTGTCAGTCAGCATTAAGGGGCCCGTGTACATGTACCCTGATTCTACCTCTGTCTCTCAGCGGGCATCTTGACCACCTGCTATCGTCTGCTTATCAAAGCAGACAGCCAAACAATGCTTAGAGTCTCTTGGAAAGGGATGACAATTTTTCTGTGATCTATTATACAACCCGCTTCCATTTCTTCCACGTAACGATTTTCTTTATCCTACACAGTCAATCAGAGAAACTCTAAGTAATCCACTGTGTCAGCTTGAGATGGAAAAGAAGACATGAAAGAAAGAGATAAAGACAGAGAGAGACAACTAAAGAAGGAAAAGAATAAAGACAGAGAGACAGACAACTAAAGAAGGAAAGAGATAAAGACAGAGAGACAGACAATAAAGAAGAAAAGAGATAAAGACAGAGAGACAGACAACTAAAGAAGGAAAGAGATAAAGACAGAGAAAGACAACTAAAGAAAGAAAGAGACAAAGACAGAGAAAGACAACCAAAGAAAGAAAGAGATAAAGACAGAGAAAGAAAGAAAGAGATAAAGACAGAGAAAGACAACTAAAGAAAGAAAGAGATAAAGACAGAGAAAGACAACTAAAGAAAGAAAGAGATAAAGACAGAGAAGACAACTAAAGAAAGAAAGAGACAAAGACAGAGAAAGACAACCAAAGAAAGAAAGAGACAAAGACAGAGAAAGACAACTAAAGAAAGAAAGAGATAAAGACAGAGAAAGACAACAAAGAAAGAAAGAGACAAAGACAGAGAAAGACAACCAAAGAAAGAAAGAGATAAAGACAGAGAAAGACAACCAAAGAAAGAAAGAGACAAAGACAGAGAAAGACAACTAAAGAAAGAAAGAGACAAAGACAGAGACAGACAACTAAAGAAAGAAAGAGATAAAGACAGAGAGAGACAAATAAAGAAAGAAAGAGACAAAGCAGAGAGACAGACAAAAAAGAAAGAGACAAAGACAGAAAGACAACCAAAGAAAGAAAGAGATAAAGACAGAGAAGACAACTAAAGAAAGAAAGAGATAAAGACAGAGACAGACAACTAAAGAAAGAAAGAGATAAAGACAGAGACAGACAACTAAAGAAAGAAAGAGACAAAGACAGAGAAAGACAACTAAAGAAAGAAAGAGATAAAGACAGAGAAGACAACTAAAGAAAGAAAGAGACAAAGACAGAGAAAGACAACTAAAGAAAGAAAGAGATAAAGACAGAGAAAGACAACTAAAGAAAGAAAGAGATAAAGACAGAGAAAGACAACTAAAGAAAGAAAGAGATAAAGACAGAGAACAGACAACTAAAGAAAAAGAAAGAGATAAAGACAGAAACAAGAAGAGAAGACAACAAAGAAAGAAAGAGATAAAGACAGAGACAGACAACTAAAGAAAGAAAGAGATAAAGACACAGACAACCAAAGAAAGAAAGAGACAAAGACACAGACAACCAAAGAAAGAAAGAGACAAAGACACAGACAACCAAAGAAAGAAAGAGACAAAGACACAGACAACTAAAGAAAGAAAGAGATAAAGACACAGACAACCAAAGAAACAAAGAGATAAAGACACAGACACCTAAAGAAAGAAAGAGACAAAGACACAGACAACCAAAGAAAGAAAGAGATAAAGACACAGACAACCAAAGAAAGAAAGAGACAAAGACACAGACAACTAAAGAAAGAAAGAGACAAAGACACAGACAACCAAAGAAAGAAAGAGACAAAGACACAGACAGCCAAAGAAAGAAAGAGATAAAGACAGAGACAACTAAAGAAACAAAGAGATAAAGACAGAGACAACTAAAGAAAGAAAGAGATAAAGACAGAGACAACCAAAGAAACAAAGAGATAAAGACACAGACAACCAAAGAAACAAAGAGATAAAGACAGAGACAACCAAAGAAACAAAGAGATAAAGACACAGACAACCAAAGAAACAAAGAGATAAAGACAGAGACAACCAAAGAAACAAAGAGATAAAGACAGAGACAACCAAAGAAACAAAGAGATAAAGACAGACAACTAAAGAAAGAAAGAGATAAAGACAGAGACAACCAAAGAAACAAAGAGATAAAGACAGAGAGACAACTAAAGAACGAAAGAGATAAAGACAGAGAGACAGACAACTAAAGAGAGAAAGACATAAAGACAGTGACGAATAAAGAAAGAAAGAGATGAAGACAGAGAGAGACAAATAAAGAAAGAAAGAGACAAATAAAGAAAGAAAGAAACAAAGACAGAAAGAAAGAGACAAAGACAGGGAGAGACACCTGAAGAAAGAAAGAGATAAAGACAGAGAGACAGACCACTAAAGAAAGAAAGATATAGCGACAAAGAGAGACAACTAAAGAGAGAAAGATATAAGGACAGAGACAGAAAGATAGACAAAAGAGAGAAGAACAAGAAATAAAAGGGAAAAAAAAGGAAGGATTAAAAAAAAAAAAGAAAATTAAACGATGTGCGTTTCGTTGGGTTTTGTTTGTTTGTTTGTTTGTTTGTTTGTTTGTTTGTTTGTTTGGTTGGTTGGTTGGTTGGTTAGTTGGTTGGTTGGTTGGTTGGTTGGCTGGTTGGCTGGTTGGTTGGTTGGTAGGTTGGTTGGTTGGTTGGTAGGTTGGTTGGTTGGTTGGTTGGTTGGTAGGTTGGTAGGTTGGTTGGTTGGTTGATTGGTTGGTAGGTTGGTTGGTTGGTTGGTTGGTTGGTTGGTTGGTAGGTTGGTTGGTTGGTTGGTTGGTTGGTTGGTTTTATATTTTTTATTTATTTTATTTATTCTTTTTTTTTTTTTTGTCGATACATTTGAATTGCCAGTTTCTTCAAGTGTACATTCTGAGTTTTTGTTTGTAAGATTTCCACATGATCTGTAATACTCGACACTTTGGTAAAATGACTTCAGTCTATAAACAAAATGTACTTCTCGTAAACTTAAACAGAACGAAGCAAGTAACAAACAAGATGGGAAATCAAATTCAAGAAAACCGCATGTATGCATGCATGTATGTATGTATGTATGTATGTATGTATGTATGTATGTATGTATGTATGTATGTATGTATGTATGTATGTATGTATGTATGTATGTATGTGTGTATGAATGAATGTATGTATGTATGTATGTATGTATGTATGTATGTATATGTGTGTATATCATCATCATCATCATTCTCCTGCCCGTGATGGGCGTAGAGGAGAGATGAGAGACACTCTTGAAGCCAGCCGTCGCCAACCGGTCCTGTCCTCCGCCTGTCGCACCAGCGTGGGGCCATCCAACCTGGTCCATTCTTTGATGTTGTCCATCCAGCATTTGGCTTGTCGTCCCCTTCGTCTGCCGCCTCTCAGTGTACCCTGGAGGACCGTTTTGGGCAGTGAGTTGTGGCGTGTGACATGCCCGAACCACGACAGCTTCCTGTTCTTGACTGTTGCCAGGAGGGGTTCTTGTGGGCCTGCTAGTGTTGTTATTTGGCTCCACACAAAGTCGTTTGTCTTCCGATCTTGCCAAGAGATCCCGAGCAAGCGCCTGAAGCATTTAGTTTCAAACGTCTGGATTCTCTTGGTGGTCTCTGCTGTCATGGTCCAGCTCTCGCATCCATACAGCAGGATGGGGAGCACCAGGGACTTGTACAGCTTCATCTTCGATGGAAAGCCGATCTCTCTGCTCTTCCAGATCTTGTTTAGCTTTACCATTGCTGCTGTTGCGATCGCTAGTCTGGTCTTGATTTCTGTTGTAGAGCGACCGTCTTTGGTGAGAGTGGCGCCAAGGTATTTAAAAGCGTCCACTTCTTCAAGCTGTTGCCCGTTCATGTAGATTTCAGCATGGGTGTTGGTTGTGCTGTTGACCAGGACTTTGCTTTTTTCTGTGCTCACTTCCATTCCGTGTGCACCTGCACTTTCTTCCAGTCTCATGGTCAGGTCTTGTAGTTCTTCGTTGCTGCCTCCCATCAGGTCGATGTCATCTGCGAACCTCAGGTTGTTGATGGTTCTTCCTCCGATGGAGACAGTGGAGTGGAAGTCATGGAGGGCTTCACGCATGATGTTCTCCAGGAAGAGATTGAACAGCACGGGAGAGAGTAGGCAGCCTTGACGGACTCCAACTGTGGTCTTGAAGTAGTCCCCTATCTGGTTGTTGAGGAGAACTGCGCTGCTGGCAGTGTTATACAGCGCCTGGATGGTTTGGACGAGACCTTCCTCTATGCCAAACTTTCTTAGCACCTGCCACAAACCCTTATGCCACACCCTGTCGAATGCTTTTTTAAAGTCTATGAAGTTGTGGAACAGGTCTCTCTGATGCTGCAGATGTTTCTCCATCATTATCCGGCAGGTGAAGATCTGTTCTACTGTGCTTCTGCCCGCCCTAAATCCAGCTTGTTCTTCCGCAAGGTGTTCTTCCGCTTCTTTCTTCAGTCGATTCAATATGACTCTGAGCATGATCTTGCTGGTGTGGCTAATGAGACTTATTGTTCTGTAGTTCTGGCATTGGCGCATATTTCCCTTTTTGGGCAGGGGGATGATGAGTGATTGAGTCCATTCTGTGGGCCACTGTTTTGTCTCCCAGATCTTCTGACATATCGATGTTACACGAGTGACCAAATCATTCCCTCCATGTTTGAGCAGCTCTGCTGGGATATTGTCTGCTCCAGGTGATTTCCCTGCTGGTAGGCTGCGGATGGCTTCTTCCACTTCTTCTCTCATCACTGGTAGCGGTGAGGATTCCCTCAATGGTGTTGAGTCCCCCTGAAACAAACTGTCATCTGGCTGTATTGGGTAGTTGTATAGTTCTTGGCAGTACTGCGTCCATCTGTTCAGAACAGCGGAGCTTTCTGTCAGCAGCTCGCCTGAGGTATCCTCGATGACTGACGATCTGTTTTGCTGCGTCTTGGTAAGGTTTTTCAGTGTGGTGAAGGCATGTTTGCTGTTTCCTTTTTTCATGCCTTTCTCGATGTTCTCACACTGGTTGTTGATCCATTGTTCTTTGGCTTCAATCATTTTCTTCTTTACAAGGTTGTTGGTTTTACGATACTGTGCGGCTTCTTCAGGGCTGGAGTTTTTCGTCTTCTTCAGTGATCTTCTGTTGTCGCAGAGGTCAAGGATGTCATTTGAGATCCATGCTTGGTGTTTCTTCCTCTGTCGCCCCAGTACCTCCTCTGCTGTTTCGCGGACTGCCTCACCAAAGTTGTTTGTGAGGTCGTTGATGTCGCTGTCCAGGAAGTTGAGTGCCGCGAACCGCCCCCCGAGCTGTGCCTGGAATGCCTCTTCTATCTCTGGATCTTTTAGCTTTTCCAGGTCAAACTTGATGCGTGGCTGCGCAGCTTGGTACTTCTTTTTCAATTTGATCTTCATTGTGAGCAGCACGAGGTCGTGGTCGCTGCCTATATCAGCTCCAGGGTATGTCCTCGTCTTTGCTTTATTAATGCTTGATTTGAAGCGCCGCGGTGTGAGGACAAAGTCGATCTGGTTGTGAGTCTTTCCGTTCGGCGCATGCCAGGTTGTTCTTCTTGACAGTTTGTGGGGGTAGAGGGTGTTGGCAAAGGTGAGCCGTTGGGTGCAGGCAAACTCCAGAAGGCGAAGTCCCCTGTCATTAGTTTCCCCTGTGCCAAATTGACCCACTGTTCCAGCCCAGTTTTTGTAGGCATCTGGGCCGACTTTGGCGTTGAAGTCCCCCTGAACTATGATGATGTCTTTCCTGGGGGCTTTTCCGATGGTGTCTTCTATTTTCTCATAGAATTCTTCAACCACCTGGTCTTCGTGGCTGGTAGTTGGAGCATACACTTGTATGATGGTGATGTTCTTTGGTTTGGCTGACACCCGAATGCTGATGATTCTGCTGTTGACAGGCGTGCAGCTCATGATGCATCCAATGACTTCTTTGCGTACGATGAAAGCTACTCCATTTTCATGTAGTGACTCTTCGCCACTGTACCACATCTTGTGTCCTTCCTCTGTGATTGCTTCTCCGAAGCCTGTCCATCTTACTTCCGATATACCCACAATGTCCCATTGGTAGCGTCTCAGCTCGTGTTCTAGTTCTTTTACTTTGCCGCACTGATGGAGTGTACGGACATTCCAGGTTCCAATGGTAGCTTTTTCCGTTGGCAGTTTGAATGATGTCTTTGCCCCAGTAGCTGACTTTTCACTTCCACCCTGGTGCTTGTCAGTGGTAAGCGCGGTCGTTTGTAACCCGGGCCCCGACCGATCCGGTATGTTGTTGGCTATAGTGTCTCTCATATCTTTTCTGTGGGCTTAGGTTAATCCTTGGTGGCGCCAATCCCCTCTCCAAGTCTCCTGCTGTGACAGGTAGTACTGGGCTACAGCTTGCCAGTAGCAGACCTATTTGTCTGACCTGACAAAGTGTGTGTATATATATATGTATATTGTGTATACATATACATATATC
>CM060314.1:6605471-6607971 GCA_030674185.1 Monoplex corrugatus | reverse complement strand
ATAACAGTAACAGATAAGTCTCTCTTTTATCCACATAAATTACCTCATGATTTATAGCATTATTTGCACAAGTCTTTTAAAAGACCAAACGACATGATAAAGTGAGCTCAATGTGTTTACCATGACTATCAATTTTGAAAAATGGCTTTATTTAATTCATATTTCTATAATTCATTTCAAACATGTTTTAAACTCAGTTTGAAAGAGAGCAATTACAAACATATGTGACCAGCCAGTACGAAATCAGTCTTAACTAGCATTTTGGGCATTTTGAGATATACATATCACTGGAAAGTGTACATTCTGCTGATCATTTTGGTACTTGAATAAAGCTTGTACTAAAAAAATGTGTAAGTTATGTATGTTTAAAATCATTAAGTTGTATGACGGCCATTTTGAGAAACGGCCTCTAAAGTTTTTATGTACTCTCCTACACATTTTCCTTACATTTCTTTATTTGGTGGCTTTGAGTCAGTTTGTTTCTAATTTTAGCTATCATTATCTGAAAGGTGCACCAAAGACCTTTCCGTCAGTATATTACATGTGCGGGTACTGTACAGGTTACGGTTCATAATCAGAGACAAGAATGGGTACATTTGGTAGGAAATGCGTTCTTTCTGATGCGATCAGTGCATTAAAATACCATTTTACATTGATTTATAATATTTTTTTCAAGAAAAAAGTTTCTGTGGGGGATAGATTATAGTCTAAGAAATCAGTTTTGAGAAAAAGTCAAAACACCCCAGACAGACCCTCAGTCACCTTTTCAGCTCCTAGTGCTGTTCGACTGACTGCGTGTTAAGACAGAATTGGCTGTGGGATGTCATATAAAATATATATTGTGTGTTATTATATTGTTTATGTTGATGTGTGTATGATGTATTTTTATGTGTGTGTGTGTGTGTGTGTGTGTGTGTGTGTGTGTGTTCGTTCGTTCGTTGATTTAACGTCTTTTCACTATAAGTGATATTAGACGTGTGTGTGTGTGTGTGTGTGTGTGTGTGTGTGTGTGTGTGTGTGTGTGTGTGTGTGTGTGTGTGTGTGTGTGTGTGTGTGTGTGTGTGTGTGTGTGTGTTTTGAAACTGTTGTGTATGTTTTGAAGCGGTTATAGCCCTGATATAGCTCTGTGCAGTCGCCTAGGCTTTTAAGAAAATAACAGTAACAGAGAAGTCTCTCTTTTATCCACATACATTACCTCATGATTTATAGCATTATTTGCACAAGTCTTTTAAAAGGCTAAACGCCATGATAAAGTAAGTTCAATGTGTTCACCATGGCTATTAATTTTGAAAAATTGCTTTATTTAATTCATATTAGAATAATTCATTTTAAACATGTTTTAAACTCATTTTGATAGAGCAAGTACAAACATACAGACGACTGCATGACAGTAACAGCAAAACGTAGTTGCCATCACGACATACGGCACAAAATGCTGCATACCATCATAAACAAAATTACATATTCATAAAAATGCATGTACATTTTGATGAAGGATAGTTAATAGCCACAAACCACGACAAGATTAAAAAGCATACACAAGTAGCTCATGAAATCAAACATATACTTCTTTTCCCGAAATTTGTATCACCTATTTTGCTTTTGTTCAAACTCCTATAAAAAAGAGTCATGACCCTTTGAATACACGGGCGATCGCATTTGCATTCTCTCTGTCACCACCCCTCGCTGCGTCTTTTTTTTCTTTTTTTTTGTATTTTCTTTTCAAAGCTATTTGGGGACTTGTCAAGAAATAAGAAAATAAGGATTTGCTGGGTACAAAGGCTACTTGGATCATGTGATTAATCCTTAAAGTAAGAAAGATCTCATTCTATGTCACAGGAGATTTTGAAAACGAGAGTTCTGTGTCATTTTACGTTGTTTACAAAAGCAGCCTGACATCCACGTCCATCGCACGAATGTTCTTAACGAGGTGGCCACATCTCTGGGCTATCCAAGTTAATCTTGACAGTCTGCCATTATCGTCTGTGCTAACGCTCTTAGGTGGTCATGCCAATGGCTATTAAAGCTTCTGAGGAAATCTGGACTCCATTAAGGGATTTGGATACCCCAGACTCACGCTGCTGTATAACAGTATGATGCTGAGAGCTGGGGTGATGGGGTGAAATTAAGGATGATATAAAAGAGAGAAGGGTACGTGAGTTGTGGGTGTGTTTGTCTGGGTCCATGTTCGGGTGCTGACCAGTCTGTTTGATTCTTGTCTTGAGTTCAAGTCTTGGTGAGTCAGTCAGTTTACGTTTGTTTGTTGTTGGTTTTTTTTGGTGTTGGTGGAGAGAGACAGGCAGCCAGATAGATAGATAGACAGACAGATAGATAGATAGAGATAGATAGATAGATAGAGATAGATAGACAGGTAGATAGTTATATAGATAGATGCATGGATGGATAGATGGATAAATAAATAGATAAATAGACAGATAGATAGATCCATGTAGATAGATAGATAGATAGATGGGTGGATGGATAGATAGACAGATAGATA
>CM060314.1:6597971-6600471 GCA_030674185.1 Monoplex corrugatus | reverse complement strand
GGCTTGATTATTCGGTTTTCTGATTTTGTTGTTTTTAATTGTATGAATGTCTCCCCTTCTGCTTATTTCATTGGTTGCTTGGTTGTTGTGTTTTTGGTTGGTTGATATTTATCTCTTTGCTTGTGTGTGCGTGCTTGCGTTGTATGCTTGTTTGAAGATGAGTGAGTGTATGTATTTTGGTATATGTGCGTGTGTATGTGTATTGTGTGTGTGTGTGTGTGTGTGTGTGTGTGTGTGTGTGTGTGTGTGTGTGCGCGTGAGAGAGAGAGAGAGAGAGTAAGAGACTCTGTGTGTGTGTGTGTGTTTTGGTGTGTGTGTGTGTGTGTGTGTGTGTGTGTGTGTGTGTGTGTGTGTGTGTGTGTGTGTGTGTGTGTGTGTGTGAGTGCGTGTGTTTTAGTATGTGTTGCGTGTATGTGTGTTTTGGTGTGTGTGTGTGTGTGTGCGTGTGTGTGCGTGTGTCTGTGTGTGTGTGTGTGTGTCTGTGTGTGTGCGTGTGTGTAGTGAGAGTGGTGTGTGTGAATGTGTATTTGCTATGTGTGTATTGTGTGTTTGTGTGTGTGTGTGTGTGTGTGTGTGTGTGTGTGTGTGTGTGTGTGTGTGTGTTGTGTGTGTAATCTGTATATGTATGTGTGGGGTGTGTATGTGTGTGTGTGTGTTATGTGAGTGACAGCGTGCGTACGTGCGTGTGTTGTGTGTCTTCGTACGTAATTTTCAGGGATACGTGCACGCATTTTGTTTTGCCCACGCAAGCATGCGGCAAGCTGCTGCACAGTCTACAACCTCTGTGTGTCACTGAATGTGCATATACTGGGTATTTTCATATTTCCATAATCCATCGGACACTGACACGACTTACAGGATCATTAACGTGCGTATTTGACGTTCAACATGTATATACACCCGAAAGAGGCTTTAGCGCTGACAGGTCTTACAGGATCTTTAACGTGTTTAATATAAGTTCTGCATATGTAAACACCTGTATATGGTCAACACCTAAACAATGACTCACCCTAAAGGATTTGAGCAACACCCTAAATATTGTGCTCAACACCCTAAAAATGTAGTCAACACCTTAACAATGTGGTCAAGATCCAAACAATGTGGTCAACACCTTTAAACAATGTGAACACCCTAAACAATGCTGTCAACATTCAAACAATGTGGTCAAGATCCAAACAATGTGGTCAACACCTTTAAACAATGTGAACACCCTAAACAATGCTGTCAACATTCAAACAATGTGGTCACCACTTTAAACAATGTGGCCAACATTCCTAATAAGTGTATGAACAGTTGTTTTCTGAAGATAAAACCCCTGAAATTGTGTTGCAGTGACTATATGAGTGACGATGAGTCATCTTTCTCTGCCGGCAAGAAGAGAAAGAGACGGTTTGCCAGCAATTCGTTCTCCAACTGGTGAGTTTCCTTCATTTTTTTTTCTGTATTCTGGAACGATAATTTATCACATTTAGTTATTGCTGTTGCTTCTGTACTGAGGGCTGGAGCAAAGATGCTAATGCTTTGTTCCTGTTGTCGATCGCGTGTGGCAGTAGTACAGGTCTGGTGATGTGTGAATACATGTGTGCGCATGCGCATCTGTTTATTTTGAGCTCTCCGATCTGAAGATAATTAAAGTTTATCAACGGTAAACAGTTTTCCATGGTGGTCGTTTTAATTTGTTCGAAGTCTAAGTATTGTGGCTTCTGTTATGTTCTGTGTGTTTTTGAATATAATATTTTGGTGCCGGAACCCGGGAACAATGTCTCTGCTGTGTGTGCAGCTGGTATTTGTGTAACTTTTGTGAGGAAACTGTTTAATGGTTTTTTAAGTGACGTTGCTCATTTTCGGTTTTGTGACTGGATACGTGAACTGTTCTCTAACGATTTCTTCCGCTGAACAGATTTGGATTTGTGGTTTGAAACGAGCGTAAATATGTTGACAAGTTGAAAACTGTTATGAAACTGCGTGCAGCGGCAAGAAGCTGGGTAACTCGTTGTAGCAATAACTTAGATAAACTTTGTTCCAGTTGTAGTAATCTCATAGAATAAACAGATGCGCATGCGCACACATGTATTCATACGCATGCACGAGCACACATCACCAGACTGTACTACTGCCACACGCGATCCACAACAGTTCCTTTGGGGTTTTGTTATTGTGAGTAAATGTTTGAGCAAGTGGTGAGAGTGTGCGCTTTGGTTTGGTTTGTGTATCAAGATTTGTCGTGTCATAAATACTTTATTATTGCTACAATGTCATGAAAAGTGATAGTGTGACAAAGATTATATTAAAATATAATCTCAGTTAGAACAAAGAATGGAATCAAACCGGATCTAGCAGAAGAACAGCGTGAATTTGTTGAAGAGAAAGGAAATGTTAATGTTATTTTATCCTAAGAACTCTCATTGAAAGATCAGTTGAGTTGCATACATATGTGTGTATGCATACATATATGTATGTATGTATATATATATATATATATATATATATATATACATAC
>CM060314.1:6567971-6587971 GCA_030674185.1 Monoplex corrugatus | reverse complement strand
CCAAATACACACAAACGCACACACACACACACACACAAGTACACACAAACACACACACACACATATATAATATATATATATATATATAATATATATATATATGTGTGTGTGTGTGTGGTGTGTGTTTGTTTGTGTGTACTGTGACTGTATTTAGCCATAGAGGCAAAGCATGTCTGTATCAATCAGTAAGTATTGAACTGTATAGGAACCAGAAAAAAACGTGAAAAAAGAATAAGAACACGAATTGAACACAACCAGACAAGACAGGTACAAATATTTGGCCAGATGGCCCTTTGTCAAGAGTAAGATCACAAACAAACAAACGCCAGGTACAAAAATTAGGAGAAAAAAGACTGAAACTTCCTGCTGCTCCTCCCAGTGGTGGGAAAATTTTCTCCTAATATTTGTATCTGGTGTTTGTTTGTTTGTTTGTGATCTTACGCTTGACAAAAGCCAGTTGGCTTAAAATTTGCGCCTGTCTTGTCTTGTATTAAATGCACGTTCTTATTCTTTTTTCTGTTTTTTTCTGGACGCTGTGACTGCATTTAGTCATAGAAGCAAATCATGTTTGTATCAGTCTATATGTATTGAACTGCATGCTTCAGACAGCCTGATCAGGATAATAATCATGTAGCATGGTGGCAGCAGAAACAACACATCACAACTTGGCGCAGTTATTTTACAAAAACAAATCCCCATCGTCTCCCTCACGTTATTTTTCAACACGGGCTGGCTGCTTCTTCTGATAGGGCTGTGGACTCCAGATCTGATATCCCCAGTTCAATCCCAGCCTACAACATTAAAAAACCTTTGTGGCCTGTTCGCTACACGTCTTAATGTTTTGGCCTGTTCACTGCACGTCTTAATCTTTTGGCCTGTTACTCAGTGCTGCACGTCTTAATGTTTCCATCATTCGTGTGGTGTCACATTACTATTTCATAGGCTGTAGCAATGATTCAGCTCCCAAACAATTAAAGTTTCAAAGAAATTGCGTTCATTTTCTGCATGAGATCAAAAACGTATATGGTATTATTTGTCATCTTTTACCGTACTTACTCATTAAAACATCAAGTCAAAGAAAACATGCAACGAGGAGGCTGTTCTTCTAAAGAAGGAAAAACGAAAGGAACCTTTCATTCAATGCCTGTTAACCCTTTGACTCCCGCAACCTATCCACCATCTGCAAAACCATAGCCATTTGTGACCTCCCACCACGAAATCAGTCTTAACTCGCAGTCAATCGAACGGCACTAGGAGCTGAAAAGTTGACTGAGGGTCTGTCTGGGATGTTTTGACTTTTTCTCAAAATTATTTCTGTAGACTATAATCTATCCTCCACAGAATGTTTTTTCTTGAAAAAATATTATTAATCAATTTGAATCGGTATTTTGATGCACTGATCGCGGCAGAAAGAACACAATTTCCTACCAAAAGTACCTATTTTTGTCTCTTATTATGAACCGTAACCTGTACAGTATCCCCCACATGTAATATGTTATACTGATGGAAAGCTTTTTGGTGCACCTTTCAGATAATGACCACGAAAATTAGAAACAAACCGGGTCAAAGCTACCAAAAAAAAAGAAATTTAAGGAAAATGTGTAGGAGAGCACACAAAAACTTTAGAGGCCGTTTTCTCAAAATGGCCATCATACACTTAATGACTTTAAACATACATAACTTCTACATTTTTTAGTACAAGCTTTATTCAAGTACCAAAATAATCAGCAGAATGTACACTTTCCAGTGATATATATATATCTCAAAATGCCCAAAATACTAGTTAAGACTGATTTCGTGGTGGGAGGTCACATTTGATTCTATCACCCTATCCACCAGCTTTCTGCAGTAAGTTGGTGGCAGAGTGAGGGAATCAAAGGGTTAAGTTTCTGTTTTGCTGGCATGGTTGACAATGCAGGATGCTGGTGTACAGGGTGACGGGAATCAAAGAGATAATGAATGTGATTTTAGGGAAAAGCGAGAGGTATGAAGCTGAAAATGAAATCAGATAACATTTGATAACACAATCGAACAATCTATTATAATGTGGCAAATGGAGATCTGAGAATTAGCTCAGTAATCTTAATAACATCATTAAGAATATCATATTGGAAATAATATCTATTACACGATGAACAAAAACAGAAATCGTTGCTTTTTGTTGTTTGTTTTTTGTTTGTTTGTTTTTGTTGTTTGTTGTTGTTGTTGTTGTTTTGACTCAGTAAGTTTGATACGGAATGGAAAGCACAGGTGGCAGATATATGTTTTTTTAAAGAAATGTCTAAAATTGTCTCCATCAGAAAAAAAACGAATAAGTAAATAAGTCATGAAGAATCTGGAACAAAGAATCTATAGTTATAGAGACTCATCTAAAGCTGATAATCTAACACTGGAAAAGTTGTCAACATTTACTTGTGTTATGCTATGACAAACATTCATATCATCAAGATTGATGTTTTGAATCTGTCATTGCGGATAATCGTTAAACAACCTTGTGCTTTTATTATCAAATTTGGGTCTTTTCCCATCAAATGGCATCTGTGCCATCGAAGCGTTTGGGCTTATCCCAAACGCCGAAGCATTTGTCCAGAGAAAATCCGAAACAAACACTGAAACTATTAATCACTTAAAAACGTTACTTGCTGAAGTGTATCTTTTATTATTTCTAAATGTTATTGATATACACATGTTTTCGGGAATTCCAGCAGAAATTTTTTAACTCTTTTTATATGAATTGTGCTGATAAGAATGTCAGTACTGTTAGCACTACCATCGATATACGAACAAGAAATCCAGAGACAGAGCTCACTACTTATGTGCTTAGTTACTTAGTCCCTCTCTACCAGACGTCTTGTAGTGGCCATAATCTATGTCTAACTATTGTATCCATTGTACTCATCATTTATATCACTGTTGGATTCAATAAAGCACATGAAGCAGTTTTACTTTGTTTCTGTTGTGAATATTTTTTGGAAAGATCGTTCTCTTTCTTTCTTTGTCTCTGTCGTACCCCATATTCTTTTTTCTTTCGCTTTGTTTCTATTTCATTGTCGTAACCTGTTCCCCTTCTCTCTCTCTCTCTCCCCTCTCTCTCTCTCTCTCTCTCTCTCTCTCTCTCTCTCTCTCTCTCCCCCCCTCTCTCTCTCTCTTTCTCTCCCTCTCTCTCTCTTACTCTCTCTCCCTCTTTCTCTATCTCCCTCTCTCTCCCCTTCCTCTCTCTCTCCCTCTCTATCCCTCCGTCTCTCTCTCCCCCTCTCTCCCTCTCTCTCCTCTTCTCTCTCCTCTCTCTCTTTCTCCCCCTTTCTCTCTCCCTCTCTCTCCCTCTCCCTCCTCCCTCTGTCTCCCTCTCTCTCTTCCTCTCTCTCTCTCTCCTCTCCTTTCTCTCTCTCTCTCTCCCTCTCTCTCTCCCTCTCTCTCCCTCTCTCTCCCTCTCTCTCTCCCTCTCTCTCCCTTTCTCTCTCCCTTTTCTCCGTCTCTCTCTCTCCCTCTCTCTCTCTGTCCCTCTCACTCTCCCTCTGTCTCCCTCTCTCTTCCCGTCTCTCCCTCTCTCTTCCTCTCTCTCTCTCCTCTCTCTCTCTCTCTCTCTCTCTCTCTCTCTCGTTCTCTCTCTCTTTCCGCATCCCACACTTACACAGAAGGGGGCACGTGCGCACCCTCATAAATAAAACACCATTGTTGTAAATATGATGTTACTTTCGACTACACATAAAAAGTAAACATTAACAACGAAATAAGAGGGTGAAAACGAAACAAAGAAAGAAACGAAGGAAATTCCTCCTTGACATTCCTCCTCCTTCCCGTACCATGCGCACAGTGACTCGACGCAATCTCAAATCTATCGACCTCTCCTCATTTTCATCTGATGTCTCCCGCCTCCTTTCTGAAAAGTCACATAACCTTGCCGATGAATTCTACACTACTCTCCACCATCTTCTGGACACTCATGCTCCAGCCACAACCCGTCTTTTACCTGACCGCCCCCCTACCCCCTGGCTCACTCATGAGATTGCCTGTGCAAGATGTGCCCGCCGCAGAGCAGAGCGCCTCTGGCGCAAATCCAAACTCACTGTACATAGGCAACTTTTCCAAGCCTCTAAAACAAAAGTATCCACCCTCATTGCATCTGCAAAAACAAACTATTTCCAAACCAAAATCCTGAATGCCTCTTCTTCAAAAGAACTCTTTACAACCATGAATCATCTCCTTGGCACACGAAAAGATTTACCTCTCCCAACAAAACACACAAATGAAGAACTCCCATCTGTATTCTCCAAGTATTTCACCACCAAAATACAAACTCTTCGTGACAGGCTCGACAGGACACCCTGTCAACCATGCCCACCTGACCCTTCCTTCTCTGGCACACCTCTTACTACTCTTATCCCAGTCTCACAAGAAGAAATTTTCAACACAATCAGATCCATGTCGTTCAAAACCTGCGAACTGGATCCTCTTCCAGGTTCTCTCTACTCTGACTGTCTCCCTACTCTCCTCCCATTCATCACTGACATCATCAACACTTCTCTCCAAACTGGAACTGTCCCAGATTCTTTCAAGTCTGCTATTGTTCACCCTCTCCTCAAGAAATACAAATTAGACCCAAATGAACTGAAAAATTACCGGCCTATCTCTAATCTCTCTTTCTTGTCAAAACTGCTTGAAAAAGTTATCCTCAACCAACTGAACTCTCACCTGTCTGCCAACAATCTCCTCAATCCTTTCCAGTCAGCCTACCGCCAGTGCCATAGCACTGGAACTGCCTTGCTACACATTCTCAACAATCTCCTCCTTGCAACTGATACTGGCAAAGTCTCTCTCTTCACACTCCTTGATCTGTCTGCAGCCTTTGATACCATTGATCATGGTATTCTCCTTTCTAGACTTCATCATACTTTTGGCATCTCTGACATTGCTCTCTCCTGGTTCACTTCTTATCTATCAAACAGAAAACAAACTGTTCTCATCAATGGCACTTACTCTCAACCTGCATACCTGACCTGTGGTGTTCCATAAGGATCTGTCCTTGGCCCTGTTCTTTTCACTCTTTACACCTCCCCCCTGTCCACCATCATCAACTCCCACTCTATAAAACACCACTTCTATGTTGATGACACCCAACTTCAAGACAGTGACTCACCTGACAATATACTGCGCCTCCTGACTCGCACCACTGAGTGTTACTCGGACATCAAAAATTGGATGACATACAACAAACTTCAGCTAAATGATGACAAGACAGAAGCTATCCTCATTGGCACCCGTCAGAAACTTTCTCAGCTGCCTCCTCTTTCTCTCCCATTATGTAACACATCAGTCCCAATTTCTGATTCAGCTAAAAACCTTGGTGTCTGCATTGACTCTACCCTCTCCATGAACAACTTTGTTTCTCAAACTGCCAGATCTTGCTACTATCACCTCCATCGTATAAGCCTGATCAGGAAGTATCTCTCTGTGGAAACAACTGCAAAACTCGTTCTCTCCTTCATAATGTCTCGCATTGATTATTGCAATTCACTCCTGTCCGGTCTTCCTGCTTCCACCACTCACTTCCTACAGTGCATTCAAAACAATGCTGCACGCCTTGTACTCAAAAGAAAAAAGCTGACCACATATCTCCTCTCCTGACACAACTTCACTGGCTCCCTGTATCAAAGCGCATACAGTACAAACTAGACACCATGTGCTACAAAAGCCTCAATAACGCAGCCCCCGATTACCTGTCAAGCCTACTTGAGATCTATGTTCCCTCACGTACACTCCGCTCTGCCTCCGATCCTCTCACTTTTCGCTTTCCACGCACTAAGCTCAATACCTATGGTCCACGAGCCTTCTCTGTTTCTGGTCCGCTCTCCTGGAACAAACTTCCTCTCTCAGTCCGTCAGCAACCTACTTTTGTCTCCTTCAAGTCCGCTCTCAAAACTCACCTGTTCTCCTCTGCATAAAATCCTGACCTCACTCAATCCCCTCTGCAGCCTGTCTCCACTCGGAGGGGAATCACATTGCAATATATAATTGTATATAATATGCTCTCTATAATTTTCCATTGTTTTTATTCTTTCTCCCCATTTATAGCCGTGTGTGTGTGTGTGTGTGTGTGTGTGTGTGTGTGTGTGTGTGTGTGTGTGTGTGTATGCGTGGGTGCGTGTGTGTGCGTGCGTGCGTGCGTGTGTGTGCGTGCGTGCGTGTGTGTGTGTGTGTTTCAGCGCTAAGATTTGATTTTATCAAGATTTTGCGCTATATAAATATTATAATTATTATTATTATTAAATTGGAAAGAACGAAAGAAAAAATAAATATTATTACGGGGAAGACACATAGAAAAGCAAAACAAACAAACGCGCGCGCACACACACACACACACACACACACACACACACACACACACACACACACACACACACACACACACACACACACACACACACACACACGCACACATACAAAGAAATGACAGAAAAGTAAGACAGAATGACAGAAAAAAAGAGGCAAATAAAAATGTAACAAAAAAGAAAGGCAGAAAGAGAAAACAAACAAAGAGAAAAAAATCAAAGAAAAGAAAAGGAAGGAAGGAAAGAAGGAAGATGAAAAAGAAGGAAAGAACGAACGAAAGAAAGAAAGAACATAAAAAGAAAGAAAGTAAAAAAAAAAAAAGAAACAAGAAAGAAAGAGCAAAAGAAAGAGCAAACGAAGAAAGAAAGAAAGAAAGAAAAGAAAGAAAGAAAGAAAGAAAGAAAGAAAGAAAGAAAGAAAAGAACAAAGCGAGAGAACAAATAGAAGACAAAATATGCACAAACGTCATACAGAGCTTTCAGAATATTGAGTTTTTCCACGACGTTTCTGTAGCTATTAAGACATGGTACCTTGGAAACCTGAATGTAGCTTGGGGAATAGATAAAGCACGTTTTCTTCAATACAATTTTACCAGGTACAAAATACAGTTTACAACATCAGTTTACAACATCAGTACTGTCAAGTCAATATCCAACGTCAGTACCTTCAAGTCAATATCCAACGTCAGTACTGTCAAGTCAATATCCAACGTCAGTACTGTCAAGTCAGTTTATAACATCAGTTTACAACGTCAGTACTGTCAAGTCAATTTACAACGCCAGCACTGTCAACTTAATTTACAACATCGGTTTACGACGTCAGTACTGTCACGTCAGTTTACAATATCAGTCGTCAGTACTGTCACGTCAGTTTACAATATCAGTCGTCAGTACTGTCAAGTCAGTTTACAACATCAATTTACAACGTCAGTACTATCAAGTCAATTTATAACGTCAGTTTATAACGTCAGTACTATCAAGTCAATTTACAACGTCAGTACTGTCAAGTCAGTTTATAACATCAGTTTATAACGTCAGTACTATCAAGTCAGTTTATAACATCAGTTTACAACGTCAGTACTGTCAAGTCAATTTACAACGTCAGTACCATCAAGTCAATTTATAACATCAGTTTATGACGTCAGTACTATCAAGTCAGTTTATAACATCAGTTTACAACGCCAGCACTGTCAAGTTAATTTACAACATCGGTTTACAACGTCAGTACTGTCACGTCAGTTTACAATATCAGTCGTCAGTACTGTCAAGTCAGTTTACAATATCAGTTTACAACGTCAGTACTGTCAAGTCAGTTTACAACATCAGTTTACAACGTCAGTACTATCAAGTCAATTTATAACATCAGTTTATAACGTCAGTACTATCAAGTCAGTTTATAACATCAATTTACAACGTCAGTACTGTCAAGTCAATTTACAACGTCAGTACTGTCAAGTCAGTTTACAATATCAGTTTACAACGTCAGTACTATCAAGTCAGTTTACAATATCAGTTTACAACGTCAGTACAGTCAAATCAGTTTACAATATCAGTTTACAACGTCAGTACTGTCAAGTCAGTTTACAATATCAGTTTACAACGTCAGTACTATCAAGTCAATTTACAATATCAGTTTACAACGTCAGTACAGTCAAATCAGTTTACAATATCAGTTTACAACGTCAGTACTGTCAAGTCAGTTTACAATATCAGTTTACAACATCGGTACTGTCAAGTCAGTTTACAACAGCAGTTTACGACGTCAGTACTGCCAAGTCAGTTTACAACGTCAGTACTGCCAAGTCAGTACATCAGTTTATGAAGTCAATGTACAATGTCAGTACTGTCAAGTTAATTTACAACATCGGTTTACAACGCCAGTACTATCAAGTCAGTTTACAACATCAGTTTACGACGTCAGTACTGTCAAGTCAATTTACAACGCCAGCACTATCAAGTCAGTTTACAACATCGGTTTACAACGCCAGTGCTGTCAAATCTGTATACAATATCAGTGTACAACGTCAGTACTGTCAAGTCAGTTTACAACATCAGTTTACAACATCGGTACTGCCAAGTCAGTTTACAACATCAGTTTACGACGTCAGTACAGTCAAATCAGTTTACAACATCAGTTTACAACGTCAGTACAGCCAAGTCAGTTTACAGCATCAGTTTACGACGTCAGTACAGTCAAATCAGTTTACAACATCAGTTTACAACGTCAGTACAGTCAAGTCAGTTTACAACATCAGTTTACAACGTCAGTACTGCTAAGTCAGTTTACAACATCAGTTTACAACGTCAGTACAGTCAAGTCAGTTTACAACGTCAGTACAGTCAAGTCAGTTTACAACATCAGTTTACGACGTCAGTACAGTCAAGTCAGTTTACAACATCAGTTTACAACGTCAGTACAGTCAAGTCAGTTTACAACATCAGTTTACAACGTCAGTACTGCCAAGTCAGTTTACAACATCAGTTTACGACGTCAGTACTGTCAAGTCAATTTACAACATCAGTTTACAATGTCAGTACTGTCAAGTCAGTTTACAACATCGGTTTATAACATCAGTTTACAACATCAATTTACAACATCAATTTACAACGTCAGTTTACAACATCAGTTTAAAATGTCAGTACTGTCAAGTCAGTTTACAACATCAGTTTACAACATCAGTTTATAACATCAGTTTGCGACGTCAGTATTGTCAAATCAATGTACAATGTCAGTACTGTCAAGTCAGTTTACAACATCAGTTTACAACATCATTTTATAACATCAGTTTGCGACGTCAGTATTGTCAAATCAATGTACAATGTCAGTACTGTCAAGTCAGTTTAAAACATCAGTTTACAACATCAGTTTGCGACGTCAGTATTGTCAAATCAATGTACAATGTCAGTACTGTCAAGTTAGTTTACCACATCAGTTTACAACGTCAGTGATGTCAAGTGTTTATAACACCAGTTTACAACGCCAGTACTGTCAAATCAGTTTACAATATCAGTTTACAACGTCAGTGATGTCAAGTGTTTATAACACCAGTTTACAACGCCAGTACTGTCAAATCAGTTTACAATATCAGTTTACGACGTCAGTGATGTCAAGTGTTTATAACACCAGTTTACAACGTCAGCACTGTCAAGTTAATTTACGACATCAGTACTATCAAGTCAATTTACAACGTCAGTACTGTCAAGTCAGTTTACAACATCAGTTTAAAACGTCAGTATTGTCAAGTCAGTTTACAACATCAGTTTACAACATCAGTACTGTCACGTCAGTTTACAACATAAGTACTGTCAGGTCAGTTTGCAACATCAGTTTACAACATCAGTACTGTCACGTCAGTTTACATCAGTACTGTCAAGTCAGTTTGCAACATCAGTTTACAACATCAGTACTGTTAGGTCAGTTTACAACATCAGTTTACAACATCAGTACTGTCAGGTCAGTTTGCAACATCAGTTTACAACATCAGTACTGTCACGTCAGTTTACAACATCAGTGCTTTCACGTCAGTTTACAACATAGGTACTGTCACGTCAGTTTACAACATCAGTACTGTCACGTCAGTTTACAACATCAGTACTGTCACGTTAGTTTACAACATCAGTACCGTCACGTCAGTTTACAACATCAGTACTGTCACGTCAGTTTACAACATCAGTTTACAACATCAGTACTGTCACGTCAGTTTACAACATCGGTACTGTCACGTCAGTTTACAACATCGGTACTGTCACGTCAGTTTACAACATCGGTACTGTCACGTCAGTTTACAACATCAGTACTGTCAGGTCAGTTTACAACATCAGTTTACAATATCAGTACTGTCACGTCAGTTTACAACATCAGTTTACAACATCAGTACTGTCAGATCAGTTTACAACATCAGTTTACAACGTCAGTTTACACCATCAGTTTACAACATCAGTACTGTCACGTCAGTTTACAACATCGGTACTGTCACGTCAGTTTACAACATCGGTACTGTCACGTCAGTTTACAACATCAGTACTGTCACGTCAGTTTACAACATCAGTACTGTCACGTCAGTATACAACATCAGTACTGTCACGTCAGTTTACAACATCAGTACTGTCACGTTAGTTTACAACATCAGTACTGTCACGTCAGTTTACAACATCAGTACTGTCACGTCAGTTTACAACATCAGTACTGTCACGTCAGTTTACAACATCAGTTTACAACATCAGTGCTGTCACGTCAGTTTACAACATCGGTACTGTCACGTCAGTTTACAACATCAGTACTGTCACGTCAGTTTACAACATCAGTTTACAACATCAGTACTGTCAGGTCAGTTTACAACATCAGTTCACAACATCAGTACTGTCAGATCAGTTTACAACATCAGTTTACAACATCGGTACTGTCACGTCAGTTTACAACATCAGTACTGTCAGGTCAGTTTACAACATCAGTTTACATCATCAGTACTGTCAGTCAGTTTACAACATCAGTTTACAACATCAGTACTGTCAGGTCCAGTTTACAACATCAGTACTGTCAGGTCAGTTTACAACGTCAGTACTGTCAAGACAGTAACCAACTAAGCATGCCAGAGACACGACAGCAAACAGACAATGGACAGTGATATATGCATTGAGTACCAGGGCAGATACACTGTCCACAGTGTAGTACTCACTTGTCCACTTGCCATCACATCAAAGACAGTCAGTAGTTTATGGTCTGTTACCACATCAAAGGCGCCGGACACGGCAGGTTGAGTCCAACATCCAGAAAAGACTACGAACACTTAAGTGAGGAAATTAACAGCACATGCCTAAATGAATTCGCTGTCCTGCTTGGAAAGGGGTTTTGTGTGTGTTGTGTGTGTGTGTGTGTGTGTGTGTGTGTGTGTGTGTGGTGGTGCGTGCGTGCGTGGTGGTGGTGCGTGTGGTTGTGTTGTGTTGTTTTGTGTGTTTGTTTGTTTGTTTGTTGTTTTGTTTGTTGTTTTTTGTTTTTTTGTTTTTGTTTTGTTTTGTTTTGTTTTTGTTTTTGTTTTTGTTTTGTTTTGTTTTGTGTTTGTTTTGTTTTTGTTTTTGTTTTGTTTTGGGTACAAAATAGAGACAAAACAACAACCAAACTAAACAAAGAAACAAACAGACTGTCATAAATTTTCAGCTAAGTAGACTTTGTCAGACACGAAAAAGAAATTAAACCACACAAAGAACAACTTCGCCAAATTCAGTACATTAAGATTATAATGCTTATCTGAAAATCAGTTCTGTTCTGCAAGATCAGATTCCAGATAATCAGCAGAACTTCTGTTCGTCCTCGTGTGAACTAATTTGTTCACCTGATGTTTATCATGTTTCGTTTTACAGCTAAAGAAGTAACCCTGACTGGCAAAAATATTGCCTGTCTTACTTCGTTTAAGGAAACAAGTCTTTGTACTCTACTTGGTCGTTCTTCTCATTTTGATGGATTTGAACGCTTGCGGTCGCTTTAATTCAAGTTTTTGTCAGTTAGTTTGGCCGATCTCCCGATCGAGCCTCTGTGACGTACTCCTTCCACTTGCTCCTGTCCAACATAGCTGCATTGATCTTATCGATGTTTTCGAGGCCAGTGTCCCTTTTGAGAAGATCAATGAAGTCTGTTGCCTTCCTTCCCCTGTTCGCTCTCCCTCCAGTTGGCTGCTACATTACAAGTTGTGAAGCAACGTCCTCTGGATGTCGCATACAGTGACCGGCTAGGCGAAGCCTACGTGTTCTTACCTTGTCACTAACTTTTATTTCAAACTGGTAATAAAAGCAAAGGGAATCTCCATAATCCCCATGCCCATTATCTTTTTCATCCCCGTTTGATAAAGATTTTCAAGTCCATTACAACAAGACAAGACAGGTGCAAATTGTCGGCCAACTGGCCTTTCTCTAGTGTAAGAGCACAAGATCAGGGTTATTTCTTTAGCTGTAAAATGAGACATGATATACTCGAACACCAGGTGAATAAATTAGTTAACACGAGGGCGAAAAGAAGTTCTGCTTCCTTTTCTCACACTGGAAGGAACGGCAGGGAAGTTTCAGTCTTTTTCTCCTAATGTTTGTACCTGGTGTTTGTTTGTATGTGATCTTACGCTTGACAAAGGCCAGTTGGCCGAAAATTTGCGCTTGTCTTGTTGTATTAAATGCATGTTATTTATTCGTTTTTTTGTGTGATTTTTCTGGTTCCAAAACTGTCGAAGGATTTTTTTCAATCATCTAAGTTTACAATATCAACCAAAGGACATAACTCTTGAGAGTCACGTAGGAATTATCTCCCATGTTGTGAAACTTCTCAAATCAAACACAGTCTGCGCTACCCATTCAGCTAGCATAGAAGCAGATACAAAGCACAAAAACAGTAAGTTCAGAACACGCCTCAAAAAACGGAGCACTCAAGCCTACCTTTATACTCTGCAACTACCCTACACACAACTATGAGAGAGGAGAGAAATTCATACAACATATTGGTCTTATGTTCAAAATTGACATAGTCTTTTATTCTTGAACTGACCAAACACACACACATGGACAAGACAGAACATATACAGGGTTGCTTCCAAGGCATATAGGTAATACCAAAGAAATACGAGGGAAGCAGGGAGAATTTTTATATCAACCAAAAGACATAACTCTTGAGAGTCACGTAGGAATTATCTCCCATGTTGTGAAACTTCTCAAATCTAACACAGTTTGCGCCACCCATTCAGCTAGCATAAAAGCACAAATGCATCTAATTTACATTTATCCTTGAAATAGTTGCTAACTCACCCCAAGGCCAGCGTGGAGACATGGCCATTTTTGTCTGATCCATTGGTACATAATAATTCATCAAGAGACTTAACTCCACGCGTAAAAACACATTTCACATTCCTCGTCTGTGTCCAGTGGTCCGAACGTTACACCCACCCCGCCGATCTCAGAGGAATAAAACTGCGGTATTGGTGTTAAACAGCCACCATTAAAAGGGAGACAAATGGACACCCCACTACCTAACACACAGTCAGCCAAGGGGTACTTGAGATCTATGTTCCCTCACGTACCCTCCGCTCTGCCTCTGATCCTCTGACTCTTCGCTTTCCACGCACTAAGCTCAATACCTATGGTCCACGAGCCTTCTCTGTTTCTGGTCCACTCTCCTGGAACAAACTTCCTCTCTCAGTCCGTCAGCAACCTACTTTTGTCTCCTTCAAGTCCGCTCTCAAAACTCACCTTTTCTCTCCTGCATAAAATCCTAACCTCACTCAACCCTCCCCTCTGCAGCCTGTCTCCGCTCGGAGGGAATCACATGGTTATAATATATAACTGTATGCTATGCTCTCTATAATTTTCCATTGCTTTTATTCTTGCTTTTATTGCTTTTATTCTTTCTCCCCATTTATAGCCATGCGTGTGTGTGGGTGTGTGTGTGTGTGTGTGTGTGTGTGTGTGTGTGTCTGTATGTGTGCGTGCGTGTGTGTGCGAGCGTGCGTGCCTGCGTGTGTGTCTGCTTCAGCGCTTAGATTTGATTTTATCAAGATTTTGCGCTATATAAATATTGTAATTATTATTATTATTATTATTACCCACCCAATCACTGTGCCTTTCACGGGACGCGCCGACAATTGTGTCCAGTCGTGTCCTTCCAACATCGCTGGAATTACCGATGGTTTTTTTTTTTTAGGATCATCACACTCAGGGAGGTTACCTTTGTGCTCACCTTTCTTTTTCGTCCCATTAAAATTTTCTACGCCATCTTAAAGACCACCGAAGCTGGTACATTTTTTTTTTTTTTTTTTTTTTTACAATGCGATGATGATGATGTCGATGAGGATGATAATCGTGATGCTATGGAGTTCCATCTAGGATCGAGACTGCGTGACAGGGTTGTACTCTACGCTTACTATCATAATACATCCTGGCGTCAACCAGGCCAGAGAGATACAGACATCTGCGGTGCTGGTCAGAAGATTTGAGCAACATCCTCAATGACACATCCGTGAAGTGGATGAGACTCGACTGTGTGGTCCCAGTCTTCCCAATAAGCCCATAGCACGCCCAACTCTGGGTAGGAGCCGGTCAGAGCCGAAAAATCCCACAATGATATAATTTTGATGGGATTGATGGGGATTCGAACCCACAACTCTTTCACTTTCTGGTCTTCTTGCGATACGAATTAACCCTTTCGTTTCTCCACTATGGTTTAGATTCTGGTTCATTTTGTTGTATATGTGGTTGATGTTCTAGTTTTTGGTTTATATTTTTGTTTGTTTGTTTGTTATTTCATGGCACATTGCAAATGGAGAGGTAAGTTTCATTATAGTATAACCTAACTAATATCCCCCACATCCTTTGCTTTTCGTCATTTCTTCCTATTATTTCCTTCCTCGTTGGTCCATTCACCTGTATGTGTTCAATAGTCTTACATACTTTCTCTTAGGATTGATAATTGGGTACATCTATTAAGCGCATTTTTTAATCTAGGGAAATGAAATGTGCGGGGCAATTTTAGGTACTTTAGGCCTGTTTTTAGGTATGTTTTATTGTCCATATTTTTGTTTAGACTTGTATTCAGGTGTGGTTTTCAAATGCCCTGTGTGATAAATTGGATGGAGTGGTCAGCGCCAGTGGCATCTCCTTAGATTATGTGCACGAATGGATTGATTTGTGTATTTAATTTTCTGTTCCTTTTTCTTTTCCTGTTAAAGTACTCTCTGTGTATTGAAACGGTTACAGCCCTGATATGGCTCTACGCAGTCGGCTGGGCTTTAAGCAACGATAAGAATAAGAATAAGAATTAACTAAAATACAATTCGATATGTGCTCTACTCAAATCTGTCAGCACTTATCTAGATAACAGACTCCTCAAGACTGTGCAAAACACTATACACTGCCAGTCTCCAAATGGGAGGGGGGCGGGTTAAGGGGTCTATGCAACGCTGAACTGACACCACCAGAATGGTGAAAGCGTTAAGGTGGGCAGCGGGAATGGGTAATCCTAATGTAGAGTGCTGGCATTGTTCTCAGGGCATCAGATCCTGAATCCATGGTTGTATCAAAAGGACCACACAGACCGTCAACAGGACAGACATACAGTGCACAAGCTAACCATGGCATCACCATCTTGACAAGCGCTGACCTCTTACATTCAGACATATGGTTCATGCCATGAACATTTTGGATCTTCTCCCATCACACGGCGTCAGTGCTGTCAGTACATATAGACTGTTATCAAAGAAGGGAGATGCCATCTTGATAAAATGACACTGAAACTGTATCCAGTTTTATTGTTGTTAAGTTGCTGCTGTTGTTGTTGCTGTTGTTGATGCTGCTGCTGCTATTGTTGTTGTTGTTGTTGCTGCTGCTGTTGTTGTGTTGCTGCTGTTGTTGTTGCTGTTGCTGCTGCTGTTGTTGTGTGTCTGCTGCTGTTGCTGTTGTTGTTGTGATGTTCTAGCTGCTGTTGTTGCTGTTGCTGCTGTTGTTGTTGCTGTTGCTGCTGCTGTTGTTGATGATGTTCTAGCTGCTGTTGCTGTTGTTGTTGTTGTTGTTGTTGTTGCTGTTGTTGTTGTTGCTGTTGCTGCTGTTGTTGTTGATGATGTTCTAGCTGTTGTTGCTGTTGTTGCTGTTGTTGTTGTTGTTGCTGCTGCTGTTGTTGTTGCTGTTGCTGCTGCTGTTGATGATGATGTTCAAGTTGTTGTTGCTGTTGTTGTTGTTGTTGTTGTGCTGTTGTTGCTGTTGTTGCTGCTGCTGCTGCTGTTGTTGATGATGTTCTAGCTGTTGTTGCTGTTGTTTTGTTGTTGTTGCTGTTGTTGTTGTTGTTATTACTGTTGTTGCTGTTGTTTTTGTTGTTGTTGCTGCTGTTGTTGTTGTTGTTGTTGCTGTTGTTGTAGCTGTTGTTGTTGCTGTTGTTGTTGTTGCTGTTGTTGTTGTTGCTGCTGTTGTTGTAGCTGTTGATGTTGCTGTTGTTGTTGTTGCTGTTGTTGTTGTTGTTGCTGCTGTTGTAGCTGTTGTTATTGTTGTTGTTGTTGTTGCTGTTGTTGTTGCTGTTGTTGTTGTTGTTTCGAGACTCGTAGATTAACAATCGCCGATATATAAGCTGGTCCAAGTGCTTTTGCCAAGACCGTTGAAACTAAGGTTGCAACTGAGGTTGTTTTTGATTAACTCGTATCCAGCACGACGGTGGAGGGAATTAAAGGGTTAATGTGTGTAAGAAGATGATGAGCAGAGCGAGAAAATGGAAGGATTAATGTGTTCAGGAAGATGTTGGACAGGGTTAGGGAATGAAAAGGTTAATGCGCAAAAGAAGATGTTGTACATGGTGAGGCAATGAAAAGGGTTAATGTGCGAAAGAAGATGGTGGACAGGGAGAGGTAATGATAAGGTTAATGTGTACGGGGAGATGGTGGACAAGGAGAGGGAATACAAAAGGTTAATGTGTACAAGAAGATGGTGGACAGGGAGAGGGAATGAAAGAGTTAATGTGAACAAGAAGATGGTGGACAGGGAGAGGGAATGGAAGGGTTAATGTGTACAAGAAGATGGTTGACAGGGTGAGGGAATGAAAGAGTTAATGTGTACAAGAAGATAGTGGACAGAGAGAGAGAATGAAAAGGTTAATGCGCAAAAGATGTTGTACAGGGTGAGGAATAAAAAGGGTTAATTTGTACAAGAATATAGTGGACAGGGAGAGGGAATGAAAGGGTTAATGTGCGAAAGAAGATGATGGACAGAGAGAGGGAATGAAAAGGTTAATGCGCAAAAGAAGATGTTGAAAAGGGTTCATTTGTACAAGAAGATAGTGGACAGGGAGAGGGAATGGAAGGGTTAATGTGAACAAGAAGATGGTGGACAGGGTGAGGAAATGCAAAAGGTTAATGTGTACAGGAAGATGGTGGACAGGGTGAGGGAATGCAAAAGGTTAATGTGTACAGGAAGATGGTGGACAGGGTGAGGGAATGCAAAGGGTTAATGTGTACAAGAAGATGGTGGACAGGGAGAGGGAATGAAAAGGTTAATGCACAAAAGATGTTGTACAGGGTGAAGGAATGAAAAGGGTTAATTTGTACAAGAAGATAGTGGACAGGGAGAGGGAATGAAAGGGTTAACATGCGAAAGAAGATGGTGGACAGAGAGAGGGAATGAAAAGGTTGATGCACAAAAGATGTTGTACAGGATGAGGGAATGAAAAGGGTTAATTTGTACAAGAAGATAGTGGACAGGGAGAGGTAATGATAAGGTTAATGTGTATAGGAAGATGGTGGACAAGGAGAGGGAATGAAAAGGGTTAATGTGTACAAGTAGATGGTGGACAGGGAGAGGGAATGAAAGGGTTAATGTGCGAAAGAAGATGGTGGACAGGGAGAGGGAATGAAAAGGTTAATGCGCAAAAGAAGATGTTGAAAAGGGTTCATTTGTACAAGAAGATAGTGGACAGGGAGAGGGAATGGAAGGGTTAATGTGTACAAGAAGATGGTGGACATGGTGAGGGAATGCAAAAGGTTAATGTGTACAGGAAGATGGTGGACACAGGATGGAGGAATAGAAAGAGTTAATGCGTACAATGGACAAATGGACATGTCTGTCTTATGTGGCTACCCGGGGTGGTCACCCGGAGATGACCGTACCCGGAGGCTGCTTGAGAGAAGCGGTGTGATGGACAATGATGGCGGGTATATAAGATCCACCCGGTACTTTATGGGATAGGAGACATAGCCGAGGGGTCTGAATCATCAGTGAGAGACTGGGTTGTCCCGCCTCGGAGTTTGTTTGAAAGGTCAGTAGACTGCATTTACTCTTTTCTCCCCATGTTTTTTTTTTTCTTTGTTTTCTTTATCACTTTTTTATTTTTGTTTTGTTTTGTTTTTGTTGTCATTGTTGTTGGTGGTGTTGGTGGTGGTGGTGGTGGTGGTGGTGGTTGTAGTGGTGGTGGGGTGATGGATTGTTTTCTTAATTTTTTGAAATTTATTTATTTATTTAATCATTTATCTATTTATTTATTATTTATTTATTTATTCATTCATTTTTCATTCATTTTTTATTTACTTATTTATTTATCTATTTATTTATACATATATTTATTTATACATATATCTATTTATTATTAATATTTATTTGTTTGTTTGCTTGTTTCTTTATCTACTTATTTACTTATTTATACAATTATTTATCTATTTGTTTATTCATTTATTTATCTATTTATTATTTATTATTTATTTATTTATTTATCATTTGTTTATTCACTTAATTACTTTATTGTTATTAATTAGTTAATAATTTATTTATCTGTTTATTCTTTATTTGTTTATTTATTTATTATTTATTCACTTTATTCAGCCAAATGTATATCTTTATTGCATGACAGATGTGAGACTGCAACTGACTATGTTTTAAAATGTGTTCAAAAATGTTTCCTAAGACTCAACATTTCCGTTTGTGTTCCTTCAAATTCTGTCAACGTTTTTCCGTCCTCTTGTACCATAATTGTCGCAGGGAGATAAATCTGACATTTTGCGACGAACTTAGGTCTGAAGTAGAGAAATGCCGTGTGACGGTCAAGGTCTCTTTCACACCATCGATCCAGGTCTTCCTTGGTCTGCCTCACGCTTTTATTCTAGCTATCTTTTCGTTTTGTGCTTATTTAATCCTCTTATGGAGTTACATTCCGGTACGTCAGATGATCACTCACACCACTGAATTCTTTGTTGATGAACAAGATGGTGGCTCGATGTTGCTGCCATTATTTCTGTGATTTTAGGGTGTCTGTATATGTCATGTCTGGTCTTGTTGACAGCTCTTCTCAAACACCGCATATCACAGGTGATAATTTTGGGCTCCAGTGGCTTAGAGATCTAAGTCTTGCACGGGTATGTTATGGTTGAAGGTGAAAACGAGACTTATTAGCTTGGCTTTAATTTTCCTTAGGCACCACTTCAAAATGTGTCAGCAACGATGTCAAAAAAAATGTATAAGTTGAGTTCTGTAATGTCTATTCCACACTGTCGCCGCACATACGTATCTGTTATTTTCTGGTATCTCGTTACTTTCAATTTCGGTTTTTGTTTTGTTTTGTTTTGTTTGTTTGTTTGTTTGTTTGTTTGTTTGTTTGTTTGTTTGTTTTGTCAACACAGGCTGTAAACATCTTGTTACATTTTTGTTTTGTTCTCATCAACTAAATGTTGATCATCATCATAATCATCATCAGGTGCCTTGCCGCATGGCGTTTGGCGATTATGGACTTCCATCTGTCTCTATCTCTTGTTGCCTCAAGCGTCTCTTCCACCCTCCCTCCATGTTGATCATAGTTTCATGAAAATTAACTTACAAAAATTCCTCCTTTTCCCATCCACCAAACCCTCTTCTTCCCCGCAGTATCTGTTTTATGGTGTCCGTTTATTTACGTTGGTAAAGGCCAGACATAACATCCCAAACAAGTGTGACGTCCATGTTTATAACGCAAACAAATAAATACTAGGAACCAGTCAAACACGAAAATAGAATCAGAAGACGTATGGTACTGTAACAAGACAAGACAGGCGCAAATGTTTGACCTATGTCAAGCGTACACAGAACACAACAACGAACAAGTTTTAAAAATTCAAGGAAAAAAGCCAGACTTTCTTTGTGTGTCGTCGAGCGGACAGTTAACCGACGTTTGCAGCTTGTTCAAGAGGGAGACATCGG
>CM060314.1:6550471-6555471 GCA_030674185.1 Monoplex corrugatus | reverse complement strand
ATGGACAAAGTACATCCGTTCTAATGTCTAGATGGGCTGTCTGCTTGGTCCAAGCAGCGTCGCCTGTGACTGTACAGACCAATGCGAGAGAGGCAGTCTCTGTCGCAGCGGTCGCATGTGTATGCTGATGCTGGTCTGTTGGCTGTCATCCCTTTTCTGCGAACTCGCTTTTTTGCTGCAGAGCTGACAGTTTGTCCTCACCAATCCGCAGCTGCTTCTTGAGAGCAGTTCTCCAGCTGTTGCGGTCGTCTGCGAGGTCCTCCCAGGACTCAGTGTTGATCTCAAGCGCCTTCATGTCACGCTTGCATACGTCTTTGTATCTCAGCTGTGGGCGGCCAATGTTTCTCTGCCCTGTGGCAAGCTCACCATAAAGGATGTCTTTTGGGATGCGACCATCTTCCATGCGGCGAACGTGCCCAACCAGCGCAGCCGACGCTGTCTCAGCATGGTATGCATGGTTGGGAGGCCAGCGCAGGTTAGGACTTCGGTGTTGGTCACCTTGTCTTGCCAGGATATGCCAAGTATGCGCCGTAGGCTTCTCAGGTGGAAGGTATTGAGCCTTTTCTCCTGATGAGCATGCGTGGTCCATGCCTCGCTGCCATACAGCAAGGTGCTGAGGACACAGGCGTTGTATACAACCATCTTTGTCTTAGTGGTCAGCTTGGGATTTGTCCACACCCTTTGTGTGAGGCGGGCTAGTGTTGTGGCTGCCTTCCCGATCCTCTTGTCGACCTCTGTGTCAAGGGAGAGGTTATCGGTGATGGTGGACCCAAGATATGTGAATTGATGGATGGCTTCAAGCTCGTAGTCATCAATGGTGATGGCTGGTGGATATGGCGTGTTACTGATGGTCAGACCCAAAATCTTTGCAGGCCTGGGAGAAGCGGTCCATTAGTGACTGCAAGTCCCGCTGAGTATGGGTCACAACTGCGGCATCGTCGGCAAATAGCATGTCTCTGATGAGGGCTTCACGGACCTTTGTCCTTGCTCTGAGGAGGACGAGGTTGAAGAGCCTGCCATCTGATCTGGTCCGCAGGTGGATCCCTTCTTGCGCTGTGCTGAACGCATGCCTCAGGAGGAGAGCGAAGAAAATTCCAAAGAGGGTTGGGGCCAGGACACAGCCTTGTTTCACACCGCTGCGTACGTCGAAGGGCTTGGAGAGGTTTCCGTTGAACTGCACCATCCCTTTCATGTTTGAGTGGAAGGACTCAATTAAGCTGTGCAGTTTGAGGGGGCAGCCAATTTTTCGGAGAGCCCTGAAAAGGCCATCTCTGCTGACTAGGTCAAAGGCCTTGGTGAGGTCAATGAATGCCACATACAGGGGCATCCGCTGCTCTCTGTACTTCTCCTGGATTTGGCGAAGGGAGAAGACCATGTCTACCGTGGATCTCTCTGCTCGAAAACCACACTGTGATTCCGGGTAGACGCGTTCAGCCAGTTTCTGCAGGCGGATTAGGAGGACCCGAGCATAGACTTTGCCAAAATGCTGAGGAGCGAGATACCTCTGTAGTTGTTGCAGTCGCTCCTTTCGCCCTTGTTTTTGTACATGGTGACGATCTTGACGTCCCTCATGTCCTGTGGTACAGCTCCCTCATTCCAACACTGACAGAGAACTGCGTGCAAAGGGTGCAGAAGAGAAGTCTTGCAGTGCTTGATGAGGTCTGGGGGAATTCCGTCGTTGCCAGGTGCCTTCCCTGATGCCAGGCTATCAATGGCCTTGCTGGGTTCGTCCGCAGTTGGCTCTGCGTCAAGTTCTTCCATTACCGGCATGCACTTGATGGCATCGAGGGCTAAGGGGGACACCATGTTCTGTGTGGAGTAGAGGTCAGAGTAGTGTTCCGCCCATCTTTCCATCTGTTGGCTAGGATCGCTGATTACTTCCCCAGTGGAGGATTTGAGGGGGGCGATCTTGCTCTGTGTTGGTCCCAGTGCCTTCTTGATGCCATCATACATTCCTCGGATGTTGCCTCTTTCAGCAGCACTCTGTATCTCTTCGCTGAGCTCTGTCCAGTACTCGTTTGCGCAGCGCCTGGCGTTAAGCTGAACCTTACTTCTGGAAGCCCTGAGGATTTGCAGGTTCTTCTCACTGGGGACCGCTTATACTTGGTGAGTGCGGCACGCTTGGCCTCAACAGTGGGAGTCATCTCTGATGATTTGGCCTCAAACAGTCGTGGGACTTCACAGTTTTCTTCCCAAAGGTGGCCATAGCAATGCGGTGCATGGTGTCTCGTAGCGTTTCCCATCTCTCAGTGGCAGAGTTTCTGGGCTGCAATGCATCGTATTCTCTCTGAAAGGCCTCTGCGAACTGTTCTACAAGATCTGGCTGAGACATCTTGCTGACATCAATGCGAGGGTTCCCTTGTTTCTTTGAGCAGTGGAACTTCTTTGGTTGTAGCCTGATCTTGCAACATACCAGAGAGTGGTCTGTGTCGCAGTCTGCGCTGTGATAAGAGCGAGTGTGGAGAACGTTTTTGATAGTGGCACGTCTTACTAGGATCAAATCCAGTTGGTGCCAATGTTTTGAGCGGGGATGCCTCCAGGAGACTTTGTGCTGAGGCTTCGTCTTGAAGAAGGAGTTGGCGATGCACAGTTCATGGCAGGCGCAAAACTCAAGCAGTCGCTGTCCATTCTCATTCATTTTCCCCACTCCAAAGGAACCGAGGCAGAAGGGCCATGAGTCATTGTCTGCACCCACTCTGGACGTTGAAGTCGCCCAGGAGAACAAGTTGTTCTGTCCTGGGGATGTTCCTTATGGTTGATGCAAGATTTTCGTAGAACTCATCCTTGGTGTCTGGAGAGGCGGACAGAGTTGGGGCATAAACGCTGATGAGAGTGACATAGCCTTCGGTGGTGTTGAGGCGGAGAGTCAAGAGTCGTTCTGAACCGCCGCTGCCTGGTTCAATCATGTTCAGCAGGCTGTTCCTTACTGCAAAGCCTACTCCGTGCTCTCTTGGGGCATCAGAACTCTTTCCTTGCCAGAAGAAGGTGTAGTCCCTTTCCTTTAGTGTTCCTGAGTCAGCCAGCCGTGTTTCCTGCAGAGTGGCAATGTCTACATTGAGCCTCTTTAGTTCGCTGTTTATGACGGCGGTTTTTCTGGCGTCGCTGATGTCTTGCAGATCTTGGGAGAGCCCAGGCATCATTGTTCGGACATTCCAACAGCCCAGTTTCATTGCTGATCCTTTTCCTATCCGTTTCTTGAATTTGAATTTTTCTTTTTGTTTGGTGCGGTAATTAACAACCTGCTTGTCAGATTTTCTCCTAATCTTCATGCACCCAATGAAGAAGGCAGGTCGTGGCGGGACAGCACCTAACTGGCTGGGGGCTGCCCAGCTTAGGTGGGCGGTAGCTGTCCAGTAAGACACGAAGGTCTCTCCCACCGTCAAAGGCAACCCCTGGCGTCAGCTCTACGCCAGTTGAGCAATGACTTATCACCGGTATCTGTTGCTTCCCGTGTTGTGCCGACACTAGTGTTAGTAGCGAGGCTGGAGTGTCCTCTCCAGGTCGTAGGTGCAGAGTGTTTGTGGATGAATGGACGGATGTAAGCCTGGGCAGTATAATATGGAAGACAGGCTGTTGCCCATGCAACTTGTCCCCCCTCTCCACCTCTCTGACAGATCCAAAGGAACAGCGGGGCTGTTACGTTTTGGTGCCAACACGGCTGCAGGAGCTGCCGGAAAGTGACAAAGTTTGCCATCCAACCGCCTTAGGGGCCCCACACCGGATTTACTGTCAGGGTTTACTCCCTTAGCTAGATGGCCGCGGGTAGCTCTCCAGAGCTGGCGCCCTTTGATGGATCTATGAAGTATGGTATCTCACAGGGATCTGTTCTGGGCCCTGTTTTCTGCACTCTGTATTTACAACTACTTAGCTCTGTTATCAAACGGTCAGGAGCACTCTATGATTTCTTTGCTGATGACTCACAATTGTACCGCTCTGCTTTTCCATCTCCAGCACAAATGAAAATCACCATTGAAAACATATCTGCATGAATGAAAGCAAACAAACTATAAAAATGAATGCAGAAAGAAATAAAACCAAACATAGTGTACAGCGGTACAAAATCAAAGCTAAAGAAAGTAACTTCAAAGACCATGGTTAGCTCAGGCTATACTATAGCCTTCAGCGAATCTGCCAGAAATCTTAGCAATTTTGTTGATGAATCCCTTTCCATGGAAGCTCATGTTAAGTATCTGAGAAAATTCTATATCTCCAACCACGCAGAATAAGCGACATCTGCCCATTTCTCTCTGCTGATGCCACGAGCAAGCTGTGTGTGTCATTCATTTTAACCAGACTAGACCATTGTACCTCTCTCTTTGCTGGACTTTCTGATGGTAAGCTATCCTTATTCAAACGAATCCAAAACAATGCAATTCGATTCGTCCTACGAGAGAGCAGAGCAACTGGAACAATGCAAAAGCACTCTTACAAGAATTACACTGGCTACCAGTCAAAGCAAAAATTGAGTATAAAATTGCCAAAACATTCCTTTCAGTGCTTGAGTTCGAGGATAATACCACCATATCTATCAAAACTCCTCTTACCGTAAAAACCTTCTAAAGCTCTCAGGTCTGAAGAAGTTTCTCTCGTCAAAAAAAGTCTTGAATGTATTCTTCCTGTCTGTCTATTTTTGTCTATTCACATAATAATCGTACCACATTTAGATCTTAAGTATCCAGTTGATGTACATACCTTTTTCCTGTGGGTGATTTCTTCAATGTTTCTGAACATAAACTGAGGATCTGTTTTGTGTCGGTCTTCTATTTCTTTACATTTTGTTTCTAGCCAAGCTTCCTTAACCTCATTGCACCTGTTCCTGATTTCCTTATGTATCTCATCATATTCTTTCTTTTTTCTCTTTACCCTCTTCCGTTCACCCATCAGGTCTAAAATGTCTTTTGTCATCAAGTTCTTTTTGATCTTCTTTCAATTCTAGGGATTTCTTCACAAGCTTCGTTTATGGAGTTTCTCAAATTTGCCCATTGTTCCTGGCTGTTACC
>CM060314.1:6535471-6545471 GCA_030674185.1 Monoplex corrugatus | reverse complement strand
TGGGAGTTCTTCATTTGTATGTTTTGTTGGGAGAGGTAAATCTTTTCGTGTGCCAAGGAGATGATTCATGGTTGTAAAGAGTTCTTTTGAAGAAGAGGCATTCAGGATTTTGGTTTGGAAATAGCTTGTTTTTGCTGATGCAATGAGGGTGGATACTTTTGTTTTAGATATATATTCTGAACCAGGCTGATTTTGGTTTTTGTTTTGTTTTGTTTTTTGTATTTTCACTTCGGTTTCGGTTTTGTATTGGGTTTTTGTTTGTTTGTTTGTTTGTTTGGTTGGTTGGTTGGTTGGTTGGTTGGTTGGTTGGTTGGTTGGTTGGTTGGTTGGTTGGTTGGTTGGTTGGTTGGTTGGTCGGCTGGTTGGTTGGTTGGTTGGTTGGTTGGTTGGTTGGTTGGTTGGTTGGTTGGTTGGTTGGTTGGTTGGTTGGTTGGTTGGTTGGTTGGTCGGTTGGTTGGTCGGCTGGTTGGTTGGTTGGTTGGTTGGTTGGTTGATTGGTTGGTTGGTTGGTCGGCTGGTTGATTGGTTGGTTGGTTGGTTGGTTGGTTGGTTGGTTGGTTGGTTGGTTGGTTGGTTGGTTAGTTGGTTGGTTGGTTGGTTGGTTGGTTGGTTGGTTGGTTGGTTGTTACAGTGGATTTATCAGGTAAAATTACGGCTGCTCTCTTCAAGGTGAGTTCGTCGCCGCAATGCAGTGCCTCCTGTTGCCTCTTCTCTTTCCTGTATGCAGCATTTTTGTTTACCTATGAAAGCGGATTTTTCTACAGAACTTTGCCAGGCGTAACTCCTGCATTGCCGTGGAATCTTTGACCTGCGCTGGGTACATTCTGCCTGACGGACCTCTGTTTATCGTCTTCATCCAAAGATAGCACACAGACCATCACTTAAGATATTGAGGAAGTGAGGGAGTGTTGAATATCTCTCTTTGTTCTGTGATTTGAACCCGGCTTCTCGGTACAGACAGATGGTTTAATCATCAAGCCGCCATTGGACCTTTTGAAAAATATATGAAAGATTTTTTTTTCATTCTTTAATTTGTATCATTATGTATTTTTTCGGAGTCAGACACAAGTAGATCATTATAAGGAAGATGAGGAAAAGACAGGCAACATTTATAGGCCATTCTAGGTGGAAAGGGAATGGAGCACCTGGTCACAACAGAAAAGCTGGAGGGAAAGAGAGCACCGGTACATCCAGGGAATAATATTGGACAGACTTGCAGAGTGGCTCAAGACAAGAGGGTGGAAGAGGTGCTTGTGGCAACAAGGGATAGAAACAGATGGCAGGCCATGATCGCCAACTGCCATGTGGCAAGGCACTTGATGATGATGATATTGATATTTTTTTTAGTTATTTTGTTTGTTTGTTTGTTTGTTTTGTTTACAAGAAACAGACATCAGTATATAATATCATCACCATCGTCGTCGTCGTCATCTCATCATCACCATCATCATCATCTCATCATCATCATTCATCATCTGCAGAAATAATGTTTTCTCCATGGGTCTGCCTGGTTCTCTTTTTTCCCACTCGTTTTCCTGTTGTGATTTGGTGCTCCAATTTGTCTTGCCTTTAAAGTGTCCTATAATGTTGCTTGTGTTTCTCTAATCTTCTTTAATGTTCTTTTGCGTTTGCTTTGTCAAGACTGTTTCCTTTGTTTTCTTTGCTGTCTGTGGAACCCTCACCATTCTTCTTACTGATCACATTTCAGCTACTTAAATCTTGTTCTGACTTTGTGATTTCCGCGTTTGGCATTGTACAGCAGTATTGGTTCTAGGTAATACAGTGTAGTTACGAAACATGTCAACTCATACACATAACAGGAGCATTTTGGACATCTGACAACAAACAACACACAAAAACATATCACAATATGTCACACACTGGGATACTTACAAATTTAAACTGCGTTTCAGAAATCATCCACCAGCCTGTGCTCTCAAGAAGAGAAAATGGACGAGAAAACCGGATGGGATTTCAGTTATAATCCTTTTGGATCTTCCAAGAGCAGCACCACCATCACTACGGTCAACGCCACTCTCTGTATCACTCAGTACCAGCCGGTGATCTTCTACAGCTTCTGTCCAGACTTACCCCAAGGTCAGCGTATCATCAGGGACCGGATAGCGGTGCCCACGGCCTGCACACCCTTCCTTGTGCCCAGCAACGCCACCATCTCTGGCAGCAGCCGCCACTGGTGATGATGGTCGTCGGTCACTGAACCCTCCTGACCTCATGATATGATTCGCAATGATGTACTCGTTCTTCTTATTCTTCTTCCCATTTTGCCTTAGTTGATGTGTCTTCTCCCTGCCTTGTTTGTTCTTAATGTTTCCTTTGCTTGCTTCTGTTCCTTTCATTCGTTTTTCGTGATTGACTTTTTTGACTACAAATGTATGTATTATTCCTTGTACTAAGATATTGTTATGCTGTAATTGTTGTTTTGTTGTTATTGCTAAGGGTAGACATTATTTGGTTCACTTGTGTCTGGCTTTGATTCTGATGCTTTTGTAAAGGGTTTCACCGACTGACATATACAAGTCAACCTTTTTTTTTCAAACTGTTTTTAATTCATTTTAAGCAATAATATAAACAAACCAAAACAACCCAGAAAAACGCAATTGCAATAACATCATAAAATCAATTTTGAATTCATTCAGTATATCCATATGTTTGAAATATGTACATCTACATGAAGCACAATCACCTATAGAAGAAAAACACAACATGAACAACAACAACAAAAACACAGTCTGTCAACATACACGGGCATGATGTTACGAAATCAGACTCACTATCACACTCCATCACATACATGTACACTGACAACATCAGTATTACAATATACATAGACAGAATCAAGACTCGGTTGTTTTTAAAGGTAAATATGGTAGCCAATTTGTCTTGAAAGTGTGCAGATTCCAATTTATATTTTGCATTGTATTCTTCTATGTGGTGTTTTATAGCAAGGTACCTTTTAAAACACTTGCCTTTGGGACAGTCTTTTGGTACGTGCATTTGTAAATGTACATTTTTTCAAGAAGGATGAGGAATCAAAGATCAGATCTGTGCATGCATTTTCGTCAACACCAGATAATAACATACTTTCAGTTAATCTAATATTTCCAAAGGTAACACATTCCGATCTTAAGATTTCCTCAATCCCTCCCCATAATCGTTTCGTATGTAAACAATTCCAAAATGTATGAAAAATACTGTCTTTTCTTTCCAAAAAAAAAATCACAACAAGTCCCATTTTTTTTAATACGACATTAGTTTCGATAATTCTTTTACAATATGTATCTGTAGCCAGTTCAGTTTAATTTCTTGTATTTTATGAATTTTCATAAATGCTTTTTTTTCCATGGAACGTTTGTTCCCAATTTCTACACAGTCAGCCTTTCCTCACAATTCATTTTGATAACGTTTTTTTTTCAAAGTGGTTCTGTTGTGGTTCAGTTGTGTGTGTGTTTTAATATGATTGTATCGTATGTGTAGAGTAGAAGGGACTAGCTGTAAGACAGGTCCATTAAGACCTAACGCTATTACAATTGAATAATATAATAAAGTGTTTTGAAATTTGAAGTTCTCTCTTTCTGCTTATTTGGGGAATAAAGCTTGATAATCAGTGACGAGCTGGTATGCCTGACGAGGAGAGGTGCCATGTGATGTTAGGGTCTCCTCACATCCTTTTTCCTAAGGCCCGTTCTTTATACACTAGCATGTTCGCTCGAAATCGGCGAGATATCGAATGGCATTGGTGACAAAAAAGTAAGTGTGTTATGAAACGGACGCGAACCGGAGGTAGATTTCAACCAATGTACAGCATTTATTTCACAGAGTCGACATTAAACATAAAGGAGACTTGTACAGCCGCAATCTTTACCTCACCAGCAAAACCATCTCTATGCTACCTAGCTTTACCTAGCGAATACCTAGTCATGCTTTCCGCCAGGTGAAACAAATGAACTCTCCAGCCTACTGTGCCTGGCAAAAATCTCGTCTACCTAGCGTGCAGATAAATGGGTCCCAGGTCTTCTTCGGTCTATTTCTTACTGCAAGTCGACAATTTGTTTCCCATCCTTGGTGAGAACGTCCTATAACTGTAAACATTACTATAACAATACACACAACAGTAATGTGCAACCACTGCAACTGCAAACATAACAATAGCAATACATACAACAATAATGTATAAACACTGCAATTGTAAACATAAGAAAAGCAATGCATACAACAATAATGTATAAACACTGCAATTGTAAACATAAGAAAAGCAATGCATACAACAATAATGTATAAACACTGCAATTGTAAACATAAGAAAAGCAATGCATACAACAATAATGTATAAACACTGCAACTGCAAACATAACAAAAGCAATACATACAACAATAATGTATAAACACTGCAATTGTAAACATAAGAAAAGCAATGCATACAACAATAATGTATAAACACTGCAATTGTAAACATAAGAAAAGCAATGCATACAACAATAATGTATAAACACTGCAATTGTAAACATAAGAAAAGCAATGCATACAACAATAATGTATAAACACTGCAATTGTAAACATAAGAAAAGCAATGCATACAACAATAATGTATAAACACTGCAATTGTAAACATAAGAAAAGCAATGCATACAACAATAATGTATAAACACTGCAACTGCAAACATAACAAAAGCAATACATACAACAATAATGTATAAACACTGCAATTGTAAACATAAGAAAAGCAATGCATACAACAATAATGTATAAACACTGCAATTGTAAACATAAGAAAAGCAATGCATACAACAATAATGTATAAACACTGCAATTGTAAACATAAGAAAAGCAATGCATACAACAATAATGTACAAACACTACAACTTTAAACAACAACAGCAATACATACAACAATAGTACACAAACATGTCAACTGTAAACATGACAACAGCAATAATACAACAATAGTGTACAAACACTTTAACTGTAAACATAACAATAGCAATACATACAACAATAGTGTACAAACACTTTAACTGTAAACAATAGCAATACATACAACAACAATGTACAAACACTTTAACTGTAAACAATAGCAATATATACAACAATAGTGTACAAACACTTTAACTGTAAACAATAGCAATACATACAACAACAATGTACAAACACTTTAACTGTAAACATAACAATAGCAATACATACAACAATAGTGTACAAACGCTTTAACTGTAAAACAATAGCAATACATACAACAATAGTGTACAAACACTTTAACTGTAACACAATAGCAATACATACAACAATAGTGTACAAACGCTTTAACTGTAAACAATAGCAATACATACAACAATAGTGTACAAACGCTTTAACTGTAAACATAACAATAGCAATACATACAACAATAGTGTACAAACACTTTAACTGTAAACAATAGCAATACATACAACAATAGTGTACAAACGCTTTAACTGTAAACATAACAATAGCAATACATACAACAATAGTGTACAAAACACTTTAACTGTAAAACAATAGCAATACATACAACAATAGTGTACAAACACTTTAACTGTAAACAATAGCAATACATACAACAATAGTGTACAAACACTTTAACTGTAAACAATAACAATACATACAACAATAGTGTACAAACACTTTAACTGTAAACACAATAGCAATACATACAACAATAGTGTACAAACACTTTAACTATAAACATAACAATAGCAATACATACAACAATAGTGTACAAACACTTTAACTGTAAACAATAGCAATACATACAACAATAGTGTACAAACACTTTAAACTATAAACATAACAATAGCAATACATACAACAATAGTGTACAAACACTTTAACTGTAAACAATAGCAATACATACAACAATAGTGTACAAACACTTTAACTATAAACATAACAATAGCAATACATACAACAATAGTGTACAAACACTTTAACTGTAAACAATAGCAATACATACAACAATAGTGTACAAACACTTTACTGTAAACAATAGCAATACATACAACAATAGTGTACAAACACTTTCACTGTAAAACAATAGCAATACATACAACAATAGTGTACAAACACATTTAAACTGTAACACAATAGCAATACATACAACAATAGTGTACAACGCTTTAACTATAAACATAAACAATAACAATAATTACAACAATAGTGTACAAAACACTTTAACTATAAACATAACAATAGCAATACATACAACAACAATGTACAAACACTTTAACTGTAAACAATAGCAATACATACAACAATAGTGTACAAACACTTTAACTATAAACATAACAATAGCAATACATACAACAATAGTGTACAAACACTTTCACTGTAAACATAACAATAGCAATACATACAACAATAGTGTACAAACACTTTCACTGTAAACAATAGCAATACATACAACAACAGTGTACAAACGCTTTAACTGGAAACAATAGCAATATATACAACAACAGTGTACAAACACTGTAACTGTAAACAATAGCATACATAAAACAATAGTGTACAAACACTTTAACTGTAAACAATAGCAATACATACAACAATAATGTAAAAACACTTTCACTGTAAACATAACAATAGCAATATATACAACAATAGTGTACAAACACTTTCACTGTAAACAATAGCAATACATACAACAATAATGTAAAAACACTTTCACTGTAAACATAACAATAGCAATATATACAACAATAGTGTACAAACACTTTAACTGTAAACAATAGCAATACATACAACAATAATGTAAAAACACTTTCACTGTAAACATAACAATAGCAATATATACAACAATAGTGTACAAACACTTTCACTGTAAACAATAGCAATACATACAACAATAATGTAAAAACACTTTCACTGTAAACATAACAATAGCAATACATACAACAATAGTGTACAAACACTTTCACTGTAAACAATAGGAATACATACAACAACAGTGTACAAATACTTCAAATGTAAACAGTAGCAATACATACAACGATAGTGTATAAACACTTTAACTGTAAACAATAACAATACCTACAACAATAGTGTACAAACACTTTAACTGTAAACAATAGCAATACATACAACAATAGTGTACAAACACTTTAACTGTAAACAATAGCAATACATACAACAATAATGTACAAACACTTTAACTGTAAACACAACAATATCAATACTACAACAATAGCTTACGAACTGTTTAAACATAACAATAGCAATATACATGTACACAACAATAATGTACACATAATCAAAGTAGGCCGGTTGGTTCTGCTGATAGAGCCAAGAACTCAGGATCTGATACCCCCAGCCCACAACATGAAAAACTGGTCTGTTTGCTGCCCGTCTTCATGTTTCCATCATTCTAGTGTTGTCAGAAAATAACAGCAAATGGCACAACCTTGACACAGGTTGATAAATTCAAATACCTGGGAACGATCATTTCATCAGACGGCAGATGCACATCAGAAATAGCCGGCAGAATCGGCCAAGCCAAAACAGCATTCAAGAAGATGACAAGCATTCTTACCAACAAATGCCTGTCAATTAACATCAGGAAGAGAGTTCTTGAATGTTATGTAGAACCAATACTGTTGTACGGATGCGAGGCGTGGACAGTCAACAAACAAAGCCAGAACAAGATTGAGGCAGCCGAGATGTGGTTTCTAAGAAGAATGTTGAGAGTTCCATGGACAGCAAAGAAAACAAACGAGACAGTCTTGATGGAGGCAGACACAAGTAGATCACTCATACGGAAGATTAGGATAAGACAGGCAACATTTATAGGCCATTTTATGGGAAGGGGGATTTGGAGCACCTGGTCACAACGGGAAAGCTGGAGGGTAAGAGAGCACTGGGTAGACCCAGGGAGAAAATGCTGGACAGACTTGCAGAGTGGCTGGGGACGAGGAGGGTGGGGGAGATGCTAGGGGCAACGAGAGATAGAGGCAGATGGAAGTCCATGATCGCCAACGCCATAGGGCAGGGAACCTGATGATGATGATGAGTGTTGTCAGCTTAGTATTTAATAGGTGCCTTCTCCCTCTTCCCCATTTCCAGACTTTCCCAGCGCATAAGGTTTTGCTCAGCTCAAGGAGTCTGGCAGATAATGGCTGGCAGACCGGGTGAAACAGTTATGAATTATATGGGTGCAGTAAACCCCTCATGAACAAATTCAAAATTCCAACCTTGAACTATACAATAGTTGATATAATTTTGTCATAGGTGAGTAATGTTACTGTTAGAAGATCATAGGTGGAGTTACCCTTTTGTTGTGCCTTAGATAAACGTAATGTCAAAACACAATGTGGTTTTTATGCCAACTGAAATCACTTTGTATCTGAATTCTGATTTCGACTTCGAAGTTGCTAATATCAGAACAACTTCTCTTTTATTAAAGCAGGCTCTCTCTCTCTCTCTCTCTCTCTCTCTCTTCTCTCTCTCTCTCTCTCTCTCTCTCTCTCTCTCTCTCTCTCTCTCTCTCTCTCTCCCTCTCTCTCTGTCTGTCTCTGTCTCTCTGTCTCTGTCTCTCACTCTCTCTCTCTCTCTCTTTGTCTCTCTGTCTCTGTCTGCCTCTATCTCTCTGTCTCTGTCTCTGTCTCTTTCTCTCTATTTCTCCCTCTATCTCTCTTTGTCCATCTGTCTGTCTGTCTGACTCTCGCTCACTCTCTCTCTCTCTTTCTCTCTTTGTCTCAGTCTCTGCCTTTCTCTCTCTTTCTCTCTCTCTCTGTCTCTCTTTGTCTGTCTCCATGTCTGTTTCTCTCTCTCTTTTTTTTTCTCTCTGTCTCTCTCTTTCTCTGTCTCTCTGTCTCTCTCAGTCTCTCTGTCTCTGTCTGTCTGTCTCTGTCTGTCTATCTCTTTCTCTCAGTCTGTCTGACTGTCTGTCTGCATGTCTGTCTGTCCATCTCTCTCTCTCTCTCTCTCTCTCACTCATTCAGTGTCTCTCTCTTTCTCTCTCTCCTCTGTCTCTCTCTCTCGATTTGTCTCGTTCACTCACTCCATACATTCTATGAAACACATTCCCACTTTTGGAAAAAGTGAAAAAGACGAATAAGAATAATGAGTAACCAGGTCATTTTGAATAGAAAGGGAGATAATGGAGTACATGACCTTGCAGTCATCAACAGCGAATTAGGTCAACACAAAGATTATTCCATGACCTTGAACTAGGGGGTGGGGAGGGTGACGGGGTGTGCTGTGGTGAGGGCAATGTTGAAGGGATGGGGGGAGGGGAGGGTGTGTACTCCATGGAGACGAATGAACTACTAACAATTGAAGATTGTGACAAAGTCACTCTGTTACTGAAGACAATGTACTCACGCCTGGCCGTTTCTTCCTTCACACACTGACAACAATGACACAGCGCTTTTACCATCCTTACACTTTTTATTACATGGGGAATGGTAAATGGTTGGTTTTAACAGTTCAGTTTTTGTTTCTGTTTTGGCTTTGTTTATTGTTTGACTTTTAAAGGAGAATGTGAAAAGCTACTGCGTCAATATCAGTTTGTGAGAGAAAAAAACAAATTGCATTGCCCTTTAGTAGTATGGTTACACCAAAACGAATTGCATTCCTGATTTGTCGATTCGTTCCCATGGAATTGACATATGTTTTCTCTCTCTCTCTCTCTCTCCCTGTCTCTCTCTCTCTCTCTCTCTCTCTGTCTCCTCTCTCTCTCTCTTTCTTTCTTTTTCTCTCTCTTTCTCCTCTCTCTTCTCTCTCTTCTCTCTAATTTCTCTCTTGCTCACTCTCTCTCTTCCTTCTCTCTCTCTTAATTTCTGTCTCTTGCTCACTCTCTTTCTTTCTCCTCTCTCTCTCTTACATTCTCTTTCTCACTCTCTCTTGTCTCTCTGTCTCTCTCTGTCTCTCTGTCTCTTTCTCCTCTCTGTCTGTCTGTCTCTGTCTCTGTCTGTCTGTCTGTCCTCTCTTTCTGTCTCTTCTCTTTCTCTCTCTGTCTCCCTCTATATTATAT
>CM060314.1:6522971-6527971 GCA_030674185.1 Monoplex corrugatus | reverse complement strand
AGCAATGGAAAATTATAGAGAGCATATTATATACAATTATATATTACAATGTGATTCCCCTCCGAGCGGAGACAGGCTGCAGAGGGGATTGAGTGAGGTCAGGATTTTATGCAGAGGAGAAAAGGTGAGTTTTGAGAGCGGACTTAAAGGAGATAAAAGTAGGTTGCTGACGGACTGAGAGAGGAAGTTTGTTCGAGGAGAGTGGACCAGAAACAGAGAAGGCTCGTGGACCATAGGTATTGAGCTTAGTGCGTGGAAAGCGAAAAGTCAGAGAAAAAAAAAATTCGCATAATCTGACTTCATTTCAAAAGTTGATGTCTCAAGTGCAATACAAACTAAGCTGACCTGCTCCCTGCCCATCTGTATGTTCCAGTCATTCTGGTTGTGTCCCCTTAGTGTTTCATAGGTCCCCGTTCTGCACCATCACCACCACCACCACCACCATCACCCTATTATCTTCAAAACCTTACCAGAGCATACAGTTTTGCGTAGGCCCAAGGGTCCGCCACATATTTACTAGCGGATTTTAAATTAATGGAACGCACATGGTATTGTCCGGGTGTGAAGAATCTCCGTTGACCAAACTCGAAACTGAAATCAACAAATGATCTTGTTTTTTATGTTGTTCTTCTGGCTTTCTTTATCTGATCCTATTGTCTTCTATTCTCTTCTATATTATCTCTTCTCTTCTCTTCTCTCCTCTTCTCTTCTCTCCTCTTCTCTTCTCTTCTCTTCTCTCCTCTCTCTTCTTCTCTTCTCTTCTCTTCTCTTCTCTCTCTTCTCTTCTTCTCTTCTCTTCTCTTCTCTCTCTCTCTCTCTTTCTCTTCTCTTCCTCTTCTCTCTCTCTCCTCTTCTCTTCTCTCTCTTCTCTTCTCTTCTCTTCTCTCTCTTCTCTTCTCTTCTCTTCTCTTCTCTTCTCTTCTCTTCTCTTCTCTCTCTCTTCTCTTCTCTTCTCTTTCTCTCTTCTCTTCTCTCTTCTCTTCTCTTCTCTCTCTTCTCTTTCTCTTCTCTCCTCTTCTCTTCTCTTCTTTCTCTTCTCTCTCTCTCTTCTCTTCTCTTCCTCTTCTCTTCTCTTCTCTCTCTCTTCTTTCTCTTCTCTTTCTCTCTCTCTCCTCTTCTCTTCTCTTCTCTTCTTTGTCTCTCTTGTCTTCTCTTCTCTTCTCTTCTTCTTCCTCTCTCTTCTCTTTCTTCTTTGTCTTCTCTTCTCTTCTCTTCTCTTCTCTTCTCTTCTCTTCTCTTCTCTACTCTTCTCTTCTCTTCTCTCTCTCTTCTTTTGTCTTCTCTTGTCTTCTCTTCTTTCTCTCCTCTTCTCTTCTCTTTCTCTTCTCTTCTTTTTCTCTCTTGTCTTTCTTTCTTCTTTTCTCTTCTCTCTTCTTTCTCTCTTCCTTTTCTCTTTCTTTTCCTTCTTCTCTTCTTCTTCTCTTCTCTCTCTTCTTTTTCTCTTCTCTTCTCTTCTTCTTCTTTTCTTTTCTTTTTCTCTTCTTCTTCTCTTCTCTTTCTTCTCTTCTTTTCTTCTTTTCTCTTCTCTTCTCTTCTTTTTCTTCTTTTCTTTTCTCTCTTCTTTTCTTTTCTCTTCTTCTTTTCTTCTTTTCTTTCTCTTTTCTTCTTCTTTTCTCTTCTTTCTCTTCTTTTCTCTTCTTTTCTTTTCTTCTTTCTTTTCTCTTTTCTTCTTTTCTTCTTTTCTCTTCTCTTCTTTTCTCTTCTTTTCTCTTCTTTTCTCTTCTTTTCTTCTTCTTTCTCTTTCTTTTCTCTTCTTTTCTCTTTCTCTTCTCTTCTTTTCTCTTCTTTTCTCTTCTTTCTTTTCTCTTCTTTTCTCTTCTTTTCTTTTTCTCTTTTCTTTTCTCTTCTTCTTCTTTCTCTTCTTTTCTTCTTTTCTCTCTTTCTTTCTCTTCTTTCTCTTCTTTCTTTTCTTCTTTTCTTTCTCTTTTCTTTTCTCTTCTTTTTCTCTTTCTCTTCTTTCTTTCTCTTTCTTTTTCTCTTTTCTTTCTTTTTTTCTTCTTTTTTCTTCTCTTCTTCCTCTTTTCTCTCCTCTTTCTCTTCTTTCTCTTTCTTTCTTTCTCTCTTTTCTCTTCTTTTCTCTTCTTTCTCTTCTCTCTTCTTTTTTCTCTTCTTTCTTTCTCTTCCTTTTTTCTTCTTTTCTCTTTCTTCTCTTCTCTCTTTTCTCTTTCTCTCTCTTTCTTTCTCTTCTTCTATCTATTTTGTTCTTTTCGCTTATTATATTCGCTGTTTTTGTTTGTTTGTTGTTTGTTTTTTTCATTTTTTTGTGTTCTACTGAGTAACCGCCAGCGTTTAATCAAACAGGAACCAGAAAATCATAAAAACAGAATCACAACGCATGTCTGATACACCAAAACAAGACAGCGAAAATGTTCAACCAACTGGCCTTTGTCAAGCGTATAGAAAAAACAGCACAGAATAATCTGCCATTTTCTCCTGGTTGTTGTCACGTTAGGGAAGTTGTTTACTGTTGTTGTTGTTGTTGTGTTTGTTGTTGTTTTGTTGTTGTGTGTTGTTGTTGTGTTGTTGTTGTGTTGCTGTTTGTATTGTTGTTGCTGTTGTTGTGTTGTTGTGTTGTTGTTTTGTTGTTGTGTGTTGTTGTGTGTTGTTGTTGTATTGTTGTTGCTGTTGTTGTGTTGTTGCTGCTGCTGTTGTTGTCGTTGTTGTTGTTGTTGCTGCTGTTGTTGTTGTCGTTGTCATTGTTGTTGTTGTGTTGTTGTTGTTGTTGTGTTGTTGTAGTGTTGTTGTGTGTTGTTGATGTTGTTGTTGCTGTTGTTGTTGTTGTTTTGCTGTTGTTGTTGTTGTTGTCGCTGTTGTTGTGTGCTGTTGTTGTTGTTGCTGTTGTTTGTGTTGTTGTTGTTGTTGTGTGTTGTTGTGTTGTATGTTGTATTTTGTTGTTGTTGTTGTTGTTGTTGCTGTTGTTGTTGTCGTCGCTGTTGTTGTTGCTGTCATGTTGTTTGTTGTTTTGTTGTTTGTTGTTGTTGTTGTCATGTTGTTGTATTGTTGCTGCTGCTGTTGTTGTCGTTGTTATTCTTGTTGTCGTTGTTGTTGTCATGTTGTTGTTGCTGTTGTCGTTGCTGTTGTTGTTGTTGTGCTGTTGTGCTGTTGTTGTTGTTGCTGTTGTTGTTGTTGTTGTTGTTTTGCGCTAAGTGTTGTACATCTGTCTTTTCTTGTCTTTTGTATGAGATTGACAAAGGCCCAGTTGGCCGAAAGTTTCGCCTGTCTTGTTTTGTTATTTTACACACGCGTTCCTGGTCTGTGCTCGTGCTTTTTTGTTTGTTTGGTTGTTTGTTTGTTTTTTTTTTTGGGGGGGGGGTGTTTGGGGGGGTGTTTGGGGGGTTTGGTTGTTTGTTTGTTTTTTGTTTTGTTTTTTGCTCTTACTTTATTTGATTAATTTTTGTTATCTTGGTGTATTTGCAGAAGTACTATCATGGCTATCCTCGGAAAGTCTACAATGGGCATTATGGCAAGTACAAGCACGGTGGCTATCCAATGCATGGAAGCGGCTATGGTAAAGACCACGGCTACAAACAAGGCTACAAACATGGCTACAAACATGGCTACAAACATGGCTACCCCCATGGCTACAAACATGGCTACAAGCACCCGTATTAACGCCGTTAGCGGCTGGGATAAGGCGTTAGAATCCGTGACATTAAAAGAGAGCGACCGTAGCAAGGAGTTTAAACAATAGCTGTAGTAGTAAACCGTTGAAGGCAAGCGCATTTCAGAAAACAAAAAACAAATGTGACCTCCCACCACGAAATCAGTCTTAACTCGCAGTTAGTCAAACAGCACTAGGAGCTGAAAAGGTGACTGAGGGTCTGTCTGGGGTGTTTTGACTTTTTCTCAAAATTGATTTCTGTAGACTGTAATCTATCCCCCACAGAATTTTTTTTCTTGAAAAAAATATTATTGATCAATTTAAATCGGTATTTTAATGCACTGATCGCAGCAGAAAGAACGCAATTTCCTACAAAAAGTACCTATTCTTATCTCTTATTATGAACCGTAACCTGTACAATACCCGCACATGTAATATACTGATGGAAAGCTGTTTGGTGCACCTTTCAGATAATGACAGCGAACATTAGAAAAAAAAGTGGGTCAAAGCCACCAAATAAAGAAATGTAAGGAAAATGTGTAGGAGAACACACAAAAACTTTGGAGGCCGTTTTCCTCAAAATGGCCGTCATACAACTTAATGACTTTAAAACATACATAACTTCTACATTTTTTTTTAGTACAAGCTTTATTCAAGTACCAAACTAATCAGCAGAATGTACACTTTCCAGTGATATGTATATCTCAAAATGCCCAAAATGCTAGTTAAGACTGATTTCGTGGTGGGAGGTCACAAATAAAATTGTTCAACGTGTTATAATATAGAAGGTTGTGGTGAGAATATCAGATGTAGCAATTGTAACTAAACGTTAGAATAGAAGGTTTGTGATAAGCGTTACGTTGTGGCGTTTTTTGGCAAAACGTTCAAAGCGTTATGATAATATATCAGCTTTGTGTTGAAACTTTCGATTGCAGTAAATTGTGGTTAAACTTTGAAGTAGACAGATTATTGCGAAGCGTTACAATGTAGCGGTGGTGGTATAAGGTTAAATGAGAGTAGTTGTGGCAACACATGAACATGTGGCATATAGGGCTAGTGTTGTACAAACAAAACCTTGCCGTCACAAAAAACATAACAGCTGGGCGAGAAAGAAAAATATTGAAAATAATGCAAATGAGCCTGTTGCCTCAATTTATGATTCTGTATATTCTCTCTGTCAGTCTCTGTCTTTGTTTCTCTCATTCTCTCTCTGTCTATGTCTCTGCCTTTCTCTCTGTCTTTCTGACGCTGTCTCTGTCTCTCTCTGTCTGTCTACCTATCTGTCTCTCTCCCTCTCCCTCTTTCTCTGTGTTTGTGTGTGCGCGCGCGCGCGCCCCTCTCTTATCTGCCTGTCTGTTTCTCCCCTCTCTCTCTCTCTCTCTCTCTCTCTCTCTCTCTG
>CM060314.1:6510471-6517971 GCA_030674185.1 Monoplex corrugatus | reverse complement strand
CACCCCAAAAATACATGTCACCTGCTGAGTAAGCACGACTCAGAAAAGAGTTCATTTCACCTGCATGAGTAAACATGACTCAAAAAAGAGTATTTTACCTGCATGAGTAAGCATGACTAAAAAAAAGAGTCAGCTTCACCTGCCTGAGTAAACATAACTAAAAAAAGAGTCCATTTCACATGCCTGAGTAAACATTACTCGAAAAAGAGTCCATTTCACCTGCATGACTAAACATGAATCAAAAAGTTCATTTCAACTGCCTGAGTAGACATGACTCAAAAAAAGAGTTCAGTTACCTGCATGAAGTAACATTAATCAAAAAGTTCATTTCAACTTCCTGAGTAAACATGACTCAAAAAAGACTCCGTTTCATTTGCCTGAGTAAACATGACTCAAAAAGAGTCCATTTCACCTGCCTGAGTAAACATGACTCAAAAAGAGTCCATTTCACCTGCCTGAGTAAACATGACTCAAAAAGAGTCCATTTCACCTGCCTGAGTAAACATGACTCACAAAGAGTCCATTTCACCTGCCTGAGTAAACATGACTCAAAAAGAGTTCATTTCACCTGCCGGAGTAAACATGACTCAAAAAGAGTCCATTTCACCTGCCTGAGTAAACATGACTCACAAAGAGTCCATTTCACCTGCCTGAGTAAACATGACTCAAAAAGAGTCCATTTCACCTGCCTGAGTAAACATGACTCAAAAAGAGTCCATTTCACATGCCTGAGTAAACATGACTCAAAAAGAGTCCATTTCACCTGCCTGAGTAAACATGACTCAAAAAGAGTCCATTTCACATGCCTGAGTAAACATTACTCGAAAAAGAGTCCATTTCACCTGCATGAGTAAACATGAATCAAAAAGTTCATTTCAACTGCCTGAGTAGACATGACTCAAAAAAAGAGTTCAGTTACCTGCATGAAGTAACATTAATCAAAAAGTTCATTTCAACTTCCTGAGTAAACATGACTCAAAAAAGACTCCGTTTCATTTGCCTGAGTAAACATGACTCAAAAAGAGTCCATTTCACCTGCCTGAGTAAACATGACTCAAAGAAGAGTTCATTTCACATACATGAGTAAACATGAATCAAAAAGTTCATTTCAATTGCCTGAGTAAACATGACTTAAAGAAGAGTCCATTTCACCTGTCTGAGTAGACATGACTCAAATGTACCTGCCTGAGTAAACATGACTCACAAAAGGAGTCCATTTCACCTGCCTGAGTAAACATGACGCAAAAAAGAGTCCATTTCACCTGCCTGAGTAAACATGACTCAAAAAGAGTTCATTTCACCTGCATGAGTAAACATGGATCAAAAAGTTCATTTCAACTGCCTGAGTAAACATGACATAAAGAAGAGTCCATTTCATCAGTCTGAGTAGACATGACTGAAAAAAAGAGTTCATTTTACCTGCCTGAGTAAACTTGACTCACAAAGAGTCCATTTCACCTGCCTGAGTAGACATGACTCATAAATAAAAGAGTCCATTTCACCTGCCTGTGTAAACATGACTAAAAAAAATTCCATTTTACCTGACTGAGTAAACACGACTCATAAAAGAGTCCATTTCATCTGCCTGAATAAACATGACTCAAAACATAGTCCATTTTACCTCCCTGAGTAAACATGCTCAAAATAAACATTTTACCTACCTGAGTAAACGTGATTAAGAAAAATCCATTTTACCTGCCTGAGTAAATATAACTTTAAAAAAAGTCCAGAATATCTGCTTGATAGTCGTTTCTCTTGCTGGAAAAAGTGTGTATGCACGTTGTTTTTGCTGTGCAGTGGGTATATTGCTGCACAGTGTGCATACACCATCTTTGGTGGGTGTGCTTGCTGGGTGTCTTCTTGTTTCCATTTACCAGCCATCAAGATGATTTTCATGATTTTAAACGTACATTGTTAACATTAAGCATGCGTATACGCGAAGGGGATTAAGATACTGGCTGGTCTGTGCACACACACACACACACACACACACACACACACACACACACAAACACACGCGCGCGCGCATGCACACACGCACGCACACACACACAAACACACGCACGCACACAAACACACAAACACACATACACACATGCACACACACACACACACACAACACACACACACACACACACACACACACACGACACCACACACATACACAAACACACAACACACACACACACACATACACACACACCACACATCACACACACACACACACACACACACACACAACACACACACACACACACACACACACACACACACACACACACACACACACACACACACACACACACCACACACACACCACACACACACACACACACACACACACACACAACACACACACACACACCACACACACACACACATTTGTGGACCAGGAAGACAGAAATTCTCCATCTTTCATCCGCCCGATGAGGTATCTGAGCAGATCGAACCAGGATCCTTTAAATGGAAGTCTGACATATACCCACTTGACTACGAGGTATTTATTTATTTCAGACGTGCTCCTACTTCCATCCAAACAAATGAACACACAGAATGCTTGTACTAAGGGAAACAAAGAAGCAGTACTAAGGGAAACAAAGAAGCAGTACTAAGGGAAACAAAGAAGCAGTACTAAGGGAAACAAAGAAACAGTACTAAGGGAAACAAAGAAGCAGTACTAAGGGAAACAAAGAAGCAGTACTAAGGGAAATGAAGAAGCATACACATTAAGATTTTTTTTACTGATAGCACTACAGTTATTAAATTATGCCATATTTTTGCAAAATGCAAATACATAAATTATTTTCATATACCCACACAAGTGTTCACATTCGTAAAGACAAGATATACGAAAACCCTACTGGTTTCAAGCCTGAAATAGAAAGACAAATAAACAAATAGGGAGCAAAGCATAATTTTGCGCTAAGCCTTACTAAAATCTTATGCCAAAGAGCCAAAGAATTTGGGCTGAAGAGTGTCTTAGCCTTCTCTTTGGTTATTTTTACTCTCATAGAGAAGACGCCAGGTGATCCACGCTATAACACACACACACACACACACACACACACACACACACACACACACACACACACACACACACACACACACACACACACACACACACACCTCAATTCCTCCAAAACAAACAAACAAACAAACAAACAATAAAACTACTAACCTTCCCGTTGCCAAAAACACCACCTGAGGGGAAGCCACGCTGGCCTGCAACCACACCGCCATTGTCTCCCCTGCCAAGGTTACCCCCGAAGCCCACAATACCGGCTGATGCCCCAGCCAGGAGACAGCACACAATTACTGCTGCACAGTGCTGTCATCAATAACGATTATCATTATTTGTCCATGGTTGAAGTTTTAGTTTTACAATACAATACAATACTTTATTTTTGTATAGCGCAAAATCTTGATAAAATCAAATCTAAGCGCTAAAACAGACACACACGCACGCATGCACGCCACACACACACACACACACAACACACACACACACACACACACACACACGCACGCACACGGCTATAAATGAGGAGAAAGAATAAAAGCAATGGAAAATTAAAATAGAGCATATTACTATATACAATTATATATTACAATGTGATTCCCCTCCGAGCGGAGACAGGCTGCAGAGGGGATTGAGTGAGGTCAGGATTTTATGCAGAGGAGAAAAGGTGAGTTTTGAGAGCGGACTTGAAGGAGACAAAAGTAGGTTGCTGACGGACATGAGAGAGGAAGTTTGTTTAAAACTGAGCAGTAATTGTAATTATAATATTAATCGAGGATCACAATAATGAAAAAGTTTGGGGGGTTTTTGTTTTGTTTTGTTTTTTTTGTTGTGTGTTTTTTGTTTGTTTTTGTTTTTGTTGTTTGTTGTTGTTGTTGTTTTTTCTCGAGCAAAATTTTGCAACCATTTCTATTTTATGAGAAAGAAAACGAGAGACAGACAGAAAGAAGACAGACAGACAGAGATACAGAGGAGACAGAGAGACGACAGAAGACAGAGAGGACAACAGACAGACAGAAAGACAGAGGACAACAACAGGAGAGACGAGAGAAAGAGAGACAGAGAAGAAAAGGGAGGGTGGGAAAGAGGTAGGATGGACAGTGGGAAAGGTTTTGTGTGTGTGTAGTTTATTGTGTGTGTGTGTGTGCGTGTGGAGTGTGTGTTGTTGTGTGCGTGTGTGTTGATGTGTGTTGTGTTTGTGTGTGTGGTGTGCCGTGGTGTGTGTTTTGTGCGTGTGCGTGTGTATGTGTATGTCTATGTGTGTTTGGACATTGTTCTAAAAGGAATTCATCTCACTATGAAAACTGTATACGCGCTCCAACAAGACGTGCTAGCAATCATCGGTGAAACACTTTAAGTCTACAGAAAACCCTATCTACAGGCAAAATCTTGAAATGAGGAGATAAGAAGGATAAGCAGGAGGAATGGGAGGGAAGAAAAACGAGACCTATGGAACACTAATCTAACAGCACCAGAATGATTAAAGTTTGAAGATGCGCAGCCAACGATATCAGTTTTCTTATATTGCAGGCTAGGATTTGAACTCAAGATATTAATCTTGACTCCAGGGTTCTATCAACTGAACCTGCAAGATGCGCTGATCATAAACAACACTTGTGGTAGAGAGGTAGACTGAAAATCAAATCAATTCTAATGAATGACAACCCTTTGAAATTAAAGTACAGTGTTTGAACGTTGAGTGAGGTAGAAAAAAAGTGTTGCATTGTATGTTGCTGCCTAAGCCAACAATGAAACAAATCCATGTTTTGTACAGTTGATTTTGTTGTTCAGCCAACACTGAACCAATGCGTTGTTTTGTATTGTGTATTCTGCTGCCTCGAACAACATTAAATCAAGGCCGTGTGTTTTGTTTTGTATTTTTATCTAACTCAACACAAGAACAAAAGCATTAATGTATTTTGCATTGTACATTTTGTTAGCACAGCCAACACTGAACCGAGGCCGTATGTTTTGTATTGTGTATTGAACTACCTCAGCCAACACTAAGTAAAGGCCATATGTTCTGTATCGTAGTTGTGTTAATCTAAGCCAACAGTGAAACAAAGCCATGGTATGAGTTGCATTGTTTGTTTGCTTCTTTGTTTCTTTATTTGCTTGCTTATTTGTTTGTTTGTTTGTTTGTTTGTTTGCTTGTTTGCTTGTTTGTTTATTTGTTTCCTTATTTGTTTGTCTGTTTGTACCTCTCTTTCTTTCTTTATTTCTTTGTTTCTTTGATTCTTTGATTCTTTCTCTCTTTGGCCTTGCCATTGCAATGTACATCCAAATGACAGCCAGCGGTTAAGCAAACAAGAACTAAAAACACAGGAAAACAAAATAAAAACTTGCATTTAACACACAGAACAAGACACAACAAAATCCAGGCTGACATGAGAAAAGACGAAAAAATCAACAGATTTTAAAATCTTGTTGTGGGGGGTAGAGATTTTACCTTACCATTGAAATAAGTTAGAATTATGCCGTGCTGAGAGTTTTCTTGTTTCAGCCATATAGGCGTTACTTAATTTTATGACCATTGTTTTGTGAAATTATAATAGGCACAATCCCATTATAATTTACACATATATCACGCCTAAACGAATATTATCCATCAAGGAATTTCACTTACTTTTTGTTAGGCCTGATCGGTTCAGCGAACCCTGGTCTGACGAGGGTTCGCTGAACCGATCAGGCCTAACAAAAAGTAAGTGAAATTCTTTGGTGCCTGTATTGTTTTCATTATTTTTATTGTTTTCTTGTCTCAGTCACCCTGAAGAAAACAGTCATCAAAAGAAAATGATTACATTTTAAAGAATACTAAATGCAGGTACATATCCTCAGCCACAAAAGATGGAATGCAAATAACCCTGCGTTCCCTCTCTGAAAACTGAGGACATGTCCTTCATGATGATAGCAATGGATTTTTACATTACGCATCGTTCACAAAACTGTGTGTCTTACAAATAACAAATGATAAGATACAACGTAGATATATACACTATGCATACTATGATGTATCACATGTGAATCAGTATTACGCATATACACACCAAATAGATCTAGCAAACTATGCATATATACATGTAGACATACATATGCTAAATACAAGCAGTCAATATTTCAAAAAAAGGCAAAAAACAAAACGAAACAAAAACAATCGCATATCCATACCTATACTTACAGAGTCAAGCACGCCACAAACGTGTAGGAGAATACCTTGTTAGATGGATAAGATACAACCAGACTTATTGCTGAGAGAAGAATGAAGTTTTTAGTCCAGGTGAGGAAGTAAAATTTTGAAGCTAGACAGGTGTCTGTTCCACGTCGTTAGAATTGAGAAAAAAAATGTTTACTCTTCATGTAAGAATAAAACAAACACGTTGAGTCCCCAGGAACGAACAGGAACAGTTATGTAAATTAAAAATTAATAGAAAGAAAGTACAAGTTTCACAATACTGAATTCTTGTAGCTTGAGGAAACCTAAGGGTACAAATCAAGTCTCCACGAATAACTGAAAAAAACCAAGTTGCGTTTAATGGAAACGTTTAGTTGCTCACTATAATGATAACATATAGCCTGAGACGATTTGTAAATACAAACTAAGTCTTAATGTTTAAAACAGAAAAATAGGATTAAAAAGAATGTAAGTTTCTCAATTGAGGAGAGATATTCTAAAATGACTTAAAGATATACATTTTTGCCTTAAACTTTGAAAAAAAATGTAAATCAAAGAAAATTTCGAGTTTCTCATCATGACAAGAACTACAAACCAGAGTAGACCTTAAGATATACGCTAAGTCTTGATATCACACAGTTCAGACTGTTAGGAGAATAAGACTGAAAATTCCCTGCTGGTCTTTCCAGTATGAGAAAAGGAAGTTCAGTCTTTTTCTCTTAATTTTTGTACCTGGTGTTTGCTTGTTTGTGATCTTACACATGACAGGCCAGAAGGCCGAAAATTTTGCCTGTCTTGTCTTGCTGTATTAAATACACATTCTTATTCTTTTTTCGTGTTTTTTTTCCCTAGTTCCTGTTTGCTTGAACGCGGGCAGTCACACTTGTTTTGATGTCGAGTGAAAGGTCTATTTTGTTACCTTGTCTTTGTATTTCTGTTTGTTTGGTCGTACCACTGCAAGAGAGATAACCCTGCTTTCCCTCTCTCTTGGCTGAAGCTACCTACCTGCATTCACTCTGCTTAGTGACTGCAAACTCTGACCCTTGTTTTCTTTTTATCAGTCTTTTTTCACGTTATTTATTGTTCTTAATATATAAAACTGATCATGGTGATCAGTAAAAAACATGAAATCCCCTCATGCAAAATAACAGCAAACAACATAACCTTGAGACAGGTTGATAAGTTTCAATATCTGGGAACGATCATTTCACCAGACGGCAGATGCACTTCAGAAATAGTTAAAAGAATCGGCTGATCCAAAACAGCATTCAAGAAGATGAAAAACATTCTTACCAACAAATGCCTATCA
>CM060314.1:6500471-6507971 GCA_030674185.1 Monoplex corrugatus | reverse complement strand
TTTGCTTGTTTGTTTGTTGTTTGTTTGTTTGTTTGTCTGCCTGCTGCTTGCTTGCTTGCTTGCTTGTTGTTTACTTGTCTGCTTGCTTGCTTGTTTGTTTGTTTGTTTGATTGTTTGTTGTTCGTTTATTCAGTCATTCCTTCTTTTTGTTTGTTTGTTTTGTTGTTGTTTGTTTGTTTGTTTGTTTGTATATATGAATGTTTGTTTGTTTGTTTGTTTGTTTGTTTGTTTGTTTGTTTGTTTTGTTTGTTTGCTTGTTTGTTTTCTTGTTGGTTGGCTGGTTGGTTGGTTGGTTTTTGATTGTTTGTATGTTTGTTTGTTCGTTCCTTTTTGTTGTTGTTTGTTTGCTTGTTTCTTTCTTTCTTTGTTCTTCCCTCGTTTGTTAGTTTCTTTGTTTTGTTTATTTGTTCATTTCTTTGTTTGATGGGCGGAAGTGTGAGTGGACGTGTGGGTAATCAGTTCAGTTATTGGTTAGTCAGTTGGCAGGTTTATTGGTTGGTTGATTGACTGGTTGGTCGGTTGGTTAGTTCATTCGTTCGTAAGTTGGTTAGTTCGTTTATTAAAGCCTTCATTGCTGTGTTCATTTCTCGCTCTTCGTGTGAACATGAAAAGACTACATCTGTCTCCAGCAAGTATTGTGACATTATTAAACAGGTTATAGTTCTACATAACCTTGGCTTTATGTCCCTTGACCTGTGTCACGTGTCCCGTCACGTGCACATCTCCTAGCGGGTGGACATGTGAACAAGAGGCAGACAGAGTTGTGTCCCTGTACAGTCCCACCACCTTGACTCCTAAACTGTGTTTTATTTTATGGGACCAGTGGCGACGGGCGTTTAGTTAGGGTTAGCGTAGTTTTGTGGGGATGGCAGTTTGGGTTAGTTTGACAGTTTGACAGTTTTATGTTGACATTTAAGTGGGTGGATGGGTACATGGTTTGTGTTTAGATGATTTAATGTTGCATTGGTGTGGGGTGTTTTTTTGTTTGTTTGTTTGTTTGCTTTGTTTGTTTGTTTCTTTCTTTCTTTCTTTGTTTAAACAAAATATTAAAAAATACCTTGTTTGTAAAATATCCTTTGGAGTATAAAACACAACGTTTCGAGCCCAGGCCCTTTGTCAAGTGAAACGTTGTGTTTTATAATCCCAAGGATCTTTTACAAACAAGGTATTTTATAGTATTTTGTTTTTACTCTCAAATTCAGCAGTCACATTTGTTTTACCTGTTTCTTTGTCGTTTGTTATTCGTTGTTGTTTGTGTTTGTTGTTTCGTTTGCGTTTGGTTTTGATTTTTGCTTGGTTGGTTTGTTGTTGTGTTTGTTGTTTGTTTCTGTTCGTTGTTTGTTTGTTTGTTTGTTTGTTTGTTGTTTGTGTTATTTGTTGTTGTGTTTTGTTTGTTTGTTTGTTTGTTGTTCGTTTGTTCGTTTTCGTTTGTCGTTTTTGTTGTTTAGGTGATTTGATATTGCATTGGTGTGGGTTTTTGCTTGCTTGTTCGTTTGTATGTTTGTTTGTTTCTTTCTTTCTTTCTTCGCTTGTTTGTTTGTTTGTTTGTTCGTTTGTTTTTGTTTGTTTGTTTGTTTGTTTGTTTGCTTCCTTGCTGTCTTGCTTGCTTGTTTATTTGTTTGCTTGTGTGTGTGTGTGTTTCCTTGCTTGTTTCCTTGCTAATGGGTTTGTTTGTCGTCGTTCATCTATGTTTGTGTGTTTGTGTGTTTGTGTGTTTGTTTGTTTGTGTGTTTGTTTGTTTTGTTTGTATCTTTGTTTGTTTTGTTTTGTTTATTCTGTTTTATTGGGTGTTTTTGTTTTGTTTTGTTTTTGTTTTTGTTGGTGGTGGTGGTGATGGTGGTAGTTTTTTGTTTGTTTGCTGGTTTGTTTGCTTTTGTTGTTTGTTGTTTGTTTTTGTTGTTGTTGTTTGTTTATTTACTTGTTTGTTCTTTCTTTGTTTTTCGATTGGCTAGCTGCTTGGTTGCGGTTGGTTTGTTGATCGGTTGGTCGATTGGTTGGTTAGTTGATTTGTTGCTTAGTAATTGATCAGCACAGTTGAGCGCAAGTATTCAGAGTCTGCAGATTCAGGCAACACTGGCAGCATTACGCTGGCATCAAACAAGCGACTGGTCCAGCAGCCTCCAAGTCAGCTCCCCTTAAGTCCAAAGCAGGAGAAAGCATCACAGACTCTGCAAAGCTAATGGAGAGATGGGTAGAGCACTACCTGGAGCTGTACTCCACGCAGAACTCTGTCACCGATGCTGCCCTGAATGCCATTGAGACCTGCCTGTCATGGAGGAGTTGGATGCTGAGCCAAGCCTTGAAGAACTAAGCAAGGCGATTGACGGTTTGGCGACGGGAAAAGCCCCGGGTGAAGACGGAATACCTCCAGAGGTCATCAAGTGCGGGAAGCCTGCTCTTCTCAACGAGTTGCATGAACTTTTGTGCTTATGCTGGAAGGAAGGCTTCATTCCGAGAGACATGAGAGACGCCAGAATAGTGACTCTATATAAGAACAAGGGCGACCGCAGCGACTGTAATAATTATCGCGGAATCTCTCTCCTCAGCATTGTTGGGAAAGCATTTGCCAGAGTCATCTTAACCCGTCTTCAGAGGCTGGCAGCTCGCATCTACCCTGAGTCCCAGTGCGGCTTTAGGGCGGAAGATCGACCATCGACATGATCTTCTCTGTCCGGCAACTACAGGAAAAGTGCCGCGAGCAGCACATGCCCCTTTGCCTCGCCTTCATTGATCTCACGAAAGCGTTCGACCTGGTCAGTCGGAGTGGTCTTTTCAAGCTTTTGAAGAAAATCGGCTGCCCCCCAAGACTATCAGCTGTCATCGAGTCTTTTCACGAGGATATGCATAGCACTGTGTGCTATAATGGTGCCACTTCAGAGCCTTTTAGAATCAGCAGCGGAGTGAAACAGGGATGTGTTTTGGCCCCAACTCTGTTCGGGATCTTCTTCTCGATTTTGCTGACCTATGCCTTCTGCAGATCTGAAGAAGGGGTATATCTTCATACAAGGACCGATGGAAAGCTCTTCAACATTGCCAGGCTTCGTTCCAAAAACAAGGTGGAAAAGAAGACCATCAGAGAAGCTCTCTTCGCAGATGATGCTGCGCTGGTTCCCACAGTGAACAAGATCTCCAGAGGCTCGTTGATCGCTTCGCCCACGCTTGCAGAGAGTTTGGTCTCACAATCAGCTTGAAGAAAACTGAGATCTTAGGCCAAGGCTGTGAAGAACCACCATCTCTACACATTGGAGACTACGACCTCAATACTGTCCACCAAGTTCAGTACTTGGGGTCCACCATAAGTGACAACCTTCTTGATGCTGAAATCGGCGCCAGAATTGCGAAGGCCTCATCTGTTATGGCTAAACTGAACAAGCGGGTCTGCTCCAACAGCAGTCTCACTGCGAACACCAAAATGCAGGTGTACAGAGCATGTGTGTTGAGCACACTACTCTACTCAAGTGAAGCCTGGACCACATACGCCAGCCAAGAAAAGAGGCTCAACATTTTCCATCTCCGCTGCTTGCGACGCATCCTCGGCATCCAATGGCAAGACAAGGTGACCAACACAGAGGTCCTCCGTCGTGCGGGCCTACAGACCATCTTTGCCCTTCTAAGCCAACGCCGACTACGCTGGCTTGGCCATGTGCGTCGAATGGAGGATGGACGCATACCTAAAGACGTTCTCTACGGCGAATTGGCAAATCGGGAAGCGAACTCCAGGACGCCCACAGCTACGCTTTGTAGACGCATGCAAAAGGGACCTTAGAAGCTCAGGGATTGACCCAGGCTCTTGGGAGACTCTGGCGGAAGACAGGGCAGCGTGGCGGACAGCCGTTTCAGCAAGGCGTTGTGAATGCGGAGAGGAGGAGAGCGCAAAGCGCAGATGAGAAAAGGGCTCTTCGCAAGCAGACGTTCCAGAAACCAGACAACAGCGACTCAATTTGTATGTGGCAGATGTGACAGAGATTGCCACTCAAGAATCGGCCTGCACAGCCACAGCAGAAAGTGCACGTCCTGACCACAACGCCCCCTGGTGCAGACTATCATCTCCTGAGATGTAAAGAGGCCGACGAATTGATCAGCTAGCTAGCTGGTTGGTTGATTAGTTGGTTGGTCGGTTAGTTGGCTGGTTGGTTGGTTGATTAATAAGCTTGGATCGTGGGCGATTTGTTGGTTTATTGTTTCCTCTGTTATGTGCTTTCTTTCTTCTGTCATTCGGTTGTTCACATTTTTTGTTGGATGGTTCTGTGTGCGTTTTGTGTCAAAACTATGGCCCGGACAAGATGTTAACTGGAGAGTGTGCCCTTAGAACCCCTACTCTGAAGACTCATAAATATGATTTTATGTAACATGAGGCATCCGGTCCTGTTTATGTCCTTAGGTTTTTATGTGTCTTTGAAGTGCGTTTTGGTTGTATAAGTTTGTGTGTGTGTGTGTGTGTGTGTGTGTGTGTGTGTGTGTGTGTGTGTGTGTGTGTGTGTGTTTGTGTGTGTGTGTGTGTGGTGTGTGTGTGTGTGTGTGTGTGTGTGTGTGTGTGTGTGTTTGTGTGTGTTTGGGGGTGAATAGCTTAGATTGGTGGCTAGTTGAATTTTGTGCAGGTTTGTTTGGTTGATTGGTTGCTTGCTTTGCTTGCCTGCTTCCATAACATATCCTGAAGTCAACCAGGCATCAAAAGACAGGGACACCTTCTGTGTTGTTCCAGAAACTAAAGCAGCACCTTCAATGTATGTCCACGACACGGAAAAGACTGTTTCAGTTTTCAGTTTCAGTTTCAGTTTCTCAAGATGACATCTCCGCGCTCGGAATAATTTCCATCTGCAATGTCATCACAGGTGTCATGTGATAGTGATCATTACACGAGCCTTAAGCCTGCACATAAACCCATGAGCTGGCCAGGTTCTGAGGTCCTACCTAGCCTATGTTTTACCTAGCCTATTTTTATTTTTACTAGAATTGTGTAAGTCTATCGTTAGAACAATCTTGGTTACCTGTAAATGACATGTGAATCTGTGTATCTCATCTTGGAATATGACTAGATTTTTTTAAGTGATTCCAGGTTTCCTAGTGAGCTCATACTTCGCTGAACTCTAGGCAGAAGCCCGCCAAAATTGAAAAACCAAAAATGGTTATCAACTGATGGGGTTTCGAACCTCTAATCTCCCAGTGTTCTTTGCTGTCCATGGAACTCTCAACAAGACAGTCTTGATAGAGGCAGACACAAGATTATTCATAAGGAAGATTAGGAAAAGACAGGCAACATTTATAGGCCGTTTTATGAAGAAAGGGGAATTGGAGCACCTGGTCACAACAGGAAAGCTGGAGGGAAAGAGAACACTAGGTAGACCCAGGGAGAAAATATTGGACGGACTTGCAGAGTGGCTGAAGACAGAGAGGGTGGAAGATGTGCTTGCGGCAGCAAGGGATAGAAACAGATGGAAGGTCATGATCGCCAACGCCATGTGGCAAGGCACTCGATGATGATGAAACTTCCAGTGATCAGTTCCGTGTGTTCATCATTTTGCCAGTCTTATGGGGGTAATGTTATCTCCTCTCTTTCTCTGCTTTGCCTTCCCTAACCATGAAGAGGACCAGCTACCCATTTATAGCTGGGTGGAAAGGAGAGTGCTTGCACGGTGTTTTCGTTTGTGTTTGTTTTAATATTTTTAGGAGTTGTCGTTATCATACATTTTTTCATCTTTTTTCTCTGTCTGTCTTCTTTCCCCCCCCCCTCTCTCTCTCTCTCTCTCTCTCTCTTCTCTCTCTTCTCTCTCTCTCTCTCTCTCTCTCCGTCTCTCTCTCTCTCTCTCTCTCTTTCTATCTCTCTCTCTCCGTCTCTCTCTCTCTCTCTCCTCTCTCTCTCTCTCTCTCTCTTTCTGTGTCTCTGTCTCTGTCTCTGCCTCTGTCTCTGTCTCTGTCTCTCTCTGTCTCTGTTTCTGTCTCTGTCTATCTGTTCGTCTGTCTGTCTGTCTCTCTCTCTCTCTTTCTCTCTCTCTCTCTCTCTGTGTGTGCGTTGATTATTCTTGTGTAGCCACATGGACTTTTAAAGTTCTCTTAGATGACCCTGATTTGTATTCTTTCTTAAAATTGAACTTGTAGCGCGTGTGTCTGTGCATGTGCATGTGCATGTGTGTGCGTGTGTGTGTGTGTGTGTGTGTTTTTTTAACTGCGCCATTGGCGTATGATTGCGATGTGCTAATATTACAAATCCCATATCTTTATGCATGTGCATGTATGTGTATGGATATTTGTGAATATGTAATTATGTTTTCATTGATTTTAATGACAATCTTGTGGTGAGGATTGCAGGGTGGGGGAAGGGGGAATGGGCGGGGAAGTTGCCACGTGACTTGTGGGGATGTGGGGTAAGCGTGATGTGAGTGTGAATTTCTGTTCTCTGAACTGGGCACTAAGGTGTCTTGTGTCTTGTTTCATGTATCATCTTCTTATATCTTCTCTCTCTGTCACCTTCTCTGTCTATCTGTCTGTCTGTCTGTCTGTCTGTCTCTCTCTCTCTCTCTCTCTCTCTGTCACTCTCTCTTTCTCTTTCTCTTTCTCTCTCTGTCTCTCTCCCTCTTTCTATCTTTCTCTCTCTCTCTCTGTGTCTCTGTCTCTCTCTCTATCTCTCGCTTTCTCTCTTTTTCTCTCTCTCTCTCTCTTTCTCTTTCTTTTTCTCTCTCTTTATCTGTCTCTCTTTGTCTTCTCTCTCTACCCTTCTCTCTCTTTTTTTTCTCTCTCTCTTTCTTTCTTTCGTTTTTCTTTCTTTATTTCATTTTCCAATTCCTGCAACACTCCTATGACACTGTTCCCCACATCACTCATTTCCGATCTCCAGTTCACCTCCAAACCTACCAAAACTGAAGTCACCAAGGGTTCAGAATCTTGAACAAGTTTTTGCAATCTTTTAATGATAAGAACGGAAATGGGAGTGATGATGGTATGCAGTTTCATTTAGTATTAATGCTGCATTGTCAACCATGCTAGCAAAGCAAAAACTTAACCCTTTGATTCTCAGGAAGCTGGTGGATATGGTGAGGAATCAAAGGTTTCAGTTTTTGCATTTGGTGGATAGGATGCGGAAGTCAAAGGGTCAACATCCGTAACTTATGCAGAATATCAAGTCTTAATTCACTCGGGGGTTAAAGTCCACCTGTGAAATCCAAAACAAGTGTGACTGCCTGCGTTCAAGTAAATAGGAATCAGAAAAAAAAACACGAAAAAATCAGAAATCGGACAAATTCAGGCGCTTGTCTTGTCTGGTCTGGTTGTATTGAATACGCGTTCTGATTTTTTCATGTTTTTTTTCTGGTTCCTGTCCACCTGTTTTTCATCACCTAGCACTGTTGAGGTTTGGTAAACATCAATGGTTCATGCACAGGCTTACGACTTGTGATAAAAACATTTTGGGGTTTTCTTCATCACACGCATCTGTGTTATCAGTGTCTATGGAAATTACGAGTATTGTGATCACAGAGACGTTAACTAAGGAAACCCAAATTGACA
>CM060314.1:6492971-6495471 GCA_030674185.1 Monoplex corrugatus | reverse complement strand
TGTTTCTGTCTTTTCGCTTATTTTGGTTTCTTAAGATGGCGTCTGCGTACTCGAAATAAATTCCATATGCGCTGACACCAGAGGCCACGTGATAGACAAGTTCCAATAACGATCATGGCTTAGGACCTATATCTACACATGACCACTACGTGCTGACATAGTCTGGGAATAAAACATGGCCCACAGTAGACTTGAACCTACAACCCTTGCTTTATAAGCATAACGCTCTAGGTTATGGGCCAGTAAAAAAAATCAAGGCCTACTCAAAAGCTGAACCCCAGCCCCTGTTGAGAATGGTGTTACACAAACGTAGCTATCCAGCCCCTTTAAAAGTTGTGGCCCCACTCCCTCTCGCCCAAATACAAGATGGCTGAACCCCTGCGTTGTGAATCTAGCTTCCTGTGGTAATGGGCTTCTAAAAATAGTCCAGGCTTACTCAAAGGATTGAATCTGAAATCCTTGTTGAGCATGGTGTTTATCAGCTTAGCTAACGGGGCCCCTGTACCTCCTTCTTTTCCTCCGAGTTATCTCCAGTACTGTGAATTAGCACTTTGACTACTGAGGGTTGATCTCCTATACTGTGAATAATGCACTTGACTACTGAGTTAATGGACACTTAGGGAAAGACCTGCTCGAAAGACGGCATAACTTGGATCCCTTTCGGGGCATCTCAGACCTTTCTGAATAGCAAAATGATCCGTGTCTGGAGCATTATGCTGCACTTCCGGCATTCAAAACCGTGGTGAGTAGGCAGTTGGAGTTTCCACTTGTAAATGCAGATTTGATATGTTGTAAGCGGGAGGAGCTGAGGTATCGGTGGTGGCAGGCGGCTGCAGAGTGATGACCAGAGTGGAGGTCCGGTTGCTGTGCTGGACTGTTGGTGCGCGTTGTGTGGCAATGTCCGGTTTGTCAATCCACCTGCATTCGGTTTGTAAACAAGGTAAGATATGGGTCGATGGTCATGCAACGCTGGACCTGCCCCCCCCCCCTTTCGATAAAATCGACTTTCGAATGGCATTGGAGCTGGGAGGTAACTGTCCGGAGAGCGGCGAGGATTATGCTTGCGGGTCCCATAGGCACCCTGACGGTGTTTCTTGCTAACATGGTCCACCCTGAAGTTGAACTCACAACCCCTGCGTCATGTGAATGACACTCTGACCGCTGAGCCACAAGGGTCTGAGACATGGAGGTAGTACATCACATCAACAATCAGTTCTGTGAGATAATACAACACTTCAACAATCAGTTATGTGATAGTACAACACATCAACAATCAGTTATGTGAGATAGTACAACACATCAACAATCAGTTGTGCGATAGTACAACACATCAACAATCAGTTGTGCGATAGTACAACACTTCAACAATCAGTTGTGCGATAGTACAACACTTCAACAATCAGTTGTGTGATAGTACAACATATCAACAATCAGTTCTGTGAGATAGTACAACACATCAATATCAGTTCTGTGAGATAGTACAACACTTCAACAATCAGTTATGTCAGATAGTACAACACATCAACAATCAGTTCTGTGAGATAGTACAACACAACAGTTCTGTGAGATAGTACAACACATCAACAATCAGTTATGTCAGATAGTACAACACAACAGTTCTGTTTAGATAGTACAACAAATCAGTTCTGTTAGATAGTACAACACAACAGTTCTGTTAGATAGTACAACACAACAGTTCTGTTAGATAGTACAACACATCAGTTCTGTTAGATAGTACAACACAACGTTCTGTGAGATAGTACAACACAACAGTTCTGTCAGATAGTACAACACATCAGTTCTGTCAGATAGTACAACACATCAGTTCTGTGTAGATAGTACAACACATCGGTTCTGTCAGATAGTACAACACAACAGTTCTGTCAGATAGTACAACACATGAGTTCTGTTAGATAATACAACACATCAGTTCTGTCAGATAGTACAACACATCAGTTCTGTCAGATAGTACAACACATCAGTTGTGTCAGATAGTACAACACATAAGTTCTGTGAGATAGTACAACACATCAGTTCTGTCAGATAGTACAACACAACAGTTCTGTTAGATAGTACAACACATCAGTTCTGTCAAATAGTACAACACAACAGTTCTGTCAGATAGTACAACACATCAACAAACAGTTCTGTCAGATAGTACAACACAACAACAATCAGTTCTGTCAGATAGTACAACACATCAGTTCTGTCAGATAGTACAACACATCAACAATCAGTTCTGTGAGATAGTACAACACATCAACAATCGGTTCTGTGAGATAATACAACAATCAGTTTTGTGAGATAGTACAACACATCAACAATCAGTTCTGTGAGATAGTACAACACATCAGTTCTGTCAGATAGTACAACACATCAGTTCTGTCAGATAGTACAACACATGAGTTCTGTGAGATAGTACAACACATGAGTTCTGTGAGATAGTACAAACCATGAGTTCTGTGAGATAGTACAACACATCAGTTCTGTGAGATAGTAC
>CM060314.1:6487971-6490471 GCA_030674185.1 Monoplex corrugatus | reverse complement strand
ATGTAAATATACAGATAGATATAGACATAGAAAAATAGACATAGATATATAGATATCGATATAGAAATAGACATATAGATATGGATACGTGTGTCCGTCTGTCTGTATGTCTGTTTGTCTGTCTGTCTGTGCCTGTGCATGCACGTGCCTCGCTTCTGTTCGCATAAGTATATATCTGTCCGTGTGTCTGTCGGTCTGTCTGACTGAATGATTTAGGTTTGTATTTATGTGTATGTCAGTATGTTTGCTGCACTCGTTACTTGTAATCAACGTTGTTTAGTTTGCTCTTGTTGTTTGCTTGCTTGTTTGCTTGTTTGTTTGTCTTGTTTTGTTTGTTTGTTTGTTTGTTTGTTGTGGGCTTGCCTGTTTTGTTTTTAACATTTCACACGCATACAATACAACAGAAGCCACACACACACACACACACACACCACCCACCACACACAAACACACACACACACATCACGCACACACAACTACACACGACACCACGCTCACCACGCACGCACACCACACACACAAACACACACACAACACACACACACACACACACAAACACACACACAAACAACACACACACACACACACACACACACACACACACACACACAAACAACACACCACACACACACACAAACACACACACAAACACACACACACACACACAAACACACACACACACACACAACAAACACACACACACACACCACAGATCACGACACACAGTACACACACATTAACCACAGCACACACATACACTACCACAGATTACGCACACGCAAACCAACGTACACACACAACACACACAAACACACGTACACACCACACTCAACACAAAACAACCACACACAGAGCTCAGCGCGCGACGCCGCAAACACACACAAACGCACACAACACACGACGAGCAGAGACAACACATACATAACCAACACACACAAACGCAACCAAAATACACACACACAACACGCGACACACACACAAACACACACACACAGACACACACACACACACACACACACACACACACGAGTTGAGGGAAAAAGAGAGAGAAGAACACACACACACACACACAACAAACAACATACACAAGCACGCACACATACACACACACATACACACACACACACACACACACACACACACACACACACACCACAGCCACGCTTTGTATATACTGAAATCGAGCAATATGTCCATAACCCTGACATTTATTCGATATAAACATTGGTGATAATAATGTTCATTTATTTTCTATGCCATCATAAGACAAAGAACAAAAAGTACATTTATGGGCCTTCATCATGAGGCTTGTATAGTTCCATATGTGCCCTCATCCAGCATTTATCGATAGATCCATTAAGTTCAAATCCCAACGAACAAGCAACACCTTGAATTCATAGGGATGGGGAGGGCTTGACATTTGACACACTAAGCTGACACCACCAGAACGACTGAGACATTAAGATGGCAGGAAAGATCTGTGTTTACTTGGATGGCTGGAACTGAACTTGAGTTATCAGATCTTAGTTCATCGATCTTAAAATGATGAGTGAGACGGAAGAATGACAGTGTTAAGCTACTAAATAAAATTGAATAACAAGAAGGATTTTGTTAATAAAAAAAAAATTTAATAAAAAGAATGTTTTAGTAAAGAAAATTTTTAATTAAAGAAAATGTTTTAATAAAGAAAATATAATTTTTAATAACGAAACTGCACTTCATCAGCATTTAACGTCTCGAAAACAAATTCTTGAAATCATTCCCAAGCTCTTTAGTAAACGAAGGGAAAGCATTTTTACCGATCAAGCTCCCCCAGACCCGGGACGAGTACTGCTCAGGTTGCCCGTCCTTTTAGGAAAACCAAACAAATTATCCAATCCAAAATCAGCATCCGATGGCTTCCGGGGCTTCAGGAAGTTGTATTTATCCGTCGTCGTTGTGGTGGCTACGTGGTTGTTGTTGGAGCCGCTGTTGTGGGTGCTTCTGGTGTTGGTTTAACGGGCAGGGCTTGAACTGGTGGAGAGGGTGGGTCTTTGGTGGGGGTGGAGGTCTTGGCTGGTCCGAAAGAGATGGGTATTACACCAGGTGGTGGGGGTTTGTTGCTGTCTTTCGAGCCTCCGCTGGTACTGATGGGGTAGGAATTCTGTCCTTGGTTTTTGTTGCTGTTCTGCGTGCTGGAACCAAAACGTTTTGATTCGTGAATCATTTCTGAGGTGGTGAATTTGCAGAATTTATGAATCATTTCTGAGGTGGTGATTTTGCAGAATTTATGAAATCATTTCTGAGGTGGTGGATTTGCAGAATTTATAAAATCATTTCTGAGGTGGTGAATTTGCAGGCAGATACAAACTTTTGTAGAAATATAGAAGTATGCATGAAGTAAACGAAAAAATGTTATTTACATAATTGCACAGCTATTTCATGCAAATGGAAAGCAAAATGCACGAATATGCGGGCAAACATGTGAAACATGTAGATATATGTATGTAATTATAGACAC
>CM060314.1:6480471-6485471 GCA_030674185.1 Monoplex corrugatus | reverse complement strand
AAGAGGAAGGTCCGAAGTCAGCGCTGGCAGGTCCATAGTCTGTCAGGCCAAAGTCAAAGTCCTTCTGTTCGGGGCTGGGCCTGCTTGGGGGTCTGCCACCTGAACAACAGATGGCAGCATCATTTGTTTTCATCTGGAACTAACTCCAGAATATGCAGAACCCTCCTGGTGAAGGATGTTAAGACTGGCAGAACATTCTGGGAGGGTCACCCAGGACATTTAGTTTTTTTCTTGTCACTTGAAATGTCACTTCATGAAATAACAAATAAACAAGTACAAACTCCCTAATGATTTGATAGAAATGACTGAAACAAGCAAACACAGTTCATGAGTGATATAAAAAAACGTTTATGTCCATTACATGTTCATACAAAGAAGTAAAAAGATAACAATATGGAAGATAACATTATTCCAAATATACTATACGAGTGTGTGTTGGACAATAGGCTTAAATGCTGTCAGTATGAAATATAACACAATTCCAAACAAACCACTCCATGGAGTGTTGAAGCAAGGACAATGAACACAGAGAAGACCACTAAAGCGATACAATGATATTCTGAAAGCCATCCTCATGAACTGTAGGTATGTAGGAACGTGTACATGTTGTGTACTTGTTTTTTGGTTGCTTTGTTTGTTGTTGGTGTGTGTGTGTGTGTTGTGTGTGTGTGTGTGTGTGTGTTGTGTGTGTGTGTGTGTGTGTGTGTGTGTGTTGTGTGATTGTGTGTGTGTGTGTGTGTGTGTGTGTGTGTGTGTGTGTGTGGTGTGTGTTGTGTGTTTTTGATGTTGTGTTGAGGTGTGTGTGAGTGTGTGTGTGTTGTTGTGTGTGTGTGTGTGTGTGTTGTAGTGTGTGTGTGTTGTGTTCGTGTGGTGTGTGTGTGTGTGTGTGTGTGTGTGTGTGTGTGGTGTGTGTGTGTGTGTGTGTGTGTGTGGTGGATGTGTGTGTGTGTGTGTGTTGTGGTGAGTTGTGTGTGTGTGTGTGTGTGGTGTGTGTGTGTTGTGTGCGTGCGTGTGTGTTGTGTGTGTGTGTGTGTGTGTGTGTGTGTGTATGTATGTGTGTGTGTGTGTGTGCGAGTGTGTGTGTGTGTGAGTGTGTGTGTGTGTGTGTGTATGTGTGTGTGTGCGAGTGTGTGTGTATGCGTGTGTGTGTGTCTGTGTGTGTGCGTGTGTGTGTGTGCGTGCGTGTGTGTATGTGTGTGCGTGTGTGTGTGTGTGTGTATGTTTGCTTTTTTGTTTTGCTTTGTTTTGGTTTGTTTTGATTTTGGTTTTTAATAAGTCAATGTCATTAAAAATAAGCTAAGTTTGTTTTAAGTATGTGAAGAAACAGATAGACAGGAAAAAGACGAACTGACAACTCAGATTATTCTCCTTTCTCACAACATTCAGTTACCTCCCCCTGGCGGCCGGTAAGGGCGACCATCTCTCTGGGCAACAGATGTCGCCACCAGTGTCAACACTAGCCAGCCACACAACTGAATTGACAGAAAATATACAGTATGTAATCATTTAACAAAAATATATCGGTAAAATCATTTTTCCACAGAAAATAATAAAGCGATATTCAAAGAAAATTATGTCAGAGTATGATTATTTTCCAAAGGAAATTGCATCTGTGTATGATTATTTTCCAAAGAAAAGTGTTATTGTTAATTTTTATCATTGTTATTATTATTAATATTACTATTATTATTATTATTATTATTATTATTATTATTATTATTATTATTATTATTATTATTATTATTATTATTATTATTATTATTGATTATTATTATTATTATTATTATTATTATTATTATTATTATTATTATTATTATTATTATTATTATTATTATTATTATTCATTATCATTATCATTATTGTTGTTGTTATTTATTATTATTATTATTATTATTATTATTATTATTATTATTATTATTATTATTATTATTATTATTATTATTATTATTGCTATTATTATTATTATTATTATTATTATTATTATTATTATTATTATTATTATTATTGTGGTTGTTGTTACCTTCATGTGCACTTGCCACTATGTGCATTAACGAATGAACACTTTTTTTTCTGCCTCATCTCCTGCACCTCTCAGTGTACTTAATCCCCCTCCGTTCATTCCGCTTCCTCGACACACCACCTTCCACCACCTACCTATCATCTACAATCAACCACAGACCACCTACCATCAACCACAGACCACCTATCACCTACCATCAACCACAAACCACCTACAATCACCACAGATCACCTATCACCTACCATCAACCACAAACCACCTACCATCAACCACAAACCACCTACCATCAACCACCTACCACTACCATCAACCACAAATCACCTACCAATCAACCACAAACCACCTACCATTAACCACAAACCACTTACCTTTAACCACCTACCACCTACCACCTACCATCAACCACAAATCACCTACCACCTACCATCAACCACCTACCACCTACCATCACCACAAACCAACTACCATTAACACAAACCACCTACCTTTAACCACAAACCACCTACCATTAACCACCTACCATCAACCACAACACCTACCATTAATCACAAACCACCTACCATCAACCACCTACCATCAACCACCTACCACCTACCATCAACCACAAACCACCTACCATTAACCATAAACCACCTACCTTTAACCACAAACCACCTACCATCAACCACAAACCACCTACCATCAACCACCTTCTTCTGACCACCTACCATCAACCACAGACCACCTACCATCAAACACAGACCACCTACCATCAACCACAGACCACCTACCATTAACCACAAACCACCTACCATTAACCACAAACCACCTACCATCAACCACAAACCACCTACCATAACCACAAACCACCTACCATCAACCACAAACCACCTAACAGTAACCACAAACCACCTACCATTAACCACAAACCACCTACCATTAACCACCTACCATTAACCACAAACCACCTACCATCAACCACAAACCACCTACCATTAACCACAAACCACCTACCATTAACCACAAACCACCTACCATCAATCACAAACCACCTACCATCAACCACAAACCACCTACCATCAACCACAAACCACCTACCATCAACCATAAACCACCTAACACCTAACATCAACCACAAACCACCTAACATCAACCACAAACCACCTACCATCAACCACCTACCACCTATCACCTGACATCAACCACAAACTACCTACCACCTACCACCTATCACCTACCATCAACCACCTTCCACCTATCACCTACGATCTATCACCTACATCAACCACAAACCACCTATCACCTACACCAACCACCTACCACCTATCACCTACCATCAACTATCTACCACCTATCACCTACCCTCAACCACCTACCACCTATCATCAACCACCTAACACCTATCACCTACTACCAACCACAAACCACCTGTCACCTACCGTCAACCACCTACATGTAACACTTACCACCTATCACCTACCATCAACTACATACCACCTATCACCTACTATCAACCACCTACCACCTATCACCTACCATCAACCGCCTACCACATATCATCTACCGTCAACCACCTACCACCTATCATCAACCATCAACCACCTACCACCTATCACCTACCATCAACCATCCAACACCTATCACCTACCACCTATCACCTACCATCAACCACAAACCACCTATCACCTACCATCAACCACAAACCACCTATCATCTACCATCAACCACAAACTACCTATCACCTATCATCAACCACAAACCACCTACCACCTATCATCAACCACAAACCACCTACCACCTATCATCAACCACAAGCCACCTACCATCAACCACAAACCACCTACCACCTATCATCAACCACAAACCACCTACCACCTATCACCAACCATAACCACCTATCACCTACATCAACCACAAACCACCTACCACCTATCATCAACCACAAACCACCTACCATCAACCACCTACCACCTATCACCTACCATCAACCACCTATCACCTAATACCTATCACCTACCATCAACCACAAACCACCTATCACCTACCATCAACCACAAACCACCTATCACCTACCATCAACCACAAACCACCTACCACCTATCGTCAACCACAAACCACCTACCACCTACCACCTATCATCAACCACAAACCACCTATCACCTATCATCAACCATAAACCACCTATCATCAACCACAAACCACCTATCATCAACCACCTACCACCTATCACCTACCATCAACGACCTGCTACCAAGTTCCTTCAGTTAAAGTCAAGGAGCCAGGAACCTTATAAGAGCCACTAATGTCAAGCCTCATTGAGGTCACTCATCAGAAGAGACTCTGCACTGCTCTTAGATGATTTCAGGGAGTACAACAGTGCCTGTTCTGATCCAGCTTACTGAAGACATCATCTTCTAACCCACACACGAATAAGTCTTTCGGCTCAAGCCCCGTTATTCTGTCAAACAGTCTCCATGAAAATCTCTCTCTCTGTGTCTCTGTCTCTGTCTGTCTGTCTGACTGTCTGTCTGTCTGTCTATCTCTCTCTCTCTCTCTCTCTCTCTCTCTCTCTCTCTCTCTCGTTTTCTTTTTTCCACAATGGTCAATACTCCTTAGATTTTTTCATCGACAACAGGCAGTTCAAACTGCTTGCTGTAGGTTATGTAGTATTTTATGCGCAGCTGTTTAATCAAGGACTATGTTGGCATCATGCAAATGCGACCACCTGATATGCTGAATGTGCTATGGTCTGAAATGTTGGTCACATTAATTGCACAAACTACCAAGACATTGCTGAAAAACTTTTTAACACGTTTCGTGTAAACCAAAGGACATGACTCTTGAGAGTCACGTAGGAATTATCTTCCATTTGTGGAACATCTCAAATCTAACACAGTTTGCACTACCCATTCAACTAGCATAGAAGCAGATACAAAGCACAAAAACCATAAGCTCAGAACACTCCTCAAAAAAGGAGCGCCTAAGCCTACCTTTATACCTT
>CM060314.1:6462971-6475471 GCA_030674185.1 Monoplex corrugatus | reverse complement strand
GACATAGGGAGAGAGAAGAGAGATAAATAGAAGAGAGAGAGAGAGAAGACATAGGGAGAGAGAAGAGAGATAAATAGAAGAGAGAGAGAGAGAAGACAGAGGGAGAGAGAAGAGAGATAAATAGAAGAGAGAGAGAGAAGACATAGGGAGAGAGAAGAGAGATAAATAGAAGAGAGAGAGAGAGAAGACAGAGGGAGAGAGAAGAGAGATAAATAGAAGAGAGAGAGAGAGAAGACATAGGGAGAGAGAAGAGAGATAAATAGAAGAGAGAGAGAGAGAAGACATAGGGAGAGAGAAGAGAGATAAATAGAAGAGAGAGAGAGAGAAGACAGAGGGAGAGAGAAGAGAGATAAATAAAAGAGAGAGAGAGAAGACATAGGGAGAGAGAAGATAGATAAATAGAAGAGAGAGAGAGAGAGAGAAGAGAGAGAGAGAGAGAAGAGAGATAAATAAGAGAGAGAGAGAAGACAGAGGGAGAGAGAAGAGAGATAAATAGAAGAGAGAGAGAAACAGAAGAGAGGGAAAGAAGAGAGAGAGAGAAACAGAAGAGAGGGAGAGAGAGAGAGAGAGAGAGAGAGAGAAAGGTGGTGTAAACGGGTTGTCATGGTAGTCAAAGAGATGATGACAGATAGACAGAAATGGGACTAAAATATATCCCTTTAATGACCGCAGAATATGGAAAAAAGAGAAAGACGAATGACTCTTGGAAGACCTACCTGGGTAAATACAAAAAGTCAAAGAAAGACAGAGAGAAAGCAAAGACACACACAGACAGAGACAGGCAGACAAACAGACAGACAGACAAATAGAATGAAGGATCAAAGACAGACAGAAAGAAACAGACAGACAAAATGACGACCAAAAAAGTCAAAATGATAGGCAGATTGAAAAAAGACAGAGAAACAAAAAATAAAATTAGAACGAGAAGAGATGAAATGATAGCAGATAGAAACAGAGAAAAACAGTGAACGAATGAGAGAGAGAGAGAGACAGAGAGACAGAGAGAGACAGAAAGAGAGACAGAGAGAGAGAGACACAGAGACAGAGACAGACAGAGACAGAGACAGAGCGAGAGAGAGACAGAGAGAAACAGAGAGAGACAGAGAGACAGAGAGAGAGACAGAGAGAAGGGCAGACAGGCAGACAGACGGAAAGACGGACAGAGAGAGAGAGACAGAGAGAGACACACAGAGACAGAGACAGACAGAGACAGAGACAGAGAGACAGAGAGAGAGACAGAAAGAAGGGCAGACAGGCAGACAGACGGAAAGACAGACAGAAAAGCAAAAGAACAGACAAAACAATAAAATGCAAACATACTGAGAAACCAAAAGAAAAGATAACCGCCAACAACAACAACAAAACCAAAGAACTTAAGAAAATAGCAAGACAACACGAAAGACAGACAGGAAAAATATCAAAGAAACAAGATGACTGTAAAAATCGAGAAAAGACAGAAAGAATGACAGACAGACAGACAGACAGACAGACAGACAGACAGACAGACCATTCCTAGCAGTAAATACTAACATGAAATCGAGGCTTTGCCCATCATAAACAAGGCCCACACTCAAACTAAACCCGCCCGACTGAAGCTCAGATTTAACAGCTCCGTAACACCAAACCAATAAAACGTCGCCCCTACTGAATTCAAATTTCCTGGTTATTCCGGCTTATTAAGATATTCATGTATTCTCCGTGAGAAGTTTAAAGGTTCTTATTGCTTCAGCGCATAGCTGGAGGCGTCTATAAAATACTTGAAAAATACGTACGGTAAGGACTCGATATGGAGTAAAAGCGACATTTCTTTCTCACAGTTCAGATTAGGGAATTATTTGTACGTGCGGCCTGTTGCTTAGAGAACTGGTTGTTACGGATGTCGAGAACTTGCTTCCAGTCTGCCTAAACGAATTTGTATGTGAGATAGGGAGATGGGGGGTGGGGAGGGGGGCGCCTGTGATTTTTTTCTAGCTAGCTGGCTCTTCTGATAGAGCCGTGGACTCATGTCTGATGTCTCGAGTTCAATCCTCATCATCATCATCATGTGCCCTGCCGCATGGCGCTGGCGATCGTGGCTCTCCATATGTATCTGTCCCTTGCTGCCGCCAACACATCTTCCACCCTCTCCGTCCTCAGCCACCCTGCAAGTCCGTCCAATATTTTCTCCCTGGGTCTACCTGGTGCTCTCTTTCCCTCCACCTTTCCTGCTGTGACCAAGTGCTCTAATTTCCCTTTCCTCATAAAATGACCTATAAATGTTGCCTGTCTTTTCCTAATCTTCCTAATGAATGATATTCTTGTGTCTGCATCCATCAGGACTGTCTCGTTTGTTTCCTTTCCTGTCCATGGAACTCTCAACATTCTTCTTAGAAACCACATCTCGGCTGCGTCAATCTTGTTCTGGCTTTGCTTGTTGGCTGTCCACACCTCACAACCGTATAACATTATCGGTTCTATATAACATTCAAGAACTCTCTTCCTGATGTTAATTGATAAGCATTTGTTGGCAAGAATGCCTTTCATCTTCTTGAATGCTGTTTTGGCTTGGCCGGTTCTGCTGGCTATTTTTGAAATGCATCTGCTGTCTGGTGAAATGATCGTTCCCAGATATTTAAACTTATCAACATGTCTCAAGATTGTGCCGTTTGCTGTTATTTTGTGTTCAATCCTAGCAACCCAAAATATATTACTTGGACTGTTGGTTGCCCATCTTAATATTCCGGTCATTCTGGGAGTGTCTGAAATTTGCAGGTCCCATAGCACTCCCCGTTTCATAAGCTTGCCAGCTCAAGTAGTCTGCCAGGCGATTGATGGCAGATTGAGCGGAGCGCGTATGGAGTTGTCTCAGTGCAACAAATGCCTCTTGAACAAACTCCATACCTCTTGAACAAAATCCATACCTCTTGATCAAAGTTCATACCTCTTGAACAGGCTCCATATTTCTTGAACCTTGAACAGGCTCCATACCTCTTGAACAGGCTCCATACCTCTTGAACAAGCTCCATACCTCTTGAACCTTGAACAGGCTCCATACGTCTTGAACAGGCTCCATACCTCTTGAACCTTGAACAGGCTCCATACCTCTTGAACAGGCTCCATACCTCTTGAACCTTGAACAAGCTCCATACCTCTTGAACAGGCTCCATACCTCTTGAACAAGCTCCATACCTCTTGAACCTTGAACAGGCTCCATACCTCTTGCACAGGCTCCATACCTCTTGAACCTTGAACAGGCTCCATACCTCTTGAACAGGCTCCATACCTCTTGAACAGGCTCCATGCCTCTTGAAAAGCTCCATACCTCTTGTACAGTCTCCATATCTCTCGAACAGGCTCCATATCTCTTGAACAGGGTCATACCTCTTGTACAGGCTCCATACCTTCTGAAAAAACTCCATACCTCTTGAACAAAGTCCATACCTCTTGAACAAAGTCCATACCTCTTGAACAGGCTCCATACCTCTTGAACCTTGAACAGGCTCCATACCTCTTGAACCTTGAACAGGCTCCATACCTCTTGAACCTTGAACAGGCTCCATACCTCTCGAAAAGGCTCCATACCTCTTGAACATGCTCCATACCTCTTGGAAAGGCTCCATACCTCTTGAACAAACTCCATACCTTTTGAACAAAGTCCATACCTCTTGAACAGGCTCCATACCTCTTGAACCTGGAACAGGCTCCACACCTCTTGAACAGGCTCCATACCTCTTGAACAGGCTCCATACCTTTGAACAAAGTCCATACGTCTTGAACTAAGTCCATAATTCTTGAACAAAGTCCATGCCTCTTAAACAAATTCCATGCCTCTTGAACAAACTCCATACCTCCTGATCAGACTTCATACCTCTTGAAGACGTACCCGGGTAGATATGAAAAGTCAAAAAAAGACAGAAAGCTGATGAATAGGACAGGCTCCATACCTCCTGAACAGGTTCCATACCTCTTAAACAGGCTCCATACTTCTTGAACAGGCTCCCTATCTCTTGAACAGGCTCCCTACCTCTTGAACAGGCTCCCTACCTCTTGAACAGGCTCCATACCTCTTGAACAGGCTCCATACTTCTTGAACAGGCTCCCTACCTCTTGAACAGGCTCCCTACCTCTTGAACAGGCTCCCTACCTCTTGAACAGGCTCCATACCTCTTGAACAGGCTCCATACCTCTTGAACAGGCTCCATACCTCTTGAACAGGCTCCATACCTCTTGAACAGGCTCCATACCTCTTGAACAGGCTCCATATCTCTTGAAAAGCTCCATACATCTTGAACAAGCTCCATACCTCTTGTACAAACCCCATTCCTCTTGTACAAACCCCATACCTTTCGAAAAATCTCCATACATCTGAACAAACTCCATACCTCTTGTACAAACTCCATACCTCTTGTACAAACCGCATACCTCTTGTACAAATCCCATACCTCTTGTACAAACTCCATACCTCTGGAACAAACTCCATACCTCTTGTACAAACTCCATATCTCTGGAACAAACTCCATACCTCTTGTACAAACTCCATACCTCTTGAACAAACTCCATACCTCTTGTACAAACTCCATACCTCTTGAACAAATTCCATACCTTTTGTACAAACTCCATGTCTTAAACAAACTCCATACCACTTGAACAAACTCCATATCACTTGAACAAACTACATACCTCCTGTACAAACTCCATACCACTTGAACAAATTCCATGCCTCTGAAACAAATCCCATGCCTCTTGAACAAAGTCCATACCTCTTGAACAGGCTCCATACTTCTGAAACAAATTCCATACCTCTGAAACAAATTCCATACCTCTTAACAAACTCCATGCCTCTTGAATAAACTCCATACCTCTTGAACAAACTCCATGTCTCTTGAACAAATTCCATACATCATGAACAAACTGCATGCCTCTTGAACAAACTCCATACCTCATAAACAAACTCCATACCTCATAAACAAACTCCATACCTCTTGAACAAACTCCATACCTCATAAACAAACTCCATACCTTATAAACAAACTCCATTCCTCTTGATAAACCCCATGCCTCTTAAACAAATTCCACGCCTCTTAACAAATCCCACGCTTCTTAAGTAAATGATTTGCCTCTTCAACAAATTTCTGTGCCTCTTGAACAAACACCATACCTCTTGAACAAAGTCCATACCTCTTGAACAAAGTCCATAATCCTTGAACAAAGTCCATACCTCTTAAAACAAATTCCATACCTCTTGAACAAACTCCATACCTCCTGATCAAACTTCATACCTCTTGAAGACGTACCCAGGTAGATATGAAAAGTCACAAAAAAAACAGAAAGCTGATGAATAGGATGAGGGAATCAAAGGGCTACATTTTTGCTTTACTAGCATTGTTGACGGTACGGGATGCTGATGGAAAAGGTGCGGGAGTAAAAGGGTTAAGTTTTTGCTTTGCTAGCATGGTTGACGATACAGGATGTGAAGGAGGCAAAGGGTTAAGTATTTGCTTTGCTAGCATGGTTGACGATACACGATGGGGGTGGACAGAGTGTTGGAGTCAAAGGGTTAAGTCTTTGCTAGCATGGTTGACGATACAGGATCCTGGTAGAAAAGGTGTGGGAGTAAAAGGGTTAAGTTTTTGCTTTGCTAGCATGGTTGACGATACAGGATGCTGGTGGACAGAGTGAGGGAGTAAAAGGGTTAAGTTTTGCTTTGCCAACATGGTTGACGATACAGGATGCTGGTGGTGGACAGAGTGTGGGAGTCAAAGGGTTAAGTCTTTCCTTTGCTGGCATGGTTGACGATACATGATACTGGGAGACAAGGTGCGGGAGTCAAAGTTTTGTTTTGTTTTTGTTTTGTTTTGTTTGTTTGTTTTTGTTTTTTTTGCTTTGCTAGCATGGTTGAGGATACAGGATACTGGTGGACAGAGTTTGGGAGTCAAAGGGTTAAGTGTTTGCTTTGATAGAATGGTTGACGAAACAGTGTGCTAGTGGACAGAGTGTGGGAGTCAAAGGGTTACGTATTTGCTTTACTAGCATGGTTGACGATACAGGATGCTGGTGGTGGACAGAGTGTGGGAGTCAAAGGGTTAAGTCTTTGTTTTGCTGGCATGGTTGACGATACATGATACTGGGAGACAAGGTGCGGGAGTCAAAGGGTTATTCTTTTTAATTTTTTTTAGCTTTACTAGCATGGTTGAGGATACCGGATACTGGTGGACAGAGTGGGGGAGTCAAAGGGTTAAGTGTTTGCTTTGCTAGCATGGTTGACGAAACAGTGTGCTGGTGGACAGAGTGAGGGAGTCAAAGGGTTAAGTCTTTGTTTTGCTAGAATGGTTGACGAAACAGTGTGCTGGTGGACAGAGTGTGGGAGTCAAAGGGTTAAGTGTTTGCTTTGCTAGACTGGTTGACGAAACGGGGTGCTGGTGGACAGAGTGTGGGAGTCAAAGGGTTAAGTGTTTGTTTAGCTAGAATGGTTGGCGAAACAGTGTGCTGGTGGACAGAGTGTGGGAGTCAAAGGGTTAAGTGTTTGCTTTGCTAGAATGGTTGACGAAACAGGATACTGGTGGACAGAGTGTGGGAGTCAAAGGGTTAAGTGTTTGCTTTGCTAGCATGGTTGACGAAACAGTGTGCTGGTAGACAGAGTGAGGGAGTCAAAGGGTTAAGTGTTTGCTTTGCTAGCATGGTTGACGAAACAGTGTGCTGGTGGACAGAGTGAGGGAGTCAAAGGGTTAAGTGTTTGCTTTGCTAGCATGGTTGACGAAACAGTGTGCTGGTAGACAGAGTGAGGGAGTCAAAGGGTTAAGTGTTTGCTTTGCTAGCATGGTTGACGAAACAGTGTGCTGGTGGACAGAGTGAGGGAGTCAAAGGGTTAAGTGTTTGCTTTGCTAGAATTGTTGACGAAACAGTGTGCTGGTGGACAGAGTGTGGGAGTCAAAGGGTTAGGTGTTTGCTTTGCTAGCATGGTTGACGAAACAGGGTGCTGGTGGACAGAGTGTGGGAGTCAAAGGGTTAAGTGTTTGCTTTGCTAGAATGGTTGACGAAACAGTGTGCTGGTGGACAGAGTGTGGGAGTCAAAGGGTTAAGTGTTTGCTTTGCTAGCATGGTTGATGAAACAGGATACTGGTGGACAGAGTGTGGGAGTCAAAGGGTTAAGTGTTTGCTTTGCTAGCATGGTTGATGAAACAGGATACTGGTGGACAGAGTGTGGGAGTCAAAGGGTTAAGTGTTTGCTTTGCTAGAATGGTTGACGAAACAGGGTGCTAGTGGACAGAGTGTGGGAGTCAAAGAGTTAAGTGTTTGCTTTGCTAGAATGGTTGACGAAACAGGGTGCTAGTGGACATAGTGTGGGAGTCAAAGAGTTAAGTATTTGCTTTGCTAGACTGGTTGACGAAACGGGGTGCTGGTGGACAGAGTGTGGGAGTCAAAGGGTTAAGTGTTTGCTTTGCTAGCATGGTTGACGAAACAGTGTGCTGGTGGACAGGGTGAGGTAGTCAAAAGGTTAAGGACAGATAAAGCAACTAGGGAGAGGAGATGGGCACTGCCCTCATAATGCTGCCTCTTGAGAAAAATTTGAGGTCTCTACCACCTCACTCCCCTACGACCTCAGGGTTATGTGACAACTTAAATTGTTAGCTGTATATATCTACATCTATATCTATTTGTATATTTGTATTTATATTTATATCTATATGTCAATCTCTCTCTCTCTCTCTCTCTCTCTCTCTCTCTCTCTCTCTCTCTCTCTCTCACTCTCTCTCTCTCTCTCTCACACGCACACACACTCACAGTCGCATACATGTGCTGCACATATTACTCTCAGGCAGTAATGCAGGCTTAGCTTAAATACGCACTAAAACCGTAAGTTACGCGTAGGTCGAATATGATCTCGCATGCGCTTAGGAAGTATGAAAACATTTAAGGAGCTTGATTTATTTCTAGTCTCCAGCTTTTTTTTTTTTTTTTTTTTTTTCAATTTCGGTTAAAAGACAAGAAAAAAGAGATTGTTTCATTATCGACCAGCGACAAGTGTATGTCTGTGTGCCCGTGAAAAAAAACGTGTGAACAAAGCTAACAAGAAACACCAGAAGGTGCTGATGGGACTCACATCACCAATGCCTCACAAACCTCCGGACAGCCACCCCGAAAGCTCCCGACGTCCCCCGGCAGCCATCTTGTCAGTTCTTCCACTTAACAATTTTAGTCAAGGTTGTGGATTGCTGAGGAGTGCCGAAAGATAAATTTGAAATCTAAGCCTCTAAAGAACCGGAAAAAAAAACTCGAAAAAAACCCCCAACAAGAATGCGTATTTAATACAACCAGACAAGACAGGCGCAAATATTCGGCCAACTGGCCTTTGTCGAGCGTAAGATCACAAAAGAAACTAACACCAGATATAAAAATTGGGAGAAAAAAACAGAAACTTCCCTGCTGCTTCGTCCAGTGTGAGAAAAGGACTAAAGAAAAAGACTAATGTTGTATTTGGTGTTTGTTTGTTTATGATCTTACGCTTGACGAAGGCCATTTGGCCGAAAATTTGCGCCTGTCTTATCTGGTCGTATTAGATACACGTTCTTATTCTCTTCTTTTTTTTCGTGTTTTTTTTTTTCTGGTTCCTGTTTGCTTGAACGCGAGAAGTCACACTTGTTTTGGATAAGGCTCTAAGGTCAGGGTCAAATTGACTAAAAAAAAAAAAAAAAGAAAAACAAAGTGCTTTGAATCAGCACATTTTTAGAAAGGTATACAAACAACACTTTCTCAAGAACTTTTCCCAATATCAAACGTTTGTTCAAGTTTACCCTTGTCCTCACTTCATGTCCAAGTTTAACCCAACTGAAGCGTCTTTAAGGTCACAGTGACCTTTGAAGTACAAAATTCGGATCTTCTGTAATGATTCCTTCCCCTTAAAATGGAATATTATAAGAATGGCTTGACCATCTTGTTGTTACTGGCTTTTTTTTTTTTTTTCTTTTTTCGAAGAGGAAAAGATTTCTGTCTTCCATTCTGATGGCACAGGTTCAAACATGACCAGAAAAGGTTGTGCAGGGAAAACGCAGCCAGGTATTAAGTATAAACATATCCCCAAACACCACCACCCCCCTTTAAAAAAAATATAAATAAAAAGAAAAAAAGAAAAGAAAAGACAGCTACACGTAGCCTCCATGGTCTATCGACATGATGACAATAGTTTCTTCTTAATCATAACTCCACTAACCTACCGTCCACCTCCGAGAAAAAAAGAAAGAAAGAAATTGGTAGATACATACATAAATAAGAAATAACAAATAAGACTAAAAATAAACATACACACACATACAAATACACAACATATGCAAACACAAGTACGCGCCCAAATAAATACTCACACAAACACACACACACACACACACACACACACACACACACACACACACACACACACACACACACACACACACACACACACACACCATTCCACACAAGCATAGAAGAAAATAAAACAACAAGCAGACAAATACAATGAAAAACTTGAAGACATACAGACACCATACAATATATCAGACAGGTCATAAACAAACACACAAACAGTGTGACAACATTCACCGTTCTCCAACCATCGTTTACAATTCTTCCCATTTCCCTTATCTCTGTTTCAGGAAAAAACAAAATTTCTTCTATTTTAAATTATTTTCAATAATCATCATCATCATCATGTGCCCTGCTGCATGGCGTTGGCGATCATGGCCCTTCATATGTATCTATCCCTTGTTGCAGCAAGCACATCTTCCACCCTCTCTGTCCTCAGCCACCTTGCAAGTCCGTCCAATATTTTCTCCCTGGGTCTACCTGGTGCTCTCTTTCCCTCCATCTTTCCTGTTGTGACCGGGTACTCTAATTCCCCTTTCCTCATAAAATGGCCTATAAATGTTGCCTGTTTTATCCTAATCTTCCTTATGAATGATCCTCTTGTGTCTGCCTCCATCAAGACTGTCTCGTTTGTTTTCTTTGCTGCTCTTGGAACTCTCAACATTCTTCTTAGAAACCACATCTCGGCTGCGTTTTTTTTTTTTTTAGCAGTGAGACTCACAAATACACGTTTCATCACAATATAGCCATACTGCATACAAGCATAAGATACAAAACCCATGCACTGACCAATCACGGGTTTATGTGCAGACTTAAGGCTTGTGCCATAATCTTAATGGATCTTCTTCATCTCATGGCATCTGCGACGTTCGTGCATATGGAATTCATTCCGAACGCGGAGACGTCATCAACAGAAACTGAAACTGAACCTGGGGCGGGGATGGGGGGGGGGGGGGGTACTTGAAGCAGTAACATTCTATGTGATAATATTGCTGGAGTGACGGTGGTTGTGGTGGTGGGATGGTGGTGTGGTGGTGGGGGTTGGTAGTGGTGGTGGTGGTGGTGGTGGTGGTGACAGTGGTTATGGTGATGGGATGGTGGTAGTGGTGGTGGTGGTGGGAGTGGTGGTAGTGGTAGTGGTGGTAGTGGTGTGGTGTGGTAGGTGGTGGTGGTGTGGTGGTGGTGGTGGTGGTGGTGTGGTGGTGGGGGTGATGGTGCCCAGTAGTGATGGTGGTGGTGGTGGTGGTAGTGGTGGTGATGGTGGATGGTGCCCAGTAGTGATGGTGGTGGTGGTGGTGGTGGTGGTGGTAGTGGTGGTGTGTGGTGATGGTGCCAGTAGTGATGGTGGTGGTGTGTGGTAGTGGTAGTGGTGGTGATGGTAGTGATGGTAGTGTGGTGATGGTAGTGATGGTAGTGGTGGTGGTGGTGGTGGTAGTGGTGGTGATGGTGGTGGTGGTGGTGGTGTGTGTATCTGTGTGTGTATGTGTGTGTCTATGCGTGCCTGTGTGTGTGAGTGTGTGTGTGTGTGTGTGTGTGTGTGTGTGTGTGTGTGTGTGTGTGTGTGTGTGTGTGTGTGTGTGTGTGTGTGTTGTGTGTGTGTGTGTGTGTGCTCTGTGTGTGTGTTGTATGTCTGCGCCTGGTCTACATTCTGTGGCTGTGTGCACGAAGGGAGACAAGTATGTCATTTGCCTTCAGTGTCAGTACATCATCGATTGTTCCCCTTCACAGATTGTTGTGGTGCGCATTCTTGTTCGAGTACATGATGATCTTTCAATTTACGCTTAACGCATATCAACACAAACAGTCCTATATGCGGTCGACGCTAGAGACAATAAACACTTTGTAACTCTTCACAAAACAAACAAATAAACACAAAAATACAACAACAAAAACATTCATAATCATGCGTTTTTCCTTTCAAAAAACAAAAAACAAAACAAAAACAAACAAAAAACAAACAAAAAACGTATTTGGCTTCAGTAGAAAAATCAGAATCCCCGGAGCTTGAAGATTCTTTAAGAAGAATTCATCGCACCCAGGCAATTCCATATGTGCTCTTCGCAAATCCGTCAGTAATTATTTGGCAGTTCCTGGATCTTGAGAACAACACGAGATAGATTTATTTCCCACGTCCCTCCTCTTGAAGGCTACTTAGCCTTCTTGCCTTTCTAAAATCTTGAGAAAAAATCAATATGGTGGCGCTCCACTGCGGCGACGCGCTGTCAACGGGATCTGCATTGTTACAAAAAACGACGACTATGAATATGAATGTGAATGTGCATATGAATGTGAATATGAATGTAAATATGAATCTGAATATGAATGTGAATATGAATATGAATATGAATGTGAATGTGAATGTGAATGTGAATGTGAATATGAATATGAATATCATCATCATCATCAGGTGCCCTGCCGCATTGCGTTGGCGACCATGGACTTCCAACCATCTCTATCTCTCGTTGCCCCCAGCATCTCCCCCACCCTCTTCATCCTCAGCCACCCTGCACGTCCGTCCAGCATTCTCTCCCTGGGTCTACCTGGTGCTCTCTTTCCCTCCAGCTTTCCCCGTTGTGACCAGGTGCTCCAAATCCCCCTTCCTCATAAAATGGCCTATAAATGTTGCTTGTCTTTTCCTAATCTTCCTTATCAGTGACCGACTTGTGTCTGCCTCCATCAAGACTGTCTCGTTTGTTTTCTTTGCTGTCCATGGTACTCTCAACATTCTTCTGAGAAACCACATCTCGGCTGCCTCAATCCTGCTCTGGCTTTGCTTGCTGACTGTCCACGCCTCGCATCCGTACAACAGTATTGGTTCTATATAACATTCAAGGACTCTCTTCTGATGTTAATTGATAGGCATTTGTTGGTAAGAATGCTTGTCATCTTCTTGAATGCTGTTTTGGCTTGGCCGATTCTGCCACCTATTTCCGATGTGCATCTGCCGTCTGATGAAATGACCGTTCCCAGGTATTTGAACTTATTAACCTGTATCAAGGTTGTGCCATTTGCTGTTATTTTGCATGAGGGGATTTCATGTTCTTTACTGATCACCATGACTTCAGTCTTCCTGCTGTTTAGTTCCAACCCCTTACCTTTGCTTTCTGTTTCTAGTATATTCACAAGGTTTTGTAGGTCCCTTTCATTTTCTGCAATTAGCACGGTGTCATCAGCGTACCGAA
>CM060314.1:6450471-6455471 GCA_030674185.1 Monoplex corrugatus | reverse complement strand
ATATATCTAACTATCTATGTATCTATCTGTCTATTTCTTTATTTAGTTAGCTAGTTAGCTTTCAGATCTCTCTGTCTATCTACCTATCTATTTATCTATCTATCTCTCTGTCTAGCTAACTATATATATATATATATATATATATATACATCTACTGTATCTGTCTGTCTGTCTGTCTGTCAATCTATCTATCTATCTATCTGTTTGTCTGTCTATATATTTATCTATCTATCCATATGTATATACATATATATGTAGGTATATATATATATATATATCAGATCTATATGTGTATCTATCTATCTATCTATCTATCACTTATGTGCATATATATCTACGTTACGATGAAAATAGAAAAAAAGAAAAAGGTTGTTATGGTAGAGCTGTGGACTCAAGATCTCATGGCTTGAGTTCAATCCTACCCTACAACAGTAAACAATGGTCTGTTCAGGGCACATCTTAACATTCCAATTATTCTCGTGCTGTCAGCTTGGTGTTTCATGGGTGCTGTTCCTGTCCCCATTCGATCGATCTGAAGACCTCGCCAGTCCTTAAAGGTCATGCAGGCCCAGGGAATCTGTCAAATAATTGCTGATATATTTGGATGGAGTGTGTACGGATATATCCCAGTGCGATGAATAATCTGTACCAACTCCAGACTGTTGATATCTCACACTGGGCGGGGATCCAAGACCACAGTCATGAAAAGAGGATCGGTGAAGACAGAACAAATAACCGTCTTTAATCTTTGTGTTGGTGAAGACAGTCAACAAGCAAAGCCAGAACAAAATTGAGGCAGCCGAGATGTGGTTTCTGAGAAGAATGTTGAGAGTTCCAGGGACAGCAAAGAAAACAAACGAGACAGTATTGATGGAGGCAGACACAAGAAGATCATTCATAAGGAAGATTAGGAAAAGACAGGCAATATTTATAGGCCATTTTATGAGGAAAAGAAAATTGGAGTACATGGTCACAACAGGAAAGGTGGAGGGAAAGAGAGCACCAGGTAGACCCAGGGAGAAGATATTGGACGGACTTGCAGAGTGGCTGAAGACAGAGAGGGTGGAAGATGTGTTTGCGGCAACAAGGGACAGATACATACGGAGAGCCATGATTGCCAACGCCATGTGGCAGGGCACTTGATGATGATAATGATGTTGGTGAAGACAGAACGAATAACCGTCTTTGATCTTTGTGTTGGTGTTAATCTTTGTTTTGGTGAATACAGAAAAATAACCATCTCTAAATTTTATTTTGGTGAAGACAGAACGAATAATTGTCCTTAATCTTTGTGTTGGTGAAGACAGAACGAATAAGTGTCCTTAATCCTTGTGTTGGTGAAGACAGAACGAATAATTGTCCTTAATCTTTGTGTTGGTGAAGACAGAACGAATAATTGTCCTTAATCTTTGTGTTGGTGAAGACAAAACGAATAATTGTCCTTAATCCTTGTGTTGGTGAAGACAAAACGAATAATTGTCCTTAATCTTTGTGTTGGTGAAGATTGAACGAATAATTGTCCTTAATCTTTGTGTTGGTGAAGACAGAACGAATAATTGTCCTTAATTTTTGTGTTGGTGAAGAAGAACGAATAATTGTCCTTAAGCTTTGTGTTGGTGAAGACAGAACGAATAATTGTCCTTAATCTTTGTGTTGGTGAAGACAGAACGAATAATTGTCCTTAATCTTTGTATTGGTGAAGACAGAACGAATAACTGTCCTTAATCTTTGTGTTGGTGAAGACAGAACGAATAACATTCTTCAATCTTTGTGTTGGTGAAGACAGAACTAATAACAGTCTTCAATCTTTGTTTTGGTGAAGACAGAACGAATAACTGTCTTTAATCTTTGTTTTGGTGAAGACAGAACGAACAATCGTCTTTAATTTTTGTTTTGGTGAAGACAGAACAAATAACTGTCTTTAATCTTTGTGTTGGTGAAGACAGAACGAATAGCCGTCTTTAATCTTTGTTTTGGTAAAGACAGAACGAATAGCCGTCTTTAATCTTTGTGTTGGTGAAGACAGAATGAATAACAGTCTTCAATATTTGTGTTGGTAAAGACAGAACGAATAATCGTCTCTAATCTTTAACCTTTCAAACAGCAACGGATATTACTACCTACAGTATAATCAGCCACGGTGGGAAAATGGTCAACACTAGGGACTGATGACTGGATGATGGACGTTCAAACCCACATCATTTCTTATCATTGTGGGTTTCTGTTGACTCTGCCGATCATTCCCACAGGTGGGCGTGTTGGGAATATTAGAACCATACAACCAGTGGCCGTGGTGTAGTGATTAACGCAACGGACTACCGACTGGAAGGTGTGGGTTCGAATCCCCATCAGTCCCTTCAAAACTATATCATTGCGGGATTGTTGGACTCTAACCAGCTCCTACCCAGAGTTGGGCGTGCTATGGGCTTATTGGGAAGAATGGGACCACACAGTCGAGTCTCATCCACTTCACGGATGCGTCACCGAGGGTGTTGCTCAAATCTTCTGACCAACAGCGCAGGTGTCTATATCTCTCGGGCCTGGTTGATGCCAGGATATATTATGATGGTAAGCGTAGAGTACAACCCTGTCACGCAGTCTCAATCCTAAATGGAACTCCATAGCATCATGATTATCATCCGTGTCAAAAATCACATCATCGCATTGTAAAAATAAAATTAAACTGTGCCAGATTCTGTGGCCATTAAGATGGCATAGAAAAAGGGACGAAAAAAAAAGGTGAGCACAAAGGTAACCTCCCTGAGTGCCATGATCCTAAATATAAAGGAATAAATAAATATATATGTATTAGGACCATACAGGTGACTTTCATACCTATTACAGATGCGTCACTAAAGGTGTAGGTCAAACTTGCTACTCAGACCGCAGGTGTTTGTAGCTCTCGGGCCTGGATGACGCCAGTGCATATTATGAAAGGAAGCGTAAAGAACGACCCTGTTATACAGTTTTAATCTGAAAAGGAACTCTGTAGCTTCATCACTGTCATTCTCATGTGTCATCTCAGCACTGCTGTAAATATCCAGTGGAGTTAGTGGAGTGTTGGAGTGCCAATATGAACAGCGTGATGGTGGTGACAGGGGGTGGCGTAGAAGATGGGACAGCAAAATCTGCAGTCTGGGGTTTGTTCAAAAAGTTTTATGTCCATACTAAACGCTTGGCTGTGTATTCATCTGTCTCTGATTTATTTATTTATTTATTCATTTATTTAGTTATTTAGTTAGTTAGTTAGTTAGTTAGTTAGTTAGTTAGTTAGTTAGTTAGTTAGTTAGTTATTTATCATTTATTTATTTATTTGATTATCTATTTATTTGATAACTATTTATTTCTTTGCTTGTTTATTCATTTGTTTGTTTGTTTGTTTATTATTTATTTATTCATGTATTCGTTTATTATTTATTTATCCCTTTATTTATCCATTCATTCACTCATTCATTTATCTATCTATTTGTCTTTTTTTTTACTTATTTATTTAATTAATTATTTATTTATCTGTTGTTGCTTTTTTTAGCAATACTGATTAAGAAATACATACAGATTTAGATATACATATCATTCCATATACATATACATATGTGTAGATATATATATATGTATATGTATATATATAGATATATGTGTGTGTGTGTGTGTGTGTGTGTGTGTGTGTGTGTGTGTGTGTGTGTGTGTGTGTGTGTGTGTGTGTGTGTGTGTGTGTGCGCGCGCGTGTGTGTACATACATATGAGTCGTAGTCTGGCTTTTCCTTGACCGCTTATGCTTGTCCCCATTTCATGTTTACTGTTTCCTTAACAAAAGGTATTTTGTTTCTATTTTCAGAATATTGATATGATCCTGATGATGCCATTTATTGGCGAAAATTACACACTGCAGTGATAATTCGAAAAATCATCGTTGGCTCACCCAGCATCATATACATATATATGTATATATGTCATCATCATCAGGTGCCCTGCCGTATGGCGTTGGCGATCATGGACTTCCATCTGTCTCTATCTCTCGTTGCCCCCAGCATCTCCCCCACCCTCCTCGTCCCCAGCCACCCTGCAAGTCCGTCTAGTATTTTCTCCCTGGGTCTACCTGGTGCTCTCTTTCCCTCCACCTTTCCTGTTGTGACCAGGTGCTCCAAATCCCCCTTCCTCATAAAATGGCCTATAAATGTTGCCTGTCTTTTCCTAATCTTCCTTATGAGTGATCTACTTGTGTCTGCCTCCATCAAGACTGTCTCGTTTGTTTTCTTTGCTGTCCATGGAACTCTCAACATTCTTCTTAGAAACCACATCTCGGCTGCCTCAATCTTCCTCTGGCTTTGCTTGCTGACTGTCCATGCCTCACATCCGTACAACAGTATTGGTTCTATATAACATTCAAGAACTCTCTTCCTGATGTTAATTGATAGGCATTTGTTGGTAAGAATGCTTGTCATCTTCTTGAATGCTGTTTTGGATATATATATATATGTATAAATAGAGAGAGAGAGAGAGAAATATATATATATATATATATAGAGAGAGAGAGAGAGATGCATACATATATACATGTATATATATATATATATAGAGAGAGAGAGAGAGAGAGATGCATATATATATATATATATATATATATATATATATGTATACATATATGTATAAACATATACATATATATCTTGAGCCTGCACACAATTCCGCTGGCAAAGTCTTGAAATGGATTGGGGAGAGGGACCCATCAAACACTGACACCACCAGAATGATTGGAGCATTATATTAAGATGGACAGTGAACAAGACAACTTTAATATTGCAGGATGGAATTGAACTCGAGACATTAGATCCTGAGTCCATAACGTTATCAACTGAGCCAGCCAGGGGCAGCAAAATAACTTAACTATACCAAAGAAATAAGAGGGAAGCAGGGAGAATTTTTATAATATAATCAAAGGACATAACTCTTGAGAATTTATTATCTCCCATGTTGTACAGAACTTCTCAAATCTAACACAG
>CM060314.1:6440471-6445471 GCA_030674185.1 Monoplex corrugatus | reverse complement strand
ACTAATTCCAAACTCCAAATTGTGTATCACTATCTAAGGGAGAAGAATAAGGTTTGTGAAACTTTAACAAAACTTTATCCTGGAACAAAGCCACAGCTCAAAATATCAGATGTCTGAGCTTGCTTGGTTTTCATTTCTTATCGTTTAATACAGTTTCTTGCCAAAGGACAAGGAAGGGAATTTGCCGAAAGAACCGAGATCAGGAAAGGTAGATTTCCTCACTGGCTTAGCCACAACCGTTTTAACCGGTACCAGAGCCTTGGCAGGGAACGCTGGCTTTACGGGGAAGGCTACTTTACCAGGGTACACAGGGTAAACTGGTTTAGCGGCATATACTGGTTTGGCTGGGTACACTGGTTTAACCGGGTATACTGGTTTAGCGGGATACACAGGGTATGCTGGCTTAGCAACATACACAGGCTTGACAGGGTACACAGGCTTAGCCGGGTACGCAGGAGCCACGGGGTAAGCTGGTTTAGCAGGGTACACGACCTTAGTGGGGTACCCGTAATTACCTGGGTACTTGACCGGGAAGGCAGGTTTGGCAGCGTAACCAAATTTACCCGGGAATGCATCTTTAACAGGGTACACGGGCTTAGCCGGGTAGAGGGGACCGGCAGGGTAGACGGGTTTAGCCGGGTATGCGTTCTTCACCGGGTATTTGTAGTCGGTCAGATAGTTGTTACTGTAGTACTGTTGCTTGCCCCCGTATCCGTAGCCTGGAAGGGTCTTGGGAGGATAAGAATCTTTGGGAAAATAATCTTTGGGAATGTAGGAGTCCTTGTCATAGCCATCCTTTTTGAAGTAAGGGAAGTCCTTGGGAAAGTAAGGCTTGTAGTCGTTGTCGTAGTCTTTGCTGTAGCTGGGTTTGTAGTCTTTGTCGTAATCGTTGTCGTAGTCTTTGCCGTAGCCGGGTTTGTAGTCTTTGTCGTAGTCATTGTAGTAGTCTTTGTTGTAGTCGGGTTTGTAGTCTTTGTTGTAGCTGGGTTTGTAGTCTTTGTTGTAGTAGTCTCCGCCTGGATAGCCATAGTCCTTCTTGTAACCCTGAAAACAAGACACAAAGGTTCCGTTCAACTGAATTCAATTCAGGTTAATGATGATGACGACAGTGACGACGACGAGGACGACGAGGACGACGACGACGACGACGACGATGATGATGATGATGATAATGATGATGATGATGATGAGGAGGAGGAGGAGAAGGAGGATACTAACAATGCATCTACATATCGCAGATAGTCAGACGATACTCGTTGCTCTTTACGGCCTTTTCTCCTGATATCGCAATAAAACATGAGTGCACACACACACACACACACACACACACTGTCTCTACCATATAACACACACACATACACACACACACACACACACACACACACACACACACACACACACACACACACTGCTTCGACTATATGACGCGCGCGCGCACACACACACACACACACACACACACACACACACACACAATTATCTCTACCATATAACACATTTCAGGCAATATCAGCCTTTTACAGTGAACACAGAAGATAGAGGTGGGGGGGGGGTGTCTATTCAATTTTACAATCATTAAGCTTTATTTTCATGTTCAGTTTCACAAGATGACGTCTCCGTGTTTAGAATAAATTTCATGTGCACTGACGTTATTGATGCCATGTGATGGAGAAGACCCAAAATGATCATGGCACAAGCCTTAAGCCTGCACATAAATCCATGCGATTGGGAAGATCCAAAATGATCCTGGCATAAGCCTTGAGCCTGCACATAAACCCATGTGATGGAGAAGATCCAAAATGATCCTGGCATAAGCCTTGAGCCTGCACATAAACCCATGTGATGGAGAAGATCCAAAATGATCATGACACAAGCCTTAAGCCTGCACATAAATCCATGTGGTGGAAAAGACTCAAAATGATCATGACACAAACCTTAAGCCTGCACATAAATCCATGTGGTGGAAAATATCCAAAATGATTGTGACACAAACCTTAATCCTGCATATAAACCCATGTGGTGGAAAATATCCAAAATGATTGTGACACAAACCTTAAACCTGCACATAAATCCATGTGGTGGAAAATATCCAAAATGATTGTGACACAAACCTTAAACCTGCACATAAATCCATGTGGTGGAAAATATCCAAAATGATTGTGACACAAACCTTAAGCCTGCATATAAACCCATGTGGTGGAAAATATCCAAAATGATTGTGACACAAACCTTAAACCTGCATATAAATCCATGTGGTGGAAAATATCCAAAATGATTGTGACACAAACCTTAAGCCTGCATATAAACCCATGTGATGGAGAAGATCCAAAATGACCATAGCATAAACCTTAAACATGCACATAAACCCATGTGATGGAGAAGATTCAAAATGATCATAGCATAAACCTTAAGCACGCACATAAACCCATGTGATGGAGACGATCCAAAATGATTATGACACAAGCCTTAAGCCTGCACATAAATCCATGTGGTGAAAAAGATCCAAAATGACCATAGCATAAGCCTTATGCCTGCACATAAACAGGCCTTGGGGTCCTACCTAGACTATGGATCTTCTATTTTGCCTTTGTGTCAATGTGTCATTGGCGTTAGTAGAGTTATTTCAAAAGGAATTCACCGCACTCGAACAGCTCCATATGCGCTCCGCCCAAATCCACCAGCAATTATCTGACAGATTCCCTGAGCCTACACAAAACTCTATGCGTTGGCAAATTCTTGAAATGGGGAAAGAGGAGAATGGACCTATCAGACACCACGCTGACACCACCAGACTGATGGAAACCTTAAGATGGGCAGCGGACAGGCCAGTTTGAGGCCTGGGATTGAACTCAGGATATCAGATCTTGAGTCCATGGCTCTACCCAACTAACTTGTCATTGGAACAATCTTACCAGGTCTTTGCGTCAGACTGTCAATAGAACAACCCAGGATACAATACAGTGAAATGCATTAAAAATCCTGGTTCACCTGAGGCTTGACCCCACAACCCCTGTTATTGTCAGATTAACCCTTTGACTCTTGAATCCTATCTTCCAACTGCAAAAATTAACCCTTGGACTCCCTTGCTCCATCCAACAGCTCCCTGCAGGAAGCTGATAAATAGGGTGAGGGAGACCAAGGGTTAAGTTTTTGCTTTGCTTATATTGTTGACGATGCAGAATGCTGGTGGACAGGCTGCCAGAGCCAAAGGGTTAATTAATGTTGTACTGGCATGAACAGGTGTGGTGGTCATTAGAACATTGACACAGACAAACAACATCGCCTTTATACATAAAGGTACATATCAGCCTGGTAAGCCTTGTCACGGTTATGCTAAGAGTCATGTTGACTATTTGATGTAAAAAAGTTTGGGGTCAGCAGCCACAAAGGACAGAAAGACAGAACATGGACACACACAGAGACAGAAAGACAGAGGGCTAAACAAACAGACAGGCAAACAGACTCACCGAGGGCCGATAATAATCGTCATCTTTAAGAAAGCCAGCCAGAGCAGCGGCCACACAGACCGTCAGGATCAGCAAGGACTTCTGCAACCACAACACATTATTCAATTAGTCAGTCTGTCAGTCTGCCAGTCGGTAAGCTGGAGGGAAAGAGAGCACCAGGTAGACCCAGGGAGAAGATACTAGACGGACTTGCAGAGTGCCTGAAGACAGGGAGGGTGGAAGAGATGCTTGAGGCAACAAGAGACAGAGACAGATGGAAGTCCATGATCGCCAGCATCATGCGGCAAGGCACTTGATGATGATGATGAGTCTGTCAGTCAGTCAGTCAATCAGTCAGCCAGTCTGTCAGTCAGTCAGCCAGTCAGTCAGACTGTCAGTCAGCCAGTCAGTCAGTTAGTCAGTCAGTCAGTCAGTTTATCAGTCAGTCAGACGGTCACTCAGTCAGTCATTCAGTCAGTCTGTCAGTCAGTCAGTCAGTCAGTCTGTCAGTCTGTTAGTCTGTGTGTCAGTCAGTCTGTCAGTCAGTCAGTCAATCAGTCAATCATTTATTTTTTATTTATTTATTTTGTTATTTATTCATTTATTCATTCATGTGTACATTTATGTAAGTATGTAAGTATGTATGTATCAATATATGTATGTATGTGTTCATTGTTTATTCAACTAATTTTTGTACTTTTTACCACGTCCTGTTTTCCGTGTAAAAGTAGGGCTGTAGTCATCAGGAAGAATGCATCGCCATAGTTCGACGCCATTCATGTTTCCTTCTTTTCCTGTATATGTCAATTAGAGTCTATAACTTCCAAACAACCTTAACAACTGTCTAGCACATAGAGTCTATGTATATGTATTTGCCATGATGTCTTGGATTATTTTCCATCTGCAGTGTAAGCCCCTATGGACATTTATGATCACGTTAGTGGCACCTTTGCAAGAGTGTATGTGTGTGTTTTAGTTCATTTGAAATCCGAGCACAGTAAGAGATTTCAAAATTCAGGATATTCGAAAATCAAATGAAATATATCAACAGTGCTATTCATGTCGCAACACTCACATAACCTTGCTGTCTTTATTGACTGGTTGACGAATACATGAATGACGATTTGTAAAACACATTCCGCCTTGGAGAATACCAAGGACTTTTTTTTGTAAAGATAATTTCTGAACTTTATGAGCTATACATTTCCTTTATTGCTGTCTATTTCTTTTGTTTCTATCTCCTTTCCTTTCTGTTTGTCTGCCTTAGTCATCTATTTATCCGTATGTTTTCAATAAATCCTTGGACATTTCTTTTCCTTCCCTCCTATGTGGGAACTCACAACTCTATAACAATATTATTTTGCCAGTGCTGTGTGGATCAGAACAACGAGCGTACAATACTTCCTAGCTAAAATAGACATAGGTAGCTGGACACACTGACCATTTCAGGTATGACCAAATCCAAAAGAAGAAGAATGGGGATACTTGACTTTCTTCAAAGTAAGGGAAAGGTAAAGCAGCGAGGAAGTGGAGATCGATGCCACTCTCATAATG
>CM060314.1:6415471-6432971 GCA_030674185.1 Monoplex corrugatus | reverse complement strand
CTATGACGTAAGATGAATAAATCATCTACGTCTGAAGGCCAAGGTCTCTCTCTTTGGGTGTGTGTGTGTGTGTGTGTGTGTGTGTGTGTGTGTGTGTGTGTGTGTGTGTGTGTGTGTGTGTGTGTGTGTGTGTCTGTGTGTGTGTGTGTGTGTGTGTGTGAGCGCGCACGCGCAGGTGCGTGTGTGTGCGTGTGTGTGTGGTATGTGTGTGTGTGTACGTGCGCGCGCTCGTGAGTGAGTGCGTCTGTGTGTATTTGTTTGTTTGTTTGTTTGTTTGTGTGTGTGTGTGTTTGTGTATGTGTTTATGTGTGATTGTGTAGGTGTATGTTGTGGGATTTGGTTCCTTTTTTGTTTTTGTGTGTGTGTGTTGTTGTTGTTGTTGTTGTTGTTTGTTTTTGTTTTGTTGTTGTTGTTTTTTTGTTGTTGTTGTTGTTTCTTTTCCTAATGAGCCTTGCTGATAACACGTGAGTAGAAAGTTGAACCCTTGGGTAGGCCACCATTCATAGTTTGTGTGTGTGTGTGTGTGTGTGTGTGTGTGTGTGTGTGTGTGTGTGTGTGTGTGTGTGTGCGCGCGCGCGCGTGTGTGTACATACATATGAGTCGTAGTCTGGCTTTTCCTTGACCGCTTATGCTTGTCCCCATTTCATGTTTACTGTTTCCTTAACAAAAGGTATTTTGTTTCTATTTTCAGAATATTGATATGATCCTGATGATGCCATTTATTGGCGAAAATTACACACTGCAGTGATAATTCGAAAAATCATCGTTGGCTCACCCAGCATCATATACATATATATGTATATATGCCATCATCATCAGGTGCCCTGCCACATGGCGTTGGCGATCATGGACTTCCATCTGTCTCTATCTCTCGTTGCCCCCAGCATCTCCCCCACCCTCCTCGTCCCCAGCCACCCTGCAAGTCCGTCTAGTATTTTCACCCTGGGTCTACCTGGTGCTCTCTTTCCCTCCAGCTTTCCTGTTGTGACCAGGTGCTCCAAATCCCCCTTCCTCATAAAATGGCCTATAAATGTTGCCTGTCTTTTCCTAATCTTCCTTATCAGTGATCTACTTGTGTCTGCCTCCATCAAGACTGTCTCGTTTGTTTTCTTTGCTGTCCATGGAACTCTCAACATTCTTCTTAGAAACCACATCTCGGCTGCCTCAATCTTCCTCTGGCTTTGCTTGCTGACTGTCCATGCCTCACATCCGTACAACAGTATTGGTTCTATATAACATTCAAGAACTCTCTTCCTGATGTTAATTGATAGGCATTTGTTGGTAAGAATGCTTGTCATCTTCTTGAATGCTGTTTTGGATATATATATATGTATAAATAGAGAGAGAGAGAGAGAGAGGAGAGAATATATATATAGAGAGAGAGAGAGATGCATATATATATATATATATATATATATATGTATACATATATGTATAAACATATATATATATATATATCTTGAGCCTGCACACAATTCCGCTGGCAAAGTCTTGAAATGGACTGGGGAGAGGGACCCATCAAACACTGACATCACCAGAATGATTGGAGCATTATATTAAGATGGACAGTGAACAAGACAACTTTAATATTGCAGGATGGAATTGAACTCGAGACATTAGATCCTGAGTCCATAACGTTATCAACTGAGCCAGCCAGGGGCAGCAAAATAACTTAACTATACCAAAGAAATAAGAGGGAAGCAGGGAGAATTTTTATAATATAATCAAAGGACATAACTCTTGAGAATTTATTACCTCCCATGTTGTACAGAACTTCTCAAATCTAACACAGTTTGCGCTACTGTGTTAGATTTGAGAAGTTCTATACTCTTGAGAATTACCTCCCATGTTGTACAGAACTTCTCAAATCTAACACAGTTTGCGCTACTGTTTAGATTTGAGAAGTTCTATACAACATGGGAGATAATTCTCAAGAGTTATGTCCTTTGATTATATCTAAAGTATGTTGTTTATTAACCCCCGTGCCTTTTGTGCTTGTTTCACTGTTGTGCTGTCCTGTGATCCTTCTCTGTATAGATAGAAAACACAGATCCTAGGTATGGACAGTTTGTTTACCTGTTTTCCCCTTTGGTGTTGTTGTTGCTGTTTTTTGGGTGTTTTATGGTTATGTATTGCTCAAGAGAGAGAGTGAGAGAGAACGAGAGAAAGAGAGAAAGAGAGAGAGAGGGAGAGAGGGGGTGAGAGAGAGAACGAGAGAGATAAAGAAAGAGAAAGAGAGAGAGAGGGAGAGAGAGAGAGACAGGGAGAGAGAGAGAGAGAGAGAAAACGAGAGACAGAACGAGAGAGAGACAACAAGAGAAAGGAGATAGAGAGAGAAAGAGAGAGAGAGAACGAGAGAGAGAGAACGAGAGAGAGAACGAGAGAGAGAGAGAGAATGAGAGAGAGAGAGAACGAGAGAGAGAGAGAGAATGAGAGAGAGAGAACGAGAGAGAGAGAGAAAACGAGCGAGAGAGAGAACAAGAGAGACAGAGAGAACGAGAGAGAGAGCGATAGAGAGAGAGAACGAGAGAGAACGACAGAGAGAGAGGAGGGGAGAAGGAGAGAGAGAGAACGAGTGAAAAGAGAGAGAGAGAGAACGAGAGAGAGAACGATAGAGAGAGAGGGAACCAGAGAAACAGAGAGCGAGAACGAGAGAGAGAGAGAATGAGAGAAAGAGAGAGAGAGGACGAGAGAGAGAGAGAATGAGAGAGAGAGAGAACGAGAGAGAGAGAGAGAGAGAACGAGAAAGAGCGAACGAGAGAGACAGAAAGAGAGAGAGAGAGAGAGAACGAGAGAGAGAGAACGAGAGAGAGAGGAAAGAGAAGAGAGAGAGAGAGAGAGAGAGAGAAGAGAAGAGAGATGAGACAGAGAGAGAGAGATCGAGAACGACAGAGAGAGAGAGAGAGAACGACAGAGAGAGAGAGAACGAGAGAGAGAGAAAGAGAGAGAGAGAGAACGACAGAGAAAGAGAAGGAGAGAGAGAGAGAGAGAGAGAGAGAAAACAAGAGAGAGAGAGAGAACGAGAGAGAGAGAGAAGACGACAAGAGAGAGAGAGAACGAGAGAGAGGAGAGAAGAGAGAAAGAAGAAGAAGAACAAGAGACAAAGAAACACAAACAAGAGAGACAGACAGAGAGGACAGACAGAAAGACAGAGAGAGAAGAAAACAAAGACATAAAATCAACACAACACAAAGACGACAGACAGACACACAAACGACACAGACAACAGAGAGAGGGACAACACACACACAACACACATACACACACACACACACCACAACACACACTATACGCACACACACACACAACACACACAACAACACAACACACACACACACACACACACACACACACATACACACAACACACACACACACACACACACAACACACACCACACACACACACACACACAAAACACACACACACACACAAACACACATAATACACACAACAAACACACACAACACACACACACACACAAACACAACACACACAAACATACACAACACACAAAAATCAACAAAAACACTCTACACAAAACTAAGACCAAAGTACTGTAACAGAACCATCAGGAAAGTAAATAACAAGAATGGTGTGTCAGGTATGAGAATAACACATATGACATACACATGACACACTGAAAATATAAACACCCTCTGCCAAAACTGAAGGAAGCTCTTAAGTTTAACTGGTTAAATGCTAGCTCCCAAAAGCACAACACTACGTATGGTCGAACTTGAATACCAAATGGCTGGATGGCCGTTCTTTGAGATTTAAAGTCCTACCCATACGTAGCATATAGAAAGAGAAGCATGGAAAGAAAAGTATTAAGAAGCCTGAAAACGTCCACTTCGCCTGATGGGTTGAGCCCAACAGGACATGGATGGCCTGATTCGTGGGATGGCTTGGTTTAACCCTTTGATTCCAACACCCCTCTCCATCAGCATCCTGCAATGTCAACCATGCTAGAAAAGCAAGAACTTAATCCTTTGACTCTCTCATCCTGTCCACCAGCTAGTGGATAGGATGAGGGAGTCAAAGGGTTACGGTTTTGCAGTTGGTGGATAGAGTGTGGAAGTCAAAGGGTTAAGTATCCTAGCCTAGTCTGCCTGCTGTAAACTGGCACGTGTCCCCTCTGTGGGATTGGTCAAAGACAGTTGTGAGGAAGAGGAGACTGGTGTCACTGGTATAATTCTGGTTCTCAGAGACCTAGTTAAGGCTCAGAATGCTGAAAGATGACAGAAAGCAGCCTCACCATGCTGTCAACCTTCCTCACAAAGAATCTCCGAAAAATCGTACAAATCTACTGACTCAACATCATCCCCAAACTAACAGCCACTCATCCAATGAGATCAAAAGAGTATGGATGTGAAAAGAAGATGGAGATGATTTGGGCACATTATCCTAAGACAGCAGGATAACATCACTCAGACTGCCCTTCAATGGATACCAGAAGGAAGACGGAAGACAGGAAGACCTCAAAACACGTCTGGCAACAGACACTTGGAGACCTCAAGGCCCTGAAACACACCTGGGTACTATATCGAGGGTTGGAACAGAAGAGACAGAAGCAGAAACACTTTGATATGGCTGTACATACCAATGGCATAAAGACATTAAGTATGCAAATGAAACAAGGAATTCGCCAACGCCTTGCTCTTCAAGGACTCTTCAGCCTGTGACAATATGTGCACTTTTTTTTTCCTGAAGATGCCTTGCTTCTGTCAATCCCCCAAACAGCGATCGGATAGAACCCAAAATGTGTAGAATGTAAAGAATACTGTACCATATTTATCAAATCATGGAATTGTTGTTTGGAGTTTTGTAATAGAGATTCGATTCACGTAGACAATTCCATGTACACTCTATCTAAATCTGTTACAATCATCTGGCAGACCAGACCTCTTGAGACGTGTAGTATCAATACCAAATGGAAGTCCATAAGTATAAATACCAAATGGAAGTCCATAAGTATCAATACCAAACGGAAGTCCATAAGTACCAATACCAAACAGAAGTCCATAAGAATCAATACCAAATGGAAGTCCATAAGTATCAATACCAAATGGAAGTCCATAAGTATCAATACCAAATGGAATTCCATAAGTATCAATACCAAATGGAAGTCCATAAGTATCAATACCAAATAGAAGTCCATAAGTATCAATACCAAATGGAAGTCCATAAGTATCAATACCAAATAGAAGTCCATAAATATCAATACCAAAATAGAAGTCCATAAGTATCAATACCAAATGGAAGTCCATAAGTATCAATACCAAATGGAAGTCCATAAGTATCAATACCAAACAGAAGTCCATAAGCATCCTCACTATCTTCCCCATTCTCATCATCATGCCATTGTCAAAACCTGTCCCAGATTCTGTGGCTTTTCACGCCCTGCTCTCATTGAGACCTCAGTGTGGGTGGATTTGCTGGTGTGTTGGACAGCTGACATGAGTGACGCGGGGGTACCGATACAGAGATTGCACAGAACTGGGACCAGGAAAAAAAAATGTCAAGAAACATATTTTGATCAAACAACATAGAAAACCAGGCTAAATGCAAACTTTATTTCATATGCTGATTTTCATGTTATTTTGAAATTCCAAGGTTTGTGCTCAAAATGAAAAAAAACAATTATCCGTTGAAGTTATGTTTTTAGACACGTTTAAACTTTCTAAGTGTATTTTTGATAAGGGAAGGAATGACATAAAATTGTGAAATTGCTGATTTTTTTTTCTGATGTTTTTAGGCCATTTAATTTTGTGATTTTGAAGATGAGATGTTGAAGAGTCGAATTATGGACATTTTCAGTTGTCATAATGTTTACGGTAAACAGATATGTTTTAGCCATAGCTATGACTGGCTGGTTGTGTCTTTAGCCAGGTTTACCCATGTTATGTCACTAGACACAGTGTCAGCTGGCAGATTCAGATGGAGCGTATTTCCAATTGTCCAAAGGCGACAAATCTCTCTACAACTAATTCCAAACTCCAAATTGTGTATCACTATCTAAGGGAGAAGAAGAAGGTTTGTGAAACTTTAACAAAACTTTATCCTGGAACAAAGCCGCAGCTCAAAATATCAGTTGTCTGAGCTTGCTTGGTTTTCATTTCTTATCGTTTAATACAGTTTCTTGCCAAAGGACAAGGAAGGGAATTTGCCGAAAGAACCGAGATCAGGAAAGGTAGATTTCTTCACTGGCTTAGCCACAACCGTTTTAACCGGTACCAGAGCCTTGGCAGGGAACGCTGGCTTAACGGGGAAGGCTACTTGACCAGGGTACACAGGGTAAACTGGTTTAGCGGCATATACTGGTTTGGCTGGGTACACTGGTTTTAACCGGGTATACTGGTTTAGCGGGATAGACAGGGTATGCTGGCTTAGCAACATACACAGGCTTGACAGGATACACAGGCTTAGCCGGGTACGCAGGAGCCACGGGTAAGCTGGTTTAGCAGGGTACACGACCTTAGTGGGGTACCCGTAATTACCTGGGTACTTGACCGGGAAGGCAGGTTTGGCAGCGTAACCAAATTTACCCGGGAATGCATCTTTAACAGGGTACACGGGTTAGCCGGGTAGACGGGACCGGCAGGGTAGACGGGTTTAGCCGGGTACGCGTTCTTCACCGGGTATTTGTAGTCGGTCAGATAGTTGTTACCTAGTACTGTTGCTTGCCCCCGTATCCGTAGCCTGGAAGGGTCTTGGGAGGATAAGAATCTTTGGGAAAATAATCTTTGGGAATGTAGGAGTCCTTGTCATAGCCATCCTTTTTGAAGTAAGGGAAGTCCTTGGGAAAGTAAGGCTTGTAGTCGTTGTCGTAGTCTTTGCCGTAGCGGGTTTGTAGTCTTTGTCGTAGTCGTTTGTAGTTTGGTAGCCGTTTGTTGTAGTCGGGTTTGTTGTAGTCTTTGTTTGTTGTAGCTGGGTTGTAGTCTTTGTTGTAGTAGTCTCCGCCTGGATAGCCATAGTCCTTCTTGTAATCCTGAAAGAAGACACAAAGGTTCGATTCAACTGAATTCAATTCAGGTTAATGATGATGACGACAGTGACGACGACGAGGAAGACGAGGACGACGACGACGACGACGATGATGATGATGATAATGATGATGATGATGAGGAGGAGGAGGAAGAAGGAGGATACTAACAATGCATCTACTACGCAGATAGTCAGACGATACTCGTTGCTCTTTACGGCCTTTTCTCCTGATATCGCAATAAAACATGAGTGTACACACACACACACACACTTCTCACCATAACACACACACACACACACACACACACACACACACACACACACACACACACACAACACACCAAAACACACACACACACACACACACTGTCTCTACCATATAACACACACACACACACACACACACACACACACACACACACACACACACTGTCTCTACCATATAACACACACACCACACACACACACACACACACACACGCTCACACTAACTGACGCACCGGCTCGACACAACCCCACACACACACACACACACACACACACACACACACACACACAATTATCTCTACCATATAACACATTTCAGGCAATATCAGCCTTTTACAGTGAACACAGAAGATAGAGGTGGGGGGGGGGTGTCTATTCAATTTTACAATCATTAAGCTTTATTTTCATGTTCAGTTTCACAAGATGACGTCTCCGTGTTTAGAATAAATTTCATGTGCACTGACGTTATTGATGCCATGTGATGGAAAGACCCAAAATGATCATGGCACAAGCCTTAAGCCTGCACATAAATCCATGTGATTGAGAAGATCCAAAATGATCCTGGCATAGGCCTTGAGCCTGCACATAAACCCATGTGATGGAGAAGATCCAAAATGATCATGACACAAGCCTTAAGCCTGCACATAAATCCATGTGGTGGAAAAGATCCAAAATGATATGACATAAGCCTTAAGCCTGCACATAAATCCCATGTGGTGGAAAAGATCCAAAATGATCATGACACAAGCCTTAAGCCTGCACATAAATCCATGTGGTGGAAAAGATCAAAATGATATGACACAACCTTAAGCCTGCACATAAATCCATGTGTGGAAAATTCCAAAATGATTGTGACACAAACCTTAAGCTGCATATAAACCCATGTGATGGAAGAAGATCCAAAATGACCATAGCCATAAACCTTAAACATGCACATAAACCCATGTGATGGAGAAGATTCAAAATGACCATAGCATAAACCTTAAGCACGCACATAAACCCATGTGATGGAGAACGATCCAAAATGATTATGACACAAGCCTTAAGCCTGCACATAAATCCACGTGGTGAAAAAGATCCAAATGACCATAGCATAAGCCTTACGCCTGCACATAAACAGGCCTTGGGGTCCTACCTAGACTATGGATCTTCTATTTTGCCTTTGTGTCAATGTGTCATTGGAGCTAGTAGAGTTATTTCAAAAGGAATTCACCACACTCGAACAGCTCCATATGCGCTCCACCCAAATCCACCAGCAATTATATGACAGATTCCCTGAGCCTACACAAAACTCTATGCGTTGGCAAATTCTTGAAATGGGGAAAAAGGAGAATGGACCTATCAGACACCACGCTGACACCACCAGACTGATGGAAACCTTAAGATGGGCAGCGAACAGGTCAGTTTGAAGCCTGGGATTGAACTCAGGATATCAGATCTTGAGTACATGGCTCTACCCAACTAACTGTGTCACTGGAACAATCTTACCAGGTCTTTGCGTCAGACTGTCAATGGAACAGCCCAGGCTACATTACAGTGAAATGCATTAATAACCCTGCGTTCACCTGAGGCTTGACCCCACAACCCCTGTTATTGTCAGATTAACCCTTTGACTCCCACATCCAATTCACCAACTGCAAACACTTAACCCTTGGACTCCCTCACTCTATCCACCACCTTCCAGCAGGAAGCTAGTAGATAGGGTGAGCGAGACCAAGGGTTAAGTTTTGCTTTGCTAATATTGTTGACAATGCAGGATGCTGGTGGACAGGCTGTGGGAGCCAAAGGGTTAATTAATGTTGTACTGGCACGAACAGGTGTGGTGGTCATTAAAACATTGACACAGACAAACAACATCGCCTTTATACATAAAAGGTACATATCAGCCTGGTAAGCCTTGTAATGGTAATGCTAAAAGTCATGTTGACTATTTGATGTAAAAACGTTTTGGGTCAGCAGCCACCACGGACAGAAAGACAGAGCTGGGACACGCAGAGAGACAGACAAACAAACAGGCAGAAAGACAGAGTGCTAAACAGACAGACAGACAGACAGACAAACAGACTTACCGAGGGCCGATAATAATCGTCATCTTTAAGAAAGCCAGCCAGAGCAGCGGCCACACAGACCGTCAGGATCAGCAAGGACTTCTGCAACCACAACACATTATTCATTTAGTCAGTCTGTCAGTCTGTCAGTTTGTCAGTCAGTCAGTCAGTTAGTTAGTCAGTCATCAGTCAGTTAGTCAGTCAGTCTGTCAGTCAGTCAGTCAGTCAGCCAGCCAGTCAGTTAGTCAGTCACTCAGTCAGTCTGTCAGTTAGTCCACAGTCACTCAGTCAGTCAATCAGTCAATCAGTCACTCATTCATTTTCTATTTATTTATTCGTTATGTATTTAATTTATATATTTCTTATGTATCTATTCATTTATTCATTCGTGTCTTCATGTATGTATGTATGTATGTATGTATGTATGTATGTATGTATGTATTCATTGTTTATTTGGCTATTTTTTGGTACTTTTTACCACGACCTATTTTCCGTGTAAAAGTAGGGCTGCAGTCATCAGGAAGAATGCATCGCCACAGTGCGACGCCATTCATGTTTCCTTCTTTTCCTGTATATGTCAATTAGAACCTATAACTTCCATACAACTTTAGCTACTTTCTAGCCACATAGGGTCTACATATTTTCCATGATGACTTAAATTATTTCCCATCTGCGGTGTAATTTTCCGATCACGTTAGTGGCACCTTTACCAAATTGTATACGTGTGTTTTTGTGCATTTGAAATCCGAGCAAATTGAGAGCTCTCAAAATTCAGGCCAATCAAAAATCAAATGAAGTATATCAGCAGTGCTGTTCATGTCGCAACACTCACATAATATGGTTGTCTCTATGTGATAGGGTTGACGATTTTGGTTTGGTTTGTTTCAGTTTTTACGTCGGCACCCACCCCAGGTGATATGGCCGACGTGGATAACCATCCCAGGGAAGTGGGGGAAGGGGGATTTACCTACTTCAATACTGACACCACCAGAACAACAATGATGTTAAGATGGGACAGTGAGATGGCCAGTTTTAATGTAGTGCACCTTGGGATTCGAACCCACAACCATTAGCATGTGAATCCGATGCTCAAACCAACTGAACTACTGAGGCCCGCTGGTTGACGAACAAATGAATGACGATTTATAAAAGACATTCCGACACGTGGGATACCGGGGACTGATTAAGTATAGAGAGTACCCACTGATTCTAAATATGTGCTCTACATTTCCTCTTTTTCTATCATTTTCTTTCTTGCTGTCTTTTTCTGTTCTTTCTATCCCCCTTTTCTTTCTTTGTCTGCCTTAGTGGTCCATTCACCTGTATTTTTTCAATAAATCTTTGTCTGCCTTAGTGGTCCATTCACCTGTATTTCTTCAATAAATCTTTGTCTGCCTTAGTGGTCCATTCACCTGTATTTTTTCAATAAATCTTTGTCTGCCTTAGTGGTCCATTCACCTGTATTTTTTCAATAAATCTTTGTCTGCCTTAGTGGTCCATTCACCTGTATTTTTTCAATAAATCTTTGTCTGCCTTAGTGGTCCATTCACCTGTATTTCTTCAATAAATCTTTGTCTGCCTTAGTGGTCCATTCACCTGTATTTTTTCAATAAATCTTAGTCTGCCTTAGTGGTCCATTCACCGGTATTTTTTCAATAAATCTTTGTCTGCCTTAGTGGTCCATTCACCTGTATTTCTTCAATAAATCTTTGTCTGCCTTAGTGGTCCATTCACCTGTATTTTTTCAATAAATCTTTGTCTGCCTTAGTGGTCCATTCACCTGTATTTCTTCAATAAATCTTTGTCTGCCTTAGTGGTCCATTCACCTGTATTTCTTCAATAAATCTTTGTCTGCCTTAGTGGTCCATTCACCTGTATTTTTTCAATAAATCTTTGTCTGCCTTAGTGGTCCATTCACCTGTATTTCTTCAATAAATCTTTGTCTGCCTTAGTGGTCCATTCACCTGTATTTCTTCAATAAATCTTTGTCTGCCTTAGTGGTCCATTCACCTGTATTTTTTCAATAAATCTTTGTCTGCCTTAGTGGTCCATTCACCTGTATTTTTTCAATAAATCTTTGTCTGCCTTAGTGGTCCATTCACCTGTATTTTTTCAATAAATCTTTGTCTGCCTTAGTGGTCCATTCACCGGTATTTTTTCAATAAATCTTTGTCTGCCTTAGTGGTCCATTCACCTGTATTTTTTCAATAGATCTTTGTCTGCCTTAGTGGTCCATTCACCGGTATTTTTTCAATAAATCTTTGTCTGCCTTAGTGGTCCATTCACCTGTATTTCTTCAATAAATCTTTGTCTGCCTTAGTGGTCCATTCACCTGTATTTCTTCAATAAATCTTTGTCTGCCTTAGTGGTCCATTCACCTGTATTTCTTCAATAAATCTTTGTCTGCCTTAGTGGTCCATTCACCGGTATTTTTTCAATAAATCTTTGTCTGCCTTAGTGGTCCATTCACCTGTATTTCTTCAATAAATCTTTGTCTGCCTTAGTGGTCCATTCACCGGTATTTTTTCAATAAATCTTTGTCTGCCTTAGTGGTCCATTCACCTGTATTTCTTCAATAAATCTTTGTCTGCCTTAGTGGTCCATTCACCTGTATTTCTTCAATAAATCTTTGTCTGCCTTAGTGGTCCATTCACCTGTATTTCTTCAATAAATCTTTGCATATTTCTTTTCCTCCCTTCCTATGTGGAAGTTCACAAACTGTATAGGAACATGATATTGCCTGTACTGTGTTCATCAGAAAAACGTGCATACACACATCCTAGTTAAGTTAAACATGAATTGGTGGACATACTGACTATTTCAGGTACAACAAAGAAGAAGAAACAGAAGAAGAAGACGACGAAGAAGAAGAAGAAGAAGAAAAAGAAGAAGAAGAAGAAAAAGAAGAAGAAGAAGAAGAAGAACAACACCAACAACAACAAAAACAGGAAGAAGAAGAAGAACAACAACAACAACAACAACAAAAGAACAAGAAGACAAACAAGAAGAACAAGAAGAACATGAAGAAGAAGAAGAAAATATAGAAAAGAAGAAGAAAACAACAACAACAGAACACAAAAAGAAAAGAAGACGAACAACAAGAAGACGAACAACAAGAAGAAAAAGAAGAAGAAGAAGAAGAACAAGAACAGACGAACAACAAGAAACAAGAAAGGAAAAGACAAGAACAAGAACAAACAAGAACAAGAAGAAAAACATGAATCACAAAACGTTTTCTACTCAAGAAAGTCTGTCTATTCACAGTACATCTTATAAACGCTGTACCACACGCCTCCTGGTTTCGTTGGCATGAAGATAGATACTGGCCTTCCAACCTGTTTTCATAAGTTCATAACAGCACCAATGAAGCCCACTGTTTGGTGCGTGTATGGGGGCATCCAGTCTACCAACCTGTAAATGGATACCTGACATTCTTCAAAGTAAGAGAAAGGTAAAGCGGCGAGGACGAGGAGATGGACGCCATCCTCATAATGCTGGCTCCGAGAAAAGTTGACGTCTCTACCACCTCAGTCCCCTATGACCTTGGGGTCATGGGACAACCCCTAAGTCTGAGAATGGTGAGATTGTATAGACCTGGTACCCTTGGGGTTAGTTTTTGTTTCAGGGTAAGCCTACGCAGATGAATACCCATGTCAAAGACGATTTCATTGTCCAGAGCACAGTACAATTCCATGCTCGACATAAGTACAGTCTCCAGAGCACGTTATACAATTTTGTCCATTGTTCAGAACTAACAGAGACAAGCAGTGGCTAAACGGGTCAGCTCTAGAAGAACATGTCTAGGTCAATAAAAGAGGTCTTGATGAAGACCACTTTCTTCATCCAGACTAATGGAATAAACCTTTGAAGGGTAACCATGCTCGATAGATAGATAGATAGATAGATAGATAGATAGATAGATAGATAGATAGATAGATAGATAGATAGATAGATAGATAGATAGATAGATAGATAGATAGATAGATAGATAGATAGATAGATAGATAGATACGAAAGTAGAATGGAGGAAGCCTATATCTACAAGACTGAAAACTATGCCAGTTTTGCCTGCAACTTGAGGATATCTGGCTTTCAAACCAAAGTCCTCGGCATAGAGGTTGGAGCAAGGGGGTTGATAGGCACATCAACCCATAATCTCATGAAGCAGCTCTCCATTTCGAAGAAAGAGAGGACCAGAGCCCTAAAGGCAATGGCAGAAGCAGCGGAAAAGAGCTCCAGGTGGATCTGGACCAGCAGGAGCATAAGTGAACTTCATAAGGCTTACAAATTCCCCTATATGTTGCTGGTGACCGATAGTCAAGTGGTTAAGACATTCGTCACAAGGGTGACTTTGCCTTGAGACGCCTGACCACCTAGGATACGCGGGATCGATTCCAGGCGGAGAAGAAATCTTAAAAAAGGAACAAAAATTATTTTTTAAAAAAGCAGCAAAAAAAAAAATAATATTGAAAAGGCGACAGCCGAGGGGCATCCAGGAGTCATGACCTGGATGTGGCCCGGCCCCCTTAGAGAGTCAGGAGTTAAGGGCCGAAACACTTGCTTGACGGGGGTTTCTCCTCTGAGGACCTTCTGCTGTCCGGCTCTGCCTACAGTTTGTTACTACTAATAGCAAGAAACTCTACAACAGAAAGCTTTCAGAGGAGAAGTCCATCTGAAGGAAGCGTTTGTGGCAGAATCAAACACCAGAAGACAGAGAACGAGCGTCAACTCACCATGGTCAGAATGTAGATGCCTTTCAACACAGGCCGTGGGAGAACGCACAACGAACGTGAAAGAACCTCAACCTGTGTTAGGACACTACAGCCAGGCAGACCACCACGAAGTGATTCAATCTGCCAATCCTTGTCATATTTATACCCTGAGGGTGAACACCTCAAGCCACTCAGCGCCCTCATAACCCGCCATCACATCAGCAATGACTTCACAAGAATTGTTAATTCCCCATTACCGAGGTTAGTCCCGGTTTTAATACGGTCCCACCTCCACGTCAAGGAGCCACAAACTTTTCTCATCGTGCCCGTAAACCCGGTTGTCTAAATTCCGGTTAGAAGACACCTGGAGTCTGCGGTAGTACAATAAACAGTTGTTACCCCGGACAACTGGGAGAAGCTGTTGTAGATATAACGGGTCTCTTTTTTTTTTTTTCATGGATGATATCGTTTATTGTTTTGTTAATGGCCTTCACTCGCGTGAGTCCGAAATTATTGGTCTCTATTTTTGTGTCTCAGACAGCAGGCGCTGGTGTAAAGGGACATGACCGTGTCCACAAATTTGCCTGTAAAGTCTGTACGACAAGACGTCTGCATCATGAAAAGTCTGAACTCCTCTGGGACATAAGATATCTCCTATTTTCATACACAAAATAGCAATCATCATAGCATTGATTATCTTATTCAAAAAGGAATAGTTAAAGGAAATGGCCAAAAATGTACATTGAAAGGTAAAATTAGAGCTATCACCTGTCAGACAAACATTGGTACTGTATCAAAAGTATCTCTATGCAAACTCCTACGGCGTGGAATAGAAAATGTTTGGGTTTTTTTCTGAATCAAAGACATTAGACATTTACAGGAATGGAAAAGACAAATGTACGTATGGACGGTGAAGAGAAAAGTGTGCTACAGGGAAAACAAAGTGTTGCCATGGTGATGGTTTGTGTGTGTGAGGGAAGAGGGAGTGTTTGTTTGTGTGTGTGTGTGTGTGTGTGTGTGTGTGTGTGTGTGTGTGTGTGTGTGTGTGTGTGTGTGTGTGTGCACGCGTGCCCGCGGGTGTGTGTGTGTGTGTGTGTGTGACTGTGTGTGTGTGGTGTGGGGGTGTTATTTGTCATGATAGTGTTTGTTTGTTTGTTTGTTTGTTTGTTTGTTTTGTTTGTTTTTTTGTTTGTTTTGTTTGTTCGTTGTCTGTTTGTTTAACACCAGAAAGACAGGCGCAAAGTTTCGGCCAAGTAGCCTTTGTCAAGGGGAGACGTAAGATCACAAATGAACAAACACCAGATACAAAAATTAGGAGAAAAAGACTGAAACTTCCCTGATGCTTCGTCCAGTGTGAGAAAAGCATCAGGGAAGTTTCAGTCTTTTTCTCATAATTTTTGTGTCTGGTGTTTGTTCATTTGTGATCTTACGTCTCCCCTTGACAAAGGCTAGTTGGCCAAAACTTTGCGCCTGTCTTGTCTGGTTGTATTAAATACGCGTTCTGATCTCTTTTTGTTTTGTTTTTTTACGTATTTTTTCTGGTTCCTGTTTGCTTAAACGCGGGCAGTCACACTTGTTTTGAATTTGTTGTTGTTTGGTTGGTTGGTTGGTTGGTTGGTTGGTTGGTTGGTTGGTTGGTTGGTTGGTTGGTTGGTTGGTTGGTTGGGTTAGGTTAGCTGGTTGTTTGTTTGTTTGTTTGTTTGTTTGTTTGTTTGTTTGTTTGTTTGTTTGTTCTTTGTGTATTTTTCAGGGGTTGGGCGATGGACTGGAGAGGTTGAGATGATAGAGACGATAACTGGAATTGTGGGCATATACGGGCTGTTTATCGTATTGTGGAAGGGGGTGGTGGTGATGATTTCTGTGATATACGATGTTGGTGAAGTCTGCTTACACTGCGGGTTTGGATACGTTTTCATATACTCTCAGGTTTTCTGTCTGTCTGTCTTTCTTTCTTTCTTTCTTTCTTTTTCTTCTTTCTTTTTTTTCTTAACATCACTGACTGAAATATACATTTTACATTAAAGTACCCGATATTATATTCCATTGACAGACTGACACAAAGAAAACAAACTTACCTAAAAAACACACACACACACACACACACACACACACACACACACACACACACACACACACACACACACACACACACACACACACACATGCGCTACATAGGATTCCAAGACCTTGCTAACAAATATAGGCTTACGTACCATGTATGTGCAGGACTGTGGTTTGTGACATGACCAATTTTGGATATTCTCTGACACATCAGTGGATTAGTACCTAAAAACTTTATTCCGAGTGCGGAAAAGTTACCTTGGAAACCCCCCCACCCCTCCCCTGTGGGGATGCCTTGGACTTTTCAGTACAAATAGTTCCCCCACCTTCTGGAAATTCTGTGCTAGAAATTTCCTCTATTCTGTCAAGGTCCTTGCTTCTGCCTTGTTGTTTCGCTTTCTTTCATTTCTTCCTATCATCTTCTGCCCTGCTGGTCTATTTACTATATATGTTCGATAAAATCTTACATATTTTTTTTACGATTGATAATTGGGTACATGTATTAAGACGGGAAATGCACATCAGAAATAGCTGGCAGAATCGGCCAAGCCAAAACAGTATTCAGGAAGATGACAAGCATTCTTACCAACAAATGCCTATCAATTAACATCAGGAAGGAGTTCTTGAATGTTATATAGAACCAATACTGTTGTACGGATGCGAGGCGTGGACAGTCAGAACAAGATAGAGGCAGCCGAGATGTGGTTTCTTAGAAGAATGTTGAGGTTCCATGGACAGCAAAGAAAACAAACGAGACAGTCTTGACGGAGCAGACACAAGTAGATCACCATAAGGAAGATTAGGAAAAGACAGGCAACATTTTAGGCCGTTTATGAGAAAGGGGATTTGGAGCACCTGGTCACAACGGGAAAGCTGAGGGAAGAGAGCGCCGGATAGACCCAGAGAGAAAATGCTGGACGGACTTGCAGAGTGGCTGGGGACGAGGAGGGTGGGGAGATGCTGGGTAACGAGAGATAGAGGAAGATGGAAGTCCATGATCGCCAACGCCATGTGGCAGGGCACTGATGATGATGATGTATTAAGTGCATTTCTGGCTCTAGGGAAATTTTATATGCGAAAGCAATTTAAGTAAGTTAAACCCGTTGTTACATATGTTTTATGTTTAAATTTGTATTCAGGTATGTTTTTTTTAATAGATACCCTGTGTGATAAATTGGACGGAGTGGTTATCGCCGGGGCCATCTCCTCACATTATGTGCGCGAATGCATTAATATGCGTACTTGATCTTTTTTTCATGTTGAAGTGCTGTGTGTGTTTTGAAACGGTTATAGCCCTGATATGGCTCTACGCAGCCGGCTGGGCTTTAAACGGAAATGACTGTAACAATAACTCTGAGGAACTGAAACTGAAACCTCAAGTGTTTCTCCTAGTCAGCAGAATGTGGTGGAGTGCTGAGTCACCATA
>CM060314.1:6400471-6410471 GCA_030674185.1 Monoplex corrugatus | reverse complement strand
GAACGATAGAGAGAGAGGGAACAGAGAAACAGAGAGCGAGAACGAGAGAGAGAGAGAATGAGAAAGAGAGAGAGAGAGAGAGAGAGAGAATGAGAGAGAGAGAGAACGAGAGAGAGAGAGAGAGAGAGAGAACGAGAAAGAGCGAACGAGAGAGACAGAAGAAGAGAGAGAAAAAGAGAGAGAGAGAGAACGACAGAGAGAGAGAGAGAGAACGACAGAGAGAGAGAGAGAGAACGACAGAGAGAGAGAGAACGAGAGAGAGAGAGAGAGAGAGAGAAAACAAGAGAAGAGAGGAGAACGACAGAGAGAGAGAGAGAGAACGACAGAGAGAGAGAGAAGACAAGAGAGAGAGAGAGAAAACAGAGAGAGAGAGAGAACGAGAGAGAGAGAGAGAGAGAACGAACAGAGAGAGAGAACGGAGAGAGAGAGAGAGAGAAAACAGAGAGAGAGAGAAGACAGAGAGAGAGAGAGAGAGAGAGAGAAAAAACGAGAGAGAGAGAGAAGAGAGAGAGAGAGAGAGAGAACGACACAGAGAGAGAGAACGAGAGAGAGAGAGAGAGAGAGAGAACGAGAAAAGAGAGAGAGAGAACGACAGAGAGAGAGAAGAGAGAGAGAGAGAGAGAGAAAACAAGAGAGAGAGAGAACGAGAGAGAGAGAGAGAGAGAGAGAGAAAACAAGAGAGAGAGAAACACGAGAGAGAGACGAGAGAGAGAGAGAAAACAAGAGAGAGAGAGAACGAAGAGAGAGGAGAGAGAGGAGAGAAAAAGAGAGAGAGAGAACGAGAGAGAGAGAGAGAGAGAGAGAGAGAGAAGAGAGAAGAGAAAGAGAGAGAGAGAAACAGAGAGAGAGAGAACGAGGGAAAAGAGAGAGAGAGAGAGAAAACAGAGAGAGAGAGAACGAGAGAGAGAGAGAGAGAGAGAAGAGAGAGAGAAACAAAGAGAGAGAGAACGAGAGAGAGAGAGAGAGAAGAGAACGAGAGAGAGAGAGAGAGAGAAGAGAGAAAACAAAGAGAGAGAGAAAACAAGAGAGAGAGAGAACGAGAGAGAGAGAGACAGACGGACAAAGAAACACATACACTGAGAACAGACAGGAGGACAAGCAGAAAGCATATGAAAAAGAAAAGTAGACATAAATCACACAAACAAGAGACAGACAGAAAGACAGAGAGAAAGAGAGAGGGAAAACACACACAACACACATACACACATCACACCACCACACACCACACTATACGACACGCACACCACACACACACACACAACAACACAACACACACATCATACCACACACACACACAACACAATCACACAACACACAAACGACACAACAAAAAAACAAAACACACACACACACACACACATCACACACCACACACACACACACCACACACACCACACACACAACACACACACAAACACACAAAACAGAAAATCAAACAAAACATATCTTTAAAGAAATAACACCAAAAATACAAACCATCATGAAAGTAAATAACAAAGAATGTGTCAGGTATGAGAATAACAATATGAATACACATGACACACTGAAAAATATAACAAACCCTCTGCCAAAACTGAAGGGGAGCTCTTAAGTTTACTGGTTAAATGCTAGCTCCCCAAAAGCACAACACTACGTATGGTCGAACTTGAATACCAAATGGCTGGATGGCCGTTCTTTGAGATTTAAAGTCCTACCCATACGTAGCATATAGAAAGAGAAGCATGGAAAGAAAAGTATTAAGAAGCCTGAAAACGTCCACTTCGCCTGATGGGTTGAGCCCAACAGGACATGATGGCCTGATTCGTGGGATGGCTTGGTTTAACCCTTTGATTCCAACACCCCTCTCCATCAGCATCCTGCAATGTCAACCATGCTAGAAAAGCAAGAACTTAATCCTTTGACTCTCTCATCCTGTCCACCAGCTAGTGGATAGGATGAGGGAGTCAAAGGGTTACGGTTTTGCAGTTGGTGGATAGAGTGTGGAAGTCAAAGGGTTAAGTACCCTAGCCTAGTCTGCCTGCTGTAAACTGGCACGTGTCCCCTCTGTGGGATTGGTCAAAGACAGTTGTGAGGAAGAGGAGACTGGTGTCACTGGTATAATTCTGGTCCTCAGAGACCTAGTTAAGGCTCAGAATGCTGAAAGATGACAGAAAGCAGCCTCACCATGCTGTCAACCTTCCTCACAAAGAATCTCCGAAAAATCGTACAAATCTTCTGACTCAACATCATCCCCAAACTAACAGCCACTCATCCAATGAGATCAAAAGAGTATGGATGTGAAAAGAAGATGGAGATGATTTGGGCACATTATCCTAAGACAGCAGGATAACATCACTCAGACTGCCCTTCAATGGATACCAGAAGGAAGACGGAAGACAGGAAGACCTCAAAACACGTCTGGCAACAGACACTTGGAGACCTCAAGGCCCTGAAACACACCTGGGTACTATATCGAGGGTTGGAACAGAAGAGACAGAAGCAGAAACGCTTTGATATGGCTGTACATACCAATGGCATAAAGACATTAAGTATGCAAATGAAACAAGGAATTCGCCAACGCCTTGCTCTTCAAGGACTCTTCAGCCTGTGACAATATGTGCACTTTTTTTTCCTGAAGATGCCTTGCTTCTGTCAATCCCCCAAACAGCGATCGGATAGAACCCAAAATGTGTAGAATGTAAAGAATACTGTACCATATTTATCAAATCATGGAATTGTTGTTTGGAGTTTTGTAATAGAGATTCGATTCACGTAGACAATTCCATGTACACTCTATCTAAATCTGTTACAATCATCTGGCAGACCAGACCTCTTGAGACGTGTAGTATCAATACCAAATGGAAGTCCATAAGTATAAATACCAAATGGAAGTCCATAAGTATCAATACCAAACGGAAGTCCATAAGTACCAATACCAAACAGAAGTCCATAAGAATCAAAACCAAATGGAAGTCCATAAGTATCAATACCAAATGGAAGTCCATAAGTATCAATACCAAATGGAAGTCCATAAGTATCAATACCAAATGGAAGTCCATAAGTATCAATACCAAATGGAAGTCCATAAGTATCAATACCAAATGGAAGTCCATAAGTATCAATACCAAATAGAAGTCCGTAAATATCAATACCAAAATAGAAGTCCATAAGTATCAATACCAAATGGAAGTCCATAAGTATCAATACCAAATGGAAGTCCATAAGTATCAATACCAAATAGAAGTCCATAAGTATCAATACCAAAATAGAAGTCCATAAGTATCAATACCAAATGGAAGTCCATAAGTATCAATACCAAATGGAAGTCCATAAGTATCAATACCAAACAGAAGTCCATAAGCATCCTCACTATCTTCCCCATTCTCATCATCATGCCATTGTCAAAACCTCTCCCAGATTCTGTGGCTTTTCACGCCCTGCTCTCATTGAGACCTCAGTGTGGGTGGATTTGCTGGTGTGTTGGACAGCTGACATGAGTGACGCGGGGGTACCGATACAGAGATTGCACAGAACTGGGACCAGGAAAAAAAAATGTCAAGAAACATATTTTGATCAAACAACATAGAAAACCAGGTTAAATGCAAACTTTATTTCATATGCTGATTTTCATGTTATTTTGAAATTCCAAGGTTTGTGCTCAAAATGAAAAAAAAACAATTATCCGTTGAAGTTATGTTTTTAGACACGTTTAAACTTTCTAAGTGTATTTTTGATAACGGAAGGAATGACATAAAATTGTGAAATTGCTGATTTTTTTTCTGATGTTTTTAGGCCATTTAATTTTGTGATTTTGAAGATGAGATGTTGAAGAGTCGAATTATGGACATTTTCAGTTGTCATAATGTTTACGGTAAACAGATATTTTTTAGCCATAGCTATGACTGGCTGGTTGTGTCTTTAGCCAGGTTTACCCATGTTATGTCACTAGACACAGTGTCAGCTGGCAGATTTAGATGGAGCGTATTTCCAATTGTCCAAAGGCGACAAATCTCTCTACAACTAATTCCAAACTCCAAATTGTGTATCACTATCTAAGGGAGAAGAATAAGGTTTGCGAAACTTTAACAAAACTTTATCCTGGAACAAAGCCACAGCTCAAAATATCAGATGTCTGAGCTTGCTTGGTTTTCATTTCTTATCGTTTAATACAGTTTCTTGCCAAAGGACAAGGAAGGGAATTTGCCGAAAGAACCGAGATCTGGAAAGGTAGATTTCTTCACTGGCTTAGCCACAACCGTTTTAACCGGTACCAGAGCCTTGGCAGGGAACGCTGGCTTAACGGGGAAGGCTACTTTACCAGGGTACACAGGGTAAACTGGTTTAGCGGCATATACTGGTTTGGCTGGGTACACTGGTTTAACCGGGTATACTGGTTTAGCGGGATAGACTGGGTATGCTGGCTTAGCAACATACACAGGCTTGACAGGATACACAGGCTTAGCCGCGTACGCAGGAGCCACCGGGTAAGCTGGTTTAGCAGGGTACACGACCTTAGTGGGGTACCCGTAATTACCTGGGTACTTGACCGGGAAGGCAGGTTTGTCAGCGTAACCAAATTTACCCGGGAATGCATCTTTAACAGGGTATACGGGCTTAGTCGGGTAGAGGGGACCGGCAGGGTAGACGGGTTTAGCCGGGTATGCGTTCTTCACCGGGTATTTGTAGTCGGTCAGATAGTTGTTACCGTAGTACTGTTGCTTGCCCCCGTATCCGTAGCCTGGAAGGGTCTTGGGAGGATAAGAATCTTTGGGAAAATAATCTTTGGGAATGTAGGAGTCCTTGTCATAGCCATCCTTTTTGAAGTAAGGGAAGTCCTTGGGAAAGTAAGGCTTGTAGTCGTTGTCGTAGTCTTTGCTGTAGCTGGGTTTGTAGTCTTTGTCGTAGTCGTTGTCGTAGTCTTTGCCGTAGCCGGGTTTGTAGTCTTTGTCGTAGTCGTTGTAGTAGTCTTTGTTGTAGTCGGGTTTGTAGTCTTTGTTGTAGCTGGGTTTGTAGTCTTTGCTGTAGTAGTCTCCGCCTGGATAGCCATAGTCCTTCTTGTAACCCTGAAAACAAGACACAAAGGTTCCGTTCAACTGAATTCAATTCAGGTTAATGATGATGACGACAGTGACGATGACGAGGACGACGAGGACGACGACGACGACGACGATGATGATGATGATAATGATGATGAGGAGGAGGAGGAGGAGGAGGAGGAGGAGGAGGAGGATACCAACAATGCATCTACATATCGCAGATAGGCAGACGATACTCGTTGCTCTTTACGGCCTTTTCTCCTGATATCGCAATAAAACATGAGTGCACACACACACACACACACTGTCTCTACCATATAAACACACACACACACACACACACACACACACACACACACACACACACACACACACTGTCTCTACCATATAACACACACACACACAACACACACACACACACACACACACACACACACACACATACTGCTTCGACCATATGACGCGCGCGCGCACACACACACACACACACGCGCGCGCGCGCGCGCACACACACACACACACACGCACACGCACACACACACACACACACACGCACACACACACACATACACACACACACACGCGCACACACACACACACACACACACAATTATCTCTACCATATAACACATTTCAGGCAATATCAGCCTTTTACAGTGAACACAGAAGACAGGTGGAGGGTTGTCTATTCAATTTAACAATCATTAAGCTTCATTTTCATGTTCAGTTTCACAAGATGACGTCTCCGTGTTTAGAATAAATTTCATGTGCACTGACGTTATTGATGCCATGTGGTGGAAAAGACCCAAAATGATTGTGACACAAACCTTAAGCCTGCACATAAATCCATGTGGTGGAAAATATCCAAAATGATTGTGACACAAACCTTAAGCCTGCACATAAATCCATGTGGTGGAAAATATCCAAAATGATTGTGACACAAACCTTAAGCCTGCACATAAATCCATGTGGTGGAAAATATCCAAAATGATTGTGACACAAACCTTAAGCCTGCATATAAACCCATGTGATGGAAAAGACCCAAAATGACCATAGCACAAGCCTTAAGCCTGCACATAAATCCATGTGATGGAGAAGATCCAAAATGACCATAGCATAAACCTTAAGCATGCACATAAACCCATGTGATGGAAAAGATCCAAAATGACCATAGCATAAACCTTAAGCATGCACATAAACCCATGTGATGGAAAAGACCCAAAATGATCATGACACAAGCCTTAAGCCTGCACATAAATCCACGTGGTGAAAAAGATCCAAAATGACCATAGCATAAGCCTTACGCCTGCACATAAACAGGCCTTGGGGTCCTACCTAGACTATGGATCTTCTATTTTGCCTTTGTGTCAATGTGTCATTGGAGCTAGTAGAGTTATTTCAAAAGGAATTCACCACACTCGAACAGCTCCATATGCGCTCCACCCAAATCCACCAGCAATTATATGACAGATTCCCTGAGCCTACACAAAACTCTATGCGTTGGCAAATTCTTGAAATGGGGAAAAAGGAGAATGGACCTATCAGACACCACGCTGACACCACCAGACTGATGGAAACCTTAAGATGGGCAGCGAACAGGTCAGTTTGAAGCCTGGGATTGAACTCAGGATATCAGATCTTGAGTACATGGCTCTACCCAACTAACTGTGTCACTGGAACAATCTTACCAGGTCTTTGCGTCAGACTGTCAATGGAACAGCCCAGGCTACATTACAGTGAAATGCATTAATAACCCTGCTTCACCTGAGGCTTGACCCCACAACCCCTGTTATTGTCAGATTAACCCTTTGACTCCCACATCCAATTCACCAACTGCAAACACTTAACCCTTGGACTCCCTCACTCTATCCACCACCTTCCAGCAGGAAGCTAGTAGATAGGGTGAGCGAGACCAAGGGTTAAGTTTTGCTTTGCTAATATTGTTGACAATGCAGGATGCTGGTGGACAGGCTGTGGGAGCCAAAGGGTTAATTAATGTTGTACTGGCACGAACAGGTGTGGTGGTCATTAAAACATTGACACAGACAAACAACATCGCCTTTATACATAAAAGGTACATATCAGCCTGGTAAGCCTTGTAATGGTAATGCTAAAAGTCATGTTGACTATTTGATGTAAAAACGTTTTGGGTCAGCAGCCACCACGGACAGAAAGACAGAGCTGGGACACGCAGAGAGACAGACAAACAAACAGGCAGAAAGACAGAGTGCTAAACAGACAGACAGACAGACAGACAAACAGACTTACCGAGGGCCGATAATAATCGTCATCTTTAAGAAAGCCAGCCAGAGCAGCGGCCACACAGACCGTCAGGATCAGCAAGGACTTCTGCAACCACAACACATTATTCATTTAGTCAGTCTGTCAGTCTGTCAGTTTGTCAGTCAGTCAGTCAGTTAGTTAGTCAGTCATCAGTCAGTTAGTCAGTCAGTCTCTCAGTCAGTCAGTCAGTCAGCCAGCCAGTCAGTTAGTCAGTCACTCAGTCAGTCTGTCAGTTAGTCCACAGTCACTCAGTCAGTCAATCAGTCAATCAGTCACTCATTCATTTTCTATTTATTTATTCGTTATGTATTTAATTTATATATTTCTTATGTATCTATTCATTTATTCATTCGTGTCTTCATGTATGTATGTATGTATGTATGTATGTATGTATGTATGTATGTATGTATGTATGTATGTATGTATGTATTCATTGTTTATTTGGCTATTTTTTGGTACTTTTTACCACGACCTATTTTCCGTGTAAAAGTAGGGCTGCAGTCATCAGGAAGAATGCATCGCCACAGTGCGACGCCATTCATGTTTCCTTCTTTTCCTGTATATGTCAATTAGAACCTATAACTTCCATACAACTTTAGCTACTTTCTAGCCACATAGGGTCTACATATTTTCCATGATGACTTAAATTATTTCCCATCTGCGGTGTAATTTTCCGATCACGTTAGTGGCACCTTTACCAAATTGTATACGTGTGTTTTTGTGCATTTGAAATCCGAGCAAATTGAGAGCTCTCAAAATTCAGGCCAATCAAAAATCAAATGAAGTATATCAGCAGTGCTGTTCATGTCGCAACACTCACATAATATGGTTGTCTCTATGTGATAGGGTTGACGATTTTGGTTTGGTTTGTTTCAGTTTTTACGTCGGCACCCACCCCAGGTGATATGGCCGACGTGGATAACCATCCCAGGGAAGTGTGGGAAGGGGGATTTACCTACTTCAATACTGACACCACCAGAACAACAATGATGTTAAGATGGGACAGTGAGATGGCCAGTTTTAATGTAGTGCACCTTGGGATTCGAACCCACAACCATTAGCATGTGAATCCGATGCTCAAACCAACTGAACTACTGAGGCCCGCTGGTTGACGAACAAATGAATGACGATTTATAAAAGACATTCCGACACGTGGGATACCGGGGACTGATTAAGTATAGAGAGTACCCACTGATTCTAAATATGTGCTCTACATTTCCTCTTTTTCTATCATTTTCTTTCTTGCTGTCTTTTTCTGTTCTTTCTATCCCCCTTTTCTTTCTTTGTCTGCCTTAGTGGTCCATTCACCTGTATTTTTTCAATAAATCTTTGTCTGCCTTAGTGGTCCATTCACCTGTATTTCTTCAATAAATCTTTGTCTGCCTTAGTGGTCCATTCACCTGTACTTTTTCAATAAATCTTTGTCTGCCTTAGTGGTCCATTCACCTGTATTTTTTCAATAAATCTTTGTCTGCCTTAGTGGTCCATTCACCTGTATTTTTTCAATAAATCTTTGTCTGCCTTAGTGGTCCATTCACCTGTATTTCTTCAATAAATCTTTGTCTGCCTTAGTGGTCCATTCACCTGTATTTCTTCAATAAATCTTAGTCTGCCTTAGTGGTCCATTCACCGGTATTTTTTCAATAAATCTTTGTCTGCCTTAGTGGTCCATTCACCTGTATTTCTTCAATAAATCTTTGTCTGCCTTAGTGGTCCATTCACCTGTATTTTTTCAATAAATCTTTGTCTGCCTTAGTGGTCCATTCACCTGTATTTCTTCAATAAATCTTTGTCTGCCTTAGTGGTCCATTCACCTGTATTTCTTCAATAAATCTTTGTCTGCCTTAGTGGTCCATTCACCTGTATTTTTTCAATAAATCTTTGTCTGCCTTAGTGGTCCATTCACCTGTATTTCTTCAATAAATCTTTGTCTGCCTTAGTGGTCCATTCACCTGTATTTCTTCAATAAATCTTTGTCTGCCTTAGTGGTCCATTCACCTGTATTTTTTCAATAAATCTTTGTCTGCCTTAGTGGTCCATTCACCTGTATTTTTTCAATAAATCTTTGTCTGCCTTAGTGGTCCATTCACCTGTATTTTTTCAATAAATCTTTGTCTGCCTTAGTGGTCCATTCACCGGTATTTTTTCAATAAATCTTTGTCTGCCTTAGTGGTCCATTCACCTGTATTTTTTCAATAGATCTTTGTCTGCCTTAGTGGTCCATTCACCGGTATTTTTTCAATAAATCTTTGTCTGCCTTAGTGGTCCATTCACCTGTATTTCTTCAATAAATCTTTGTCTGCCTTAGTGGTCCATTCACCTGTATTTCTTCAATAAATCTTTGTCTGCCTTAGTGGTCCATTCACCTGTATTTCTTCAATAAATCTTTGTCTGCCTTAGTGGTCCATTCACCGGTATTTTTTCAATAAATCTTTGTCTGCCTTAGTGGTCCATTCACCTGTATTTCTTCAATAAATCTTTGTCTGCCTTAGTGGTCCATTCACCGGTATTTTTTCAATAAATCTTTGTCTGCCTTAGTGGTCCATTCACCTGTATTTCTTCAATAAATCTTTGTCTGCCTTAGTGGTCCATTCACCTGTATTTCTTCAATAAATCTTTGTCTGCCTTAGTGGTCCATTCACCTGTATTTCTTCAATAAATCTTTGCATATTTCTTTTCCTCCCTTCCTATGTGGAAGTTCA
>CM060314.1:6380471-6390471 GCA_030674185.1 Monoplex corrugatus | reverse complement strand
AAAAGGTGACTGAGGGTCTGTCTGGGGTGTTTTGACTTTTTCTCAAAAGTGATTTCTGTAGACTATAATCTATCTCCCACAGAAATTTTTTCCTTGAAAAAATATTATTAATCAATTTAAATCGGTATTTTAACGCACTGATCGCATCAGAAAGAATGCAATTTCCTACCAAAAGTACCTATTTTTGTCTCTTATTATGAACCGTAACCTGTACAGTACCCGCACATGTAATATACTGATGGAAAGCTCTTTGGTGCACCTTTCAGATAACGACAGCGAAAATTAGAAACAAACTGGGTCAAAGCCACCAAATAAAGAAATTTCAGGAAAATGTGTAAGAGAGCACACAAAAACTTTAGAGGCCGTTTTCTCAAAATGGCCGCCATACAACTTAATGATTTTAAACATACATAACTTCTACATTTGTTTTTTTTAGTACAAGCTTTATTCAAGTACCAAAATAATCAGCATAATGTACACTTTCCAGTGATATGTATATCTCAAAATGCCCAAAATGCTAGTTAAGATTGACTTCGTGGTAGGGGTCACATATGTAATTCTAGTATGTTTTGTTCTTTTATGACATAGGTGTGACAGAAAAGAGTTTACTGGTGGGTGTCATACGGGTTGGTCTGTCAGTGTCTTGAGAAAGGCTGTACTCGTATGAGGAAAATGTATTGAATTAGGATTGTTGAAGTTTCAGCGGGTCAGTATTTAAATCACCCAGCAATACTATTTCTGTTGCATCAAGTGACACTGTATCTAAGAGAGATAGAAAGGGAGGGGGGTGTAGAACAGAGGGACAAAACAAAATAGATATAATTTTATAATCACAGAGAGGGGCAGAGGGTTGTGTTAATCTACAGATTTTAGACAAGTATTATAAAAACACAATGCATTCTACAACTCCGTGTGTTTCTGTGTATTTTAGTAGAGTGTGTGTTTGTGTGTATGTGTACGTGCGTGCATGAATATGTGCTTTTGAAAGTGTGTGTGTATGTGTGTGTATGTGTACGTGTGTGTGTGTGTGTGTGTGTGTGTGTGTGTGTGTACGTGTGTGTGTGTGTGTGTGTGTGTGTATGTGTGTGTGTGTACGTGTGTGTGTGTGTGTGTGTGTGTGTGTGTGTGTGTGCGTGCGTATGTGTGTGTGTGTGTGTGCGTGCGTGTGTGTGTGCACTTATGTTTTTTAATGACCAGAATTTTAGTAAATGCTCAATGTTCCAAATAATAAAGGAATAAGATCTTTTGTATTTTGTATCATCCGGCAATTACGCCCAGATGCACACACACACACACGACACACACACACACACACACACACACACACACACACACACACACACACATACACATGCTCGCGTACACACACATATATACACACATAAGTACACAGCACGCACGCATCTACACACACAGAGGTACATACACACACACACAAGCACGCACACGCACAGCTGCACACACACACACACACACACACACACACACACACACACACACATACATATGCATACGCACACACACACAAACATACGCACACGCACAGAGAGATAGAGAGGGGGGGATCAAGAGAGAGAAAGAGGGAGGGAGCTAGAGACAGAGAGAAAGACAGACACAAACAGAGATAGATATACAGACGAACAGACAGAAAGATACAGACAGACAGATACAGACAGACACAAACAGAGATAGATATACGGGACGAACAGACAGAAAGTACAGACAGACAGATACAGACAGACACAAACAGAGATAGATATACAGACGAACAGACAGAAAGATACAACAGACAGATACAGACAGACACAAACAGAGATAGATATATACAGACGAACAGACAGACAGACAAACAGAAACAGAGAAAGACAGAGACACAGAGAGACAGAGACAGACACAGAGAGAGCTCCAGAGAGAGACAGAGAGAGAGAGACAGAGCGAGAGAGAGACAGAGAGAGACAGAGAGAGAGAGAAAGACAGAGAGATAGAGACAGAGAGAGAGGGAGACAGCGAGAGAGAGAAAGGCAAGCATCTCGCATAACGTACATACTCAGATCAGAATACTAGCTGTTGATTGTTATGAATTTTATTTCTATTTTTCTTTCTTGAATTGACAAAATGCAGTTTATCATGGCATCAACATGTCTTAATACACTCCAAACATTCGTGCAACACAAACATATCAACTGCTCAAAATGGCGTCCTGATTCAGGAACATGTAGCTGGACATTGCGTATCGTGAAGTATCAATCGACCCAAGCTATATTTTTTTATGACAAGTAGGCTATATTATGAGATGAATTCCATTATTTTTTTCTGTTTTCATAATATAAACAAATAAGTTCTTCTGATAGCAATTTGAATCAGCCTTTTTACATGTGAAATGATATAAGTATAGAAATCACTCACATTTCTTTTTGTATTAAAAAGAATGTTATATTTGCATATCGAATTTATTTTTCTTTTGTTTGTCTCGTTCTTCTCCTTTCTTGAAGTAAACGTTCACAATGAACACAACTTACATTTGTTATGTTTTATCTGCTTATTCCTTTTTTATGTAGATAACGAAGTGGATATTAAATGTACATCAAAGTATGCATCATGTCTATGGATTAGCATTGAGCGTTTTGTCCAGAGCAAAATTTTGATTGAACACGTTGGATATTGACAATAAATTCTTCGATGTCTTCAAAGTTACGTTTTCTTGTGGAAAATAACAAATTCTTCGTCCTACAAACTTTTCTTTAAAGCAAAAGTTAGAAAAGATATATACGTGAAGAAGTGTTTAAACTTTCAAAGAGTTCATTTGATATATCTTGAGTTCAGTCCTGACCCGCAACATTTAACATTGGCTTGTTTTTTTCGCACTGGATGAAGCTGCAGCAGGGAAGTTTCAGTCTTTTTCTCCTAATTTTTGTATTTGGTGTTTGTTTGTTTGTTTGTGATCTTATGTTTGACAAAGGAATTTGCCAAAAATTTGCGCCTGTCTTATCTGGTTGTATTAAATACGCGTTTTGATTCTTTTTTAGTGTTTTTTTTTTCTGGTTCCTATTGGCCTGTTTGTTGCCCATTATAATGCTTTCATCATTCTGGTGGTATCAGCTTAGTTTTTCAAAAGTCTTCCTCTCTTCCCCTTTCTGGTCCTCAGTTCAAGACCTTATTAGAGCATAGGATTAGCATAGGCATTGATAATCTGCCTGATATTTGCTGACATATTTGGGTGAAGCGCATATGGAATTGTTTGAGTGTGATGAATCCCTCGTGAACAGACTCCAAAACTTGAAACACCCTCATCATGCAGCTCTTAGCATTAAGAAAATTTGGTTCTGGCACATTCTTCTAGAAACATTTCTTTAACCCTTTGACGCCCGCACCCTATCCACCAACTGCGAAAATGTAACCCTTTGACTCCCTCACCTTATTCACCAGCTTCCTGCAGGCAGATGGATAGTGTGAGGGAGTTAAAGGTTTAAGTTTTTGCTTTGTTAGCATGGTTGACATGCAAGATGCAGGTGAACAGGGTGCGGGAGTCAAAAGACTAAAAGGAAAGGTTTGAAAAAAGAAAACAGGTGCATGAAAAAGTGCCGAAATGTCCAGGCAGCTCAGTAATAGGAAATCCAAACCAAGTGTGACTGCCCGCGTTCAAGCAAACAGGAACCAGAAAAAGAAAGACACGAAAGAAGAATAAGAACGCATATTTAATACAAGTCAAAACAGGCGTAAATTTTCGGCCAACTGGCCTTTGTCAAGCGTAAGATCACAAACAAACAAACATCAGGTACAAGAATTAGGAGAAAAAGACTGAAACTTCCCTGCTGCTCCTTCCAGTGTGAGAAAAGGAAGATTAATAAAAGATTTTAGTCAGTCTATTCCTGTTCTCACAATGGAAGGAGCAGCAGGGACGTTTCAGACCTATTCTCTTAATTCTTGTACTGGTGTGTGTTTGTTTGTGATCTTACGCTTGACAAAGGCCAGTTGTCCGAAAATTTGCGCCTGTCTTGTCTTGTTGTATTAAACACACGTAATTTGTTTTTTTTCGTGTGTTTTTTTTTTTCTAGCTCAGTTATTGGTTTGGTTCTAACACGAGGCCGGGTGGAGCTGTATCTTTATCAGAGGCATAAACTCTAAGAATCTAACACATTTTGTGGTCTCACAGTATCAGGAATCTGGTAGAAAAATTGAGAGAACGAGAAGATTGATATGGTTTGAGTTCAACATCTTTTTTCATGTCCATGTTCCGTGTCCATAACAGTAAGGTTGATTCTTTTACCATTTGTCGCCACCATTTTCCCAGGGGTTATTGCCACCTTCCCATGGGTCGCCGCCTCCGTGTTGCCCGTTGTTCCAAGGTTCCACTTTGCCGTTATCCCCTCCGTTCTTCCAAGGATTATCTCCCGTTCCGTTTTGCCCCGGGTAACCTCCTCCTCCGTTTGTTGACGTGCCGCTCTTTTGCCATGGGTCTGCGTTGCCGTTACTCCCTCCATTCTGCCATGGTTTGTCTCCCCCTCCGTTTTGCCATGGTTGTCTCCCCCTCCGTTTTGCCATGGTTTGTCTCCCCCTCCGTTTTGCCATGGTTTGTCTCCCCCTCCGTTTTGCCGTTACTCCCCCTCCGTTTTGCCATGGTTTGTCTTCCCTCCGTTTTTGAAGTGCCATCCGTTTTCCATTTTCCACGTCTGATTTGCCGTTGTCCTCCATTCTTCCAAGATTACTCCCCTCCGTTCTGCCATGGTCTGTCTTTCGTTTTGCCCATTGTCATTTGGCGTTTGTCCTCGACCACATCCATGTTTCTTGCCCGTTCGGCTGCCACGTTTTGCCATTTTGCATGTTTTTCTCCACCCTCCATTCTGCGGTTTATCTCCTCCGTTTTGCCATGGTTTGTCTTCCCCTCCGTTTTGCCAGGTTATCGCCCTCCATTTTGCCATGGTTTTCTTTCCCTCCGTTTTGAAGTGCCACCGTTTCCTTTTCCACGGTCTATTGCATTATCCCCTCCATTCTTCCATGGATTATCTCCCCCTCCGTTCTGCCATGGTTTGTCCTATCGTTTTGCCCATGTCATTTTGCGTTCCCCTCGACCAACTATCCAGGGGTTATCTTGCCCGTTCGCTGCCACGTTGCCATCTTGCCATGAATTATCTCCACCTCCATTTTGCCAGGTTTATCTCCTCCATTTGCCAGGGTTATCTTTTCCTCCGTTTGTTGAAGTGCCACCGTTTCCATTTTTCCACGGGTCTGATTTGCCGTTATCCCCTCCATTCTTCCAAGGATTATCTCCTCCTCCGTTCTGCCAAGGTTTATCTCCCCCTCCTTTTGCCAAGGTTTATCTCCTCCATTTGCCAGTTCTCCCCTCGTTTGCCATGGTTCATCGCCTCCGTTTGTTGAAGTGTCCACCGTTTCCATTTTTCCACGAGTCTGATTTGCCATTGTCCCCTCCATTCTTCCAAGGATTATCTCCCCCTCCTGTTGTGCCCATTGTCATTTTGGCCGTTCTGTCCTCGACCAACTATCCAGGGGTTATCTTGCCCGTTCGGCTGCCACGGTTTGTCATTTGCCATGGATTATCTCCCCTCCATTCTGCCAGGGTTTATCTCCTCCATTTTGCCAGGTTTATCTGTCCCTCCATTTGCTTGAAGTGCCACCGTTTCCATTTTCCACGGGTCTGATTTGCCATTAGTCCCCTCCATTCTTCCAAGGATTATCTCCCCTCCGTTTTGCCAAGGTTTATCTGTCCCTCCGTTTTGCCAAGGTTTATCTGTCCCTCCGTTTTGCCAAGGTTTATCTGTCCGCCATGTTTTGCCATGGTTTATCTGTCCCTCCGTTTTGCCATGGTTTATCTCCCCTCCATTTTGCCATGGTTTATCTGTGCCTTTCTCTCCTTTTGCCATGGTTTATCTGTCTCCTTTAGTGCCCGTTTGCCATTTTAGGTCTGATTCCATTGTCCCTCCATTTTCCAGGTTTATCTCCCCTCCTCCGTTTTGCCAAGGTCTATATCGGTTTCCCGTCCGATTTGATGAAGTCCCACCGTTTCCATTCTTCCACGGGTCTGATTTGCCATTATCCCCTCCATCTTCCAAGGATTTATCTCCCCCTCCGTTTTGCCAAAGGTTTATCTGTCCCTCGTTTGCCGTGTTTTTTGCCATGGTTTATCTGTCCCTCCGTTTGATGAAGTGCCACCGTTTCCATTCTTCCACGGGTCTGATTTGCCATTGTCCCCTCCATTCTTCCAAGGATTATCTCCCCCTCCGTTGTGCCCCTTGTCATTTTGGCCATTCTGTCCTCGACCAACTATCCAGGGGTTATCTTGCCCGTTCGGCTGCCACGGTTTGTAATTTTGCCATGGTTTATCTGACTCTCCATTTGTTGAAGTGCCACCGTTTCCATTTTTCCACGGGTCTGATTTGCCATTGTCCCCTCCGTTCTGCCAAGGATTATCTCCTCCTCCGTTTTGCCAAGGTTTATCTCCTCCGTTTTGCCAAGGTTTATCTCCTCCTCCATTTTGCCATGGTTCATCGCCTCCGTTTGTTGAAGTGCCACCGTTTCCATTTTTCCACGGGTCTGATTTGCCATTGTCCCCTCCGTTCTGCCAAGGATTATCTCCCCCTCCGTTTTGCCATGGTTTATCTCCCCCTCCGTTCTGCCATGGCTCTGTCTTATCGTTTTGCCCATTGTTATTTTGGCCGTTCTGTCCTCGACCAACTATCCAGGGGTTATCTTGCCCGTTTGGCTGCCACGGTTTGCCATTTTGCCATGGATTATCTCCACCTCCATTCTGCCAGGGTTTATCTCCTCCGTTTTGCCATGGGTTATCTTTCCCTCCGTTTGTTGAAGTGCCACCGTTTCCATTCTTCCACGGGTCTGATTTGCCATTTTCCCCTCCATTCTTCCAAGGATTATCTCCCCCTCCGTTCTGCCCCTTGTCATTTTGGCCGTTCTGCCCTCGACCAACTATCCAGGGGTTATCTTGCCCGTTCGGCTGCCACGATTTGTCATTTTGCCATGGATTATCTCCTCCTCCATTCTGCCAGGGTTTATCTGTCCCTCCGTTTTGCCATGGTTTATCTGTCCCTCCGTTTTGCCAAGGTTTATCTGTCCCTCCGTTTTGCCATGGTTTATCTGTCCCTCCGTTTTGCCAAGGTTTATCTGTCCCTCCGTTTTGCCATGGTTTATCTGTCCCTCCGTTTTGCCATGGTTTATCTGTCCCTCCGTTTTGCCATGGTTTATCTGTCCCTCCGTTTTGCCATGGTTTATCTGTCCCTCCGTTTTGCCATGGTTTACCTGTCCCTCCATTTGTTGAAGTGCCACCGTTTCCATTTTGCCAGGGTTTATCTGTCCCTCCATTTGTTGAAGTGCCACCGTTTCCATTTTGCCAGGGTTTATCTGTCCCTCCATTCTGCCATGGGTTGTCTGTCCCTCCGTTTGTTGAAGTGCCACCGTTTTCATTTTTCCACGGGTCTGATTTGCCATTGTCCCCTCCATTCTTCCAAGGATTATCTCCCCCTCCGTTCTGCCATGGCTCTGTCTTATCGTTTTGCCCATTGTCATTTTGGCCATTCTCTGCCTCGACCAACTATCCAGGGGTTATCTTGCCCGTTTGGCTGCCACGGTTTGCCATTTTGCCATGGATCATCTCCACCTCCATTTTGCCAGGGTTTGTCTTGTCCGTTTTGACCGTTCTGCCACGGATGGATTTTCCCGTTTTGGGAAGGACCAACACCTGGTCCTTTTTCAGTTGGAAGGACCTGTCCTTTAGGCCAAGGATTGCTTTGTCCGTTTGGCCATGGAGTTGGCTCTAGCTTGCCGTTCTGCAAAGGGGCTGGTCCTCCACCTTCACCTTGCCAGGGGTTCAGTTTTCCCAATTCTCTGTTGAGGGTCAACCATGGTTCTCCTCCTTTGGTTTTCTCAAAGTGGCCTCCGTTCTGGGTAAAAACGAAAAAGATTACTGTTTTTTTTATATATGGTATACGATGATGTCTGGAATCAATTGTTTTATGGGATGCGCCCATGAAAAAAAAACACATGAGTTGTTTGATCCAATATTCAAAAATAAAATATTCAAAGGTCATCACACCCTGCTACAAGCACCACTAACGTTATCATCCCCATAATTGTCGTCGTCATTATTGTCAAAATCATCATCATCGCCATAGTCGTCGTCGTCGTCATCATTGTTAACATTGTTGTCGCTGATGCTAAAAAAAATGTAGAAGTTATGCATGTTTAAAGTCATTACGTTGCATGACGGCCATTTTGAGAAAACGGCCTCTAAAGTTTTTTGTGTGCTCTCCTACACATTTTCCGTAAATTTCTTTATTTGGTGGCTTTGACCGAATTTGTTTCTAATTTTCGCTGTCATTATATGAAAGGTGCACCAAAGAGCTTTCCATCAGTATATTACATGTGCGGGTACTGTACAGGTTACGGTTCATAATAAGAGACAAAAAATAGATACTTTTGGTAGGAAATTGCGTTCTTTCTGCTGCGATCAGTGCGTAAAAATACCGATTTAAAATGATTAATAATATTTTTTCAATGAAAAAATTTCTGTGGGGGATAGATTATAGTCTACAGAAATCACTTTTGAGAAGAAGTCAAAACACCCCAGAGAGACCCTCAGTCACATTTTCAGCTCCTAGTGCTGTTCAGCTGACTGCGAGTTAAGACTGATTTCGTGGTGGGAGGTCACACACATATTATATATATATATATATATATATATATATATATATATATATATATATATATATATATATATGATGTATATAACACATATCGCCACTACTGCAGTCAGCACCTCTAATATTATCGCCAATACTAACAACGTCACCATCACCACCGGAATTACCTACATCATCGTCGTCGTCGTCATCGTCGTCGTCACCAATGTCATTGTAGTCATTGTAATTGTCATTATCATCGTCGTCGTCGTCATTATCATCATCGTCATCAGTGCCAGCTTGTGTTATTAAAATCTGGCCTGTTTGCTGCCCACCTTAATGTTCCCCTATCAGTGTGGTGGTGTCTGTGTAATGTTTCCTACATCTTGTCTCCCTTTGTGTCCTCAACCCCCTCCTTTCAATTCAAGGCCTCACCACCCCATAGGATTTTGCACAGGCTCAAGGAGTCTCTTAGATTATTGTTGGCAGACTTTGGGTAGAGCGCATATGTAATTGTCCGAGTGTGATGACTCCCTTTTGAACAAACTCTATACTCATCATTATCATCATCATGGTCATCATCATTAACATCATCATCGTCGTCGTCGTTGTCATCATCATCATCGTCGTCGTCGTCGTCGTCGTCTTCAGCATCATCATCGTCGTCGTCGTCGTCGTCGTCGTCATCATCATCATCATCACAATCACCATCACCATCATCATCATCATCATCATCATCATTGTCGTCGTCGTCGTCGTCGTCATCATCACTTCAACAGCGTCGCTGTCATCGCTGTTCTCCTCAGCATCATTAGCGTAAATTTCTCTTCGTCCTCATCGACAACCGCTATCATTACCATCATCATCACTATTATCTTTATTGCTGTCATTGTCATCATCATCACAATTATCACCCCCACCATCATTGTCACCATCATCATGAATTTACTTCGTCATCGCCATCATTATCACCGTTATCTTTCTTCTCCCCCTGCCTCTCATCCTTTGTTTCGACGTCGTCTTGGTCGCCATAACGATTATTTTCATCGTCACGAAAAAAACGAAACAGACCTACAAAATCTTATGAATACAATAGAAACAGAAAGCAGAAATAAAGGGCTACAGCTAAATAGTAAGAAGACTTAGCTCAAGATAAAAACAAGAAATCTCCTCACATCAAATAACAGAATCAAAGCAAATGGTGCAAAACCGAGACAATTTGATAAGTTCTAATATCTGGGATAAGTCACTTCACCAGACTGCAGATGCACATTAGAAATATGCAGCAAAACTGGCCAAGCTAAGACAGCATTCCAGAAATTGAAAAGTGTTATCATCAACACAAATGCCTA
>CM060314.1:6372971-6375471 GCA_030674185.1 Monoplex corrugatus | reverse complement strand
TATGTGAGCAATTTTTGGTAATTAGTGTCATTTTTATGTATGCTTTAATCTTCTTAGTTATGTGACAATTTTTGGTAATTAGTGTCATTTTTATGTATGCTTTAGTCTTCTTAGTTATGTGAGCAATTTTTGGTAATTAGTGTCAATTTTATGTATGCTTTAGTCTTCTTAGTTATGTGAGCAATTTTTGGTAATTAGTGTCAATTTTATGTATGCTTTAGTCTTCTTAGTTACACTCACATTCGTATCAGACTTTTTTTTAACCCTCTAGTGATACACTGGACGGAATGGTCAACGCCAGGAATATATCCTTAGATTATGTGCACGTATGTATTATTATTATTATTATTATTATGAACATTTAGTACGCCTAATCAAATTAATGCCCTAGGCGTTAACAATGGCAAAACATATAACCGAAATCACAAGCACGCACACACACGCCCACAAACACACACACGCACACACACACACACACACACACACACACACACGCACACGCACACACACACACACACACACACACACACACACACACACACAGCACGACATGCAAATGCAATGACACATTGACACTAAGACATTATAAAGCCAACATTACGTTACATGGGGGGAGGGGGGCAGAAATTACCAGTTATTTGGGAAACAGATGAGTTTTGAGGGAGCGTTTGAATGTGGACAGAGAGGGTGAGTATCTGAGTGAGCGAGGTAGCTGATTCCAGATAGTTGGAGCTTGATAGGAAAAAGAACGCTGCCCAAACCTTTTAGTGCGGACTATGGGGATACTATAGAGACGGGCGTCGGATGAGGACCGCAAAGCTCGAGATGGCGTGTAGAGATGTAACAGATGGGCGAGATACTCAGGACAGGAAGACTCAATAGATTTGAAGCAGAGACAGGCAATCTTGTAGGATATTCTTTGCTGAACCGGGAGCCAGTGAAGAGAACAGAGCAATGGCGTAACATGGTTAAATTTTGAAGAGCGGAAGATGAGACGGGCAGCATGATTTTGAACTTTCTGAAGTTTGTTAATGAGGTGAGAGGGGGAACCAGACAAAAGAGCATTACAGTAATCAAGACGAGATAGAACAAGTGCACAGACAAGAGTCTTTGTCGTGTCTTCTGAGAGGAGATGGCGGATAGAAGCAATTCGGCGGAGTTCAAGAAAACAAGTCCGACAAACGTTGCTAACATGCAGATGGAAGGACAGGGTTTGGTCAAGAGTTACACCAAGGTTACGGGCAGAATAGGAGAGAGTGATAGACGAGTCAACAAGTGTGATGGAGGTTGGAAGAGAGGGGTGATTTTGGAGTTTGGGTGGGGTGATCAAGATCAATTCGGATTTCTCTTCATTCTCTGTATTGATATACATACTTAATTCTCTTTTTCCAGCCTTTTGTTTTCTCCAATCAGATGTTGTGTACTTTTTGAAATGGTTATGGCCCTGAGACGGCTCTGTACAGTCTGCTGGTCTTTAAACAATAATAATAAGAATTAATCTTTCAAAGTGACATCACTTTTGATCTTCTCCATCATTAGACATAAGTGGCATCAGTGCATATGGAATTCATTTCGAGCGCGGGGAGGCCATCTTCTGAAACCGGAACTGAAGTTGCCGTTTATCTCAAGACAGTGTCTCCATGATCAAAGTATGTTCATATATACCAACACTGTGACTGTCATGTGGAGGAGAGAAGTTCGAAATTTGGAGCTTGTTCAAGAAGGATTCTTTGAACTTGGACAATTCCATATGGGCTCTACCTAATTCTACAGTGATGATTGAAAGAGAAATCTTCAATAATTGTGACACATGCTGAAAGCCAGTGCTTAAACCCCACACTGATAAGGTCTTAAATTTCTACCTAATGATTATACACTACTGTTGCTACTACTACTATTACTACTACTACTACTACTTCAGCTGCTACTGCTACTATTACTGTTACTAATACTACTACTAATACTACTGCTGCTGCTGCTACTACTACTACTACTACTACTACTACTACTACTACTGCAACTACAACTACTACTACTACTATGTTGTTGTTGCTGCTGTTACTACTGCTACAACTACGACTACTGCTGCTGCTACTGCTACTGCTTCTACTACTATTATTACTACTACCGCTGCTATTGCTGCTGCTACTACTACTAGTAGTAGAAGTAGTAGTGCTGCTGATGCTACTACTAATACTGCTGTCTCTACTGCTACTACTGCTGCTGCTGCTGCTGTTGCTACTATTATTACTTCTGTGTTGCTACTTCTAATACTATTACTACTACTATTACTACTAATAATAATGACAATAATAATACTGCTGCTACTCCTACTACGACTACTTTTACTACTACTACTACTCCACTGTTACTACTACTACTACTGCTGCTTCTACTGCTACTACTACTACTACTTCTACTACTTCTTCTACTAATAGTAGTACTACTACTATTACCATCATTACCACTACTACTTCGTTTTTGTATATCCCTGTTTACC
>CM060314.1:6347971-6350471 GCA_030674185.1 Monoplex corrugatus | reverse complement strand
CAGGCAAAGAAAAAAGGAGGGGAGAGAGAGAGAGAGAGAGAGAGTACGAATGCAAGACAAAGCAAGACAGAAAGAGGAAATAGAGAGACAGACAAAGACAAAGAGAGGAAAGACAGACAGACAGACAGACAGAGGCAGACAAACAGACAGGCAAGCAGGCAGGCAGACAGAAACAGAGACAGAGAAACAGAAACACAGAGAGAGACACGACAGACAGACAGACAGACAGAGAATGAGTGAGACAGAAAGATATAGACAAATGATGAAAAGAAACAAGAAGGCACAGAGAGAGAATAAATGATTCCCTTTATTTCTCCGACCGCTCAAATAACAACTTCATTAGCAAAACTGAAACCAATAATGACAGACATAAACGCTGCTTTCAGATCCAGACTCAAACTGTTGCGTGTGTTGGTGTTCTGTGTTCCTATATACACACGCGAGATATGGACCTAGACAGCAAAATCACAGAAGTTTCGGGTAGTAAAGATGAGACGCTCCGGTTGCAATGTCCATTCCGTTGGATTTTCGTTTGCATAGCAGCATTAAAAAAATTAAAAGCGTTCTTAGTAACAAATGTCTATCAATTAACATTAGGAAGAGAGTTCTTCATTTATCCAATATTGCTGTAAGGGTGTGATGCGTGGACAGCTAACACGCAAAGCCAGAACAAGATTGAGGCAACCGAAATGTGGTTTCGAAGACGAATGTTGAGAGTTCCATGGACAGTAAAGAAAACAAACGAGACAGTCTTGAAGGAGGCAGACACAAGAAGAACTTTTATGAAGAAGAGTAGGAAAAGACAAGCAACATTATTTTATAGGCCGTTTCATGAGGCGAGAGAAATTAGAGTCTGGTCACAACAGGGAAGCTGGAGGGAAAAAGAGAGTTTTGCGGAGTGGATGAGGACAGAAATGATAGGAGAGATATTTGGAGCGACAAAAGATAGATTTGTATGGAAGACCATGATCGCCAACGTCATGCAGCAAGATGCATGATGTTGATGGTGATGATGATGATGATGATGATGATGATGATGATGATGATGATGATGATGGTAGTGATGGTGGTGATGGTGGTGGTGGTGGTGGTGGTGGTGGTGTGGTATGGCGGTGGTGGTGGTGTGGTATGGCGGTGGTGGTGGTGATGATGGTAGTGGTGATGGTGGTGGTGGTGGTGGTTGGTGGTGACGACGACAACGACGACGGCGACGACGACGACGACGACGATGATGATGATGATGATGATGATGATGATGATGATGATGATGATGATGATGATGATGATGATGATGATGATGATGATGATGATGACGACGAAGCCATGATCGCTAACTCTATGCGACAAGGCACATATTGATGATGATGATGATCATCATCATCAGAAGCAGCAGCATCACCACCATCACCATAATCATCATCATGATGCCATGAAGTTCCGTCCTGGATTGAGACTGTGTTGACAGGACTGTATCCCACGCTTCATTTCTTGTAATATTCTTGAGTCGATCAGGCTCGAGAGATACATACATCTGCGGTGTTGGTCAGGAGATTACGGCAACACCTTCAATGCTACATCCGTGAAATACACGAGGCCCGACCGTGTGGTTCCAGTCTTCCCAATGACCCATAGCACGTTCAGCTCTGGGTAGGTGCTGGTTTATGGAGCCAAAATATTTCACAGTACCGTGATTTCTGACCAGAGTGATGGGATTCGAGCCCTCAACCTTCCAATTTTTTGTCCATTGCAGTAACACCGGCGCCACGACGACTGGTGGTCGGAGACAACGTTGTCACAACCCAGGCACTCACCCACAGCCGTGAAAGATGGAGGTAACTAGTGCAGTAGTTACCAGTGACAGCGTCTTGACAGCCGTGGTGGGTCGCACAGTTCGTAAAACGTAATCCGTAAAACCAGTGACAGAGCGTACTAGAGTCCCCCTGTGGGGATGCCAGGGGCTCTTTCAGTATAAATAGTGTCCCCACCTTCTGGGAATTCTGTGTTAGAAATTTCCTCTTTTCTGTCACTCTGTTTCTGCCTTGTTCCTTTGCTTTCTGTCATTTCTTCCTGTCATTTTCTGCCTTGCCATTCACCTGTATGTAATCTATGAAGTATTACATACTTTCTCTTAGAATTGATAATTGGGTACATGTATTACGTGTATTTTTGGTTCAGGGAAAATGTGATGAGCAGAAGCAATTTTAGGTAATTTGAGCCCGTTTTTATGTCAGTTTTAGTGTCCTTGATTGAGGAGTGTTCTGAGCTTACAGTTTTTGTGCTTTGTGTCTCCTTCTACGCTAGCTGAATGGGTAGCGCAAACTGTGTTAGATTTGAGAAGTTCTACAACATGGGAGATAATTCCTACGTGACTCTCAAGAGTTATGTTCTTTGATTAATGTCCTTGATTATGTTTAAATTTGTATTCAAATTTTTTTTTAAATACCCTGGTGATGGAGTAGACAGAGTGGTCAGAGCCAGGGGCATGTCCTTGGATTATGTG
>CM060314.1:6312971-6317971 GCA_030674185.1 Monoplex corrugatus | reverse complement strand
CAGTAGATCTACCCTATATAGCTTTATCAGACACAATTCAGTAGATCTGCCTTACGTAAGTTTATCAGAGACAATTTAAATTTAAACCAGAAAAACAAGAAAATCGATTCAGAACTCGAATTCAACACAACAAGAATACGCGTTCTGATTCGATTTTCTTGTTTTTCTGGTTCCTGTTTGCTTGGACGCGGGCAGTCACACTTTTTTGAATTTAAATTTAGTCTTTTGTTGCCATGGGATCTTTTACATGCGCTCTGTGTGTTGACTTCGATGTATCGACACATTCAAAAGACTAGCACCCAGACCATCAATCAAGATAAAGTAACATAGTGAGATAAATCCCTGCTCAGTTCGTCAGTTGATCCTGCAACCATTCGCTTCCTATCAATTTAAAAAATCGTAAGCAGACTATGTACTGCTTTATCACATCAGTGTAAGTTTCATTAACTTTAAAATACAGATATCACAGAAAACGCCTAGCACTGAGATTCCAAAACATTTCATCTTATTTTCAATGTGACAGAAGATACTTGAACATTTATCCTCAGATACTATGGGAGACAAAACCTGAGAGACAACAAGGTTTTCTTAAATCAAATGAATATGTACAGTATATATATATATTATATATATATATATATATATATATATATATACAGTAGGCCTCCTTCGGTCATGACTGACCATGGACAAAGTACATCCGTTCTAATGTCTAGATGGGCTGTCTGCTTGGTCCAAGCAGCTCGCCTGTGACTGTACAGACCAATGCGAGAGAGGCAGTCTCTGTCGCAGCGGTCGCATGTGTATGCTGATGCTGGTCTGTTGGCTGTCATCCCTTTTCTGCGAACTCGCTTTTCTGCTGCAGCAGCTGACAGTTTGTCCTCACCAATCCGCAGCTGTTTCTTGAGAGTAGTTCTCCAGCTGTTGCGGTCGTCTGCGAGGTCCTCCCAGGACTCAGTGTTGATCTCAAGCGCCTTCATGTCACGCTTGCATACGTCTTTGTATCTCAGCTGTGGGCGGCCAATGTTTCTCTGCCCTGTGGCAAGCTCACCATAAAGGATGTCTTTTGGGATGCGACCATTTTCCATGCGGCGAACGTGGCCCAACCAGCGCAGCCGACGCTGTCTCAGCATGGTATGCATGGTTGGGAGGCCAGCGCAGGTTAGGACTTCGGTGTTGGTCACCTTGTCTTGCCAGGAAATGCCAAGTATGCGCCGTAGGCTTCTCAGGTGGAAGGTATTGAGCCTTTTCTCCTGATGAGCATGCGTGGTCCATGCCTTCGCTGCCATACAGCAAGGTGCTGAGGACAAAGGCGTTGTATACAGCCATCTTTGTCTTAGTGGTCAGCTTGGGATTTGTCCACACCCTTTGTGTGAGGCGGGCTAGTGTTGTGGCTGCCTTCCCGATCCTCTTGTCGACCTCTGTGTCAAGGGAGAGGTTATCGGTGATGGTGGACCCAAGATATGTGAATTGATGGATGGCTTCAAGCTCGTAGTCATCAATGGTGATGGCTGGTGGAGATGGCGTGTCTTGGCCCAGGACGTTTGTCTTCTTAAGACTGATGGTCAGACCAAAATCTTTGTAGGCCTGGGAGAAGCGGTCCATTAGTGACTGCAAGTCCCGCTGAGTATGGTCACAACTGCGGCATCGTCGGCAAATAGCATGTCTCTGATGAGGGCTTCACGGACCTTTGTCCTTGCTCTGAGGCAGGCGAGGTTGAAGAGCCTGCCATCTGATCTGGTCAGCAGGTGGATCCCTTCTTGCGCTGTGCTGAACGCATGCCTCAGGAGGAGAGCGAAGAAGATTCCAAAGAGGGTTGGGGCCAGGACGCAGCCTTGTTTCACACCGCTGCGTACGTCAAAGGGCTTGGAGAGGTTTCCGTTGAACTGCACCATCCCTTTCATGTTTGAGTGGAAGGACTCAATTAAGCTGTGCAGTTTGGGGGGGCAGCCAATTTTTCGGAGAGCCCTGAAAAGCCATCTCTGCTGACTAGGTCAAAGGCCTTGGTGAGGTCAATGAATGCCACATATAGGGGCATCCGCTGCTCTCTGCACTTCTCCTGGATTTGGCGAAGGGAGAAGACCATGTCTACCGTGGATCTCTCTGCTCGAAAACCACACTGTGATTCCGGGTAGACGCGTTCAACCAGTTTCTGCAGGCGGATTAGGAGGACCCGAGCATAGACTTTGCCAACAATGCTGAGGAGCGAGATACCTCTGTAGTTGTTGCTGTCGCTCCTTTCGCCCTTGTTTTTGTACAGGTGACGATCTTGACGTCCCTCATGTCCTGTGGTACAGCTCCCTCATTCCAACACTGACAGAGAACTGCGTGCAAAGGGTGCAGAAGAGAAGTCTTGCAGTGCTTGATGAGGTCTGGGGGAATTCCGTCGTTGCCAGGTGCCTTCCCTGATGCCAGGCTATCAATGGCCTTGCTGAGTTCGTCCGCAGTTGGCTCTGCGTCAAGTTCTTCCATTACCGGCATACACTTGATGGCATCGAGGGCTAAGGGGGACACCATGTTCTGTGTGGAGTAGAGGTCGGAGTAGTGTTCCGCCCATCTTTCCATCTGTTGGCTAGGATTGCTGATTACTTCCCCAGTGGAGGATTTGAGGGGGGCGATCTAGCTCTGTGATGGTCCCAGTGCCTTCTTGATGCCATCATACATTCCTCGGATGTTGCCTCTTTCAGCAGCACTCTGTATCTCTTCGCTGAGCTCTGTCCAGTACTCGTTTGCGCAGCGCCTGGCGTTAAGCTGAACCTTACTTCTGGCAGCCCTGAGGATTTGCAGGTTCTTCTCACTGGGTGACCGCTTATACTTGGTGAGTGCGGCACGCTTGGCCTCAACAGTGGGAGTCATCTCTGATGATTTGGCCTCAAACCAGTCGTGGGACTTCACAGTTTTCTTCCCAAAGGTGGCCATAGCAATGCGGTGCATGGTGTCTCGTAGCGTTTCCCATCTCTCAGTGGCAGAGTCTCTGGGCTGCAATGCATCGTATTCTCTCTGAAAGGCCTCTGCGAACTGTTCTACAAGATCTGGCTGAGACATCTTGCTGACGTCAATGCGAGGGTTCCCTTGTTTCTTTGAGCAGTGGAACTTCTTTGGTTGTAGCCTGATCTTGCAACATACCAGAGAGTGGTCTGTGTCGCAGTCTGCGCTGTGATAAGAGCGAGTGTGGAGAACGTTTTTGATAGCGGCACGTCTTTACTAGGATCAAATCCAGTTGGTGCCAATGTTTTGAGCGGGGATGCCTCCGGGAGACTTTGTGCTGAGGCTTCGTCTTGAAGAAGGAGTTGGCGATGCACAGTTCATGGCAGGCGCAAAACTCAAGCAGTCGCTGTCCATTCTCATTCATTTTCCCCACTCCAAAGGAACCGAGGCAGAAGGGCCATGAGTCATTGTCTGCACCCACTCTGGCGTTGAAGTCGCCCAGGAGAACAAGTTGTTCTGTCCTGGGGATGTTCCTTATGGTTGATGCAAGATTTTCGTAGAACTCATCCTTGGTGTCTGGAGAGGCGGACAGAGTTGGGGCATAAACGCTGATGAGAGTGACATAGCCTTCGGTGGTGTTGAGGCGGAGAGTCAAGAGTCGTTCTGAACCACCGCTGCCTGGTTCAATCATGTTCAGCAGGCTGTTCCTTACTGCAAAGCCTACTCCGTGCTCTCTTGGGGCATCAGAACTCTTTCCTTGCCAGAAGAAGGTGTAGTCCCTTTCCTTTAGTGTTCCTGAGTCAGCCAGCCGTGTTTCCTGCAGAGTGGCAATGTCCACATTGAGCCTCTTTAGTTCGCTGTTTATGACGGCGGTTTTTCTGGCGTCGCTGATGTCTTGCAGATCTTGGGAGAGCCCAGGTATCATTGTTCGGACATTCCAACAGCCCAGTTTCATTGCTGATCCTTTTCCTGATCCGTTTCTTGAATTTGAATTTTTCTTTTTGTTTGGTGCGGTAATTAACGACCTGCTTGTCAGATTTTCTCCTAATCTTCATGCACCCAATGAAGAAGGCAGGTCGTGGCGGGACAGCACCTAACTGGCTGGGGGCTGCCCAGCTTAGGTGGGCGTAGCTGTCCAGAAGACACGAAGGTCTCTCCCACCGTCAAAAGCAACCCCTGGCGTCAGCTCTACGCCAGTTGAGCAATGACTTATCACCGGTATCTGTTGCTTCCCGTGTTGTGCCGACACTAGTGTTAGTAGCGAGGCTGGAGTGTCCTCTCCAGGTCGTAGGTGCAGAGTGTTTGTGGATGAATGGACGGATGTAAGCCTGGGCAGTGTAATATGGAAGACAGGCTGTTGCCCATGCAACTTGTCCCCCCTCTCCACCTCGCTGACAGATCCAAAGGAACAGCGGGCTGTTACGTTTTGGTGTCAACGCGGCCGCAGGAGCTGCCGGAAAGTGACAAAGTTTGCCATCCAACCGCCTTAGGGGCCCCACACCGGATTTACTCTCAGGGTTTACTCCCTTAGCTAGATGCGCGGTAGCTCTCAGAGCTGGCGCCTTTGATGGATCTAATATTTCACAGGTTTCAGCCACCCTCCTCACCATCCTCCTGAGAGGACAGGTGGGGTTGCTGGTTTAGTTGCCAGCAATTCGACCCTGCGACAGGTAGTACTGGGTTCCAGGTTACCAGTAGCGGATACATCTATCCGACCTGACTATAATATATATACACACATACGTATGTATGCATATATGTATGTATGTGTAATATATATATATATATATGTATATGTATATCTACATGTATATATAGATGTATGTATATACATATATATATATATATATGTAGAAAGATAGACAGACAGATAGACAGACAGGCAGACAGACAGACAGGCAGACAGACAGACAGACAGATAGATAGATAGATAGATAGATAGACAGATAGATAGATAGATAGATAGATAGATAGATAGATAGATAGATAGATAGATAGATAGATAGATAGATAGGTAGATAGATAAATAGATAGAGAGATAGACCTCTCTCTCTCTCTTCGTTTTTCTTTCT
>CM060314.1:6277971-6307971 GCA_030674185.1 Monoplex corrugatus | reverse complement strand
TAATAATACATACATACATACATACGTACATACATACATGCATACATACAACATGCATACATACATAAATACATACATCATACATCATACATGTATACATACATACATACATACAATCATCATACATGCATACACGCATACTACATACATACATACATCATACATCATACATTGCATACATACATACAATACATACAATCATACATGCATACATGTATACATACATACATACATACATACATACATCATACATGCATACGATACATACATACATACATACATACAATCATACATGCATACATGTATACATACATACATACATACAATCATACATGCATACATGTATACATACATACATACATACATACATACATACAAAATCATACATATCATACATCATACATAAATACATACATACATCATACATCATACATACATACATACATACATACATACATACATCATACATGTATACATACATACATACATAATACATACATACAATCATACATGCATACATAACATCATACATCATACATACATACATACATAACATACATACCATCATACATGCATACATACATACATACATACATACATAATACATAAATACATACATCATACAGCATACAGACATACATATATACTACCAGTAGAAGACAGATAGATAGATAGATAGATAGATAGATAGATAGATAGATAGATAGATAGATAGATAGAAGATAGACAGACAGACAGACAGACAGACTGACAGACAGACAGACAGACAGACAGACAGGTAGCTAAAGTTGTATTCATTGCCTAAACGTGATAAAATTCAGTAGTTTCTGTGGAATGGACGAAAAGTGTGGTAGATATTACATTCTGTTGAATTTCCTGTAAATTTGAAACAAAAACTTGGACTTACACAAACCAACATGTATCACATAATAGTTACTTCTCCACCACGATAGCGTAAACTTTGGTTTGGGGGAGTCAAGGGAGTTAACCTGTGTAATTCCTGGTAGGCTCTCTACGGGGTTCTCTGCCTTTAACCACGGATGACGGAAGAAGTATGCATTTCTTCGTAATCTTCGCGTAGCTGCTATGACATTTTATGAACCTGAGTTATGTGACTTTGTGGGTTTGTAGGCTGTTGTCTTCATTTTGTGATGACGTCAGTTCCTGTGGAAAAAAATATATCTCCAAGCCATTTTTAATTTTTTTCGGTTAAGTCTCTAACGGATCAGTATGACGTATTATCAGCACTCAGGGCGGACAACTGCATTTTTTTTCAAACTTCCAAATATCTTATTGTTCAAGGATAGTAGCGTTAGGTCCCCCTGGAGCTGTCTTACACCTAGTACTTGCTGTTCTACACATGGGATATATGCATGTCAAAGGACAGATGAGCCATAACGCTTAAAAAGCCGGAAAAAAATACAAAAATTGAATTGTAATAAAATTGTGATATTACAAACTGAATTGTAATAAAATTGTGATATTACAAACTTTTCCGAACGAAAAAGGTTCACGAAGCGATGCGAGATTATTATCATTGTTATCATTATTATTATATTTTCATTTTTATTATTATTATTATTATTATTATTATCATTATTATTATTATTATTGTTATTATTATTATCATTATTGCTATTATCATTATTATTATTATTATTGTTATTAATATTATCATTTTTGTCATTATTTTTGTTATTATCATTATCATTATATTATTCATACTATCATCATTATCATTATTATTATTGTTGTTGTTGTAGTTGTTGTCATCATAAACAAAAACAATAAATAATGATAACAAAAACAACAACAATAATAATGATTATAATAATAATAATAATAATAATAATAGTAATAATAATGATGATGATGATAAGAAGAAGAAGAAAAAGAATGATAATGATAATAATAATAATAATAACAAATCACTTTTATATAGCTCTATTCTCCTACACATAGGTAAAGACTCACTGCGCTTTACATTAATTAGTTCATTTTTCCCAATCAGCCCTATGCCTAGTGGTCAATTATACTATCTCACACTCCTAGTCCCTCCCCCCAACACACACACTAGAACATCTGTTGCAAGCAAATACTAATATATACATTACTGAATCAGAAAGATAAAAAAATCATATTTCATTACTGGTAGTATTTATCAAAAAGTATATCTGCAAGCCATTTTTTTTTATCGGTTAATTCTCTAACGGATCAGTATGACGTATTATCAGTACGGACAACTGCATTTTTTTTTCAAACTTCCAAATATCTTATTGTTCAAGGATAGTAGCATTAGGTCCCCATGGAGCTGTCTTACACCTAGTACTATAATACTACTACTACTAATAATAATAATAATAATAATAATGAAAATATAATAATAATGATAACAATAATAATAATCTCGCATCGCTTCGTGAACATTTTTCGTTCGGAAAAGTTTGTAATATCACAATTTTATTGCAATTCAATTTTTGCAATTTTTTCCGGCTTTTTAAGCGTTATGGCTCATCTGTACTTCGGCAAAAGAATCAAATCAAAACACACACACACACACACACACACACACACACACACACACACACACACACACACACACACACACACACACACACACATCATTCACCAAAGCAAAAACCCAACAACGAGACCCCAGTACTGTGCACACAACACATGCAAACTGAGAGGGGGAAGACAGGAGGGGGAACAGGGCAAAGAGTAGCCATGTAGAGGGAGAAATCACTGCTGGACAAAAAGGTATCTCTAAGACTTGAAGAGTAGGCACTTAGATGGGGAAATCATTACTGGACAAAAAGGTAAGTCTACAAGCTAAACTTGAATTTAGTAAGCACATCATCATCATCATCAGGTGCCCTGCCGCATGCCGTTGGCGACCATGGACTTCCGTCCACCTCTATCTCTCGTTGCCCCTAACATCTCCCCCACCCTCCTCATCCCCAGCCACTCTGCAAATCCGTCCAACATTCTCTCCCTGGGTCTACCCGGTGCTCTCTTTCCCTCCAGCTTTCACGTTGTGACCAGGTGCTCCAGTTCCCCTTTCCTCATAAAATGGCCTATAAATGTTGCCTGTCTTTTCCTAATCTTCCTTATGAGTGATCTACTTCTGTCTGCCTCCATCAAGACTGTCTCGTTTGTTTTCTTTGCTGTCCATGGAACTCTCAACATTCTTCTTAGAAACCACATCTCGGCTGCCTCAATCTTACTCTGGCTTTGCTTGCTGACTGTCCACGCCTCACATCCGTACAACAGTATTGGTTCTATATAACATTTAAGGACTCTCTTTCTGATGTTAATTGATAGATAGAATCAGGAGAATATACAGAGATATACTCTGGTGGTAATTCACATGAAAGAGGAGTAGGCATCATAATGGACAAAGACAAATCAAAAGCAAACACATAGAGGGGGAAATCATTGCTGGTCTAAAATGTATGTGTACAAACTAGACTGGAAGGAACACAGAGTATGTGACTGTCCAATAAATAGGGGAAGATTGTTCAAGTTATATGACGAGACAGAAAAAGAGCGGCAAAAGCTTGTGGGATAGTTGTACAAGCAATTTGTGGACAACTAGTATCAGAAGTGGAACGGAGAGATCGGATACAGATGTACATTTTGCTCGTGGTTTCAGCCCACACTGTGCACACACAATGATGTTGCTACGCAGTCTGCATACCCCGACTTAGCTGAGGATTCTGATGTTCGTTTGGCGATTGTTTCGCACTCGATTCACACAGTCCTACGACAGGAAAGTGCCAGAGCTGGGGTACACTATTCTCTGTCTGACCGGGAATGGAACCTTGGACCTCTTGCCTCTCCAAACAGAAGCCTTGACCACTGGGTTACTTGTCTTTCTCCATGGTGTAGAGGTAAAGCTCCCACTTTTGTTCCGACTGTAGAGGTTCAAAAAGCAAAGCCAGAACAAGATTGAGGCAGCCGAGACGTGGTTTCTAAGAAGAATGTTGAGAGTTCCATGAACAGCAAAGAAAACAAACGAGACAGTCTTGATGGAGGCAGACACAAGTAGATCACTCATAAGGAAGATTAGGAAAAGACAGGTAACATTTATAGGCCATTTTATGAGGAAAGGGGAATTGGAGCACCTGGTCACAACGGGAAAGCTGGAGGGAAAGAGAGCACCAGGTAGACCCTTACACACACACACACACACACACACACACACACACACACACACACACACACACACACACACACACACACACACACACACACACACACACGTGTACACAACACACAAATCCGTGAAAAATGAATAATCTGCACGGGGAGCACGTGTCTCTCGCCTTAGTTCTGGTCACGCACGAGCTTCAATGTCTGAACAGTCGGACGTTCAGATTCAGTCACATTTGTACTTCAACATGAATGGAGTAAACCAGAAAAAGCAATTTATTTTATTTATTTATTTACTGCAATTTTGTCTTTGGGGCTGCTAAAAAAGGCCCAGTGTGAAAGCAAAGAACAGGAAATACATTGGTTGCTATGAATTTGACAAGGTAAACACCTTTCATTCTTTTGCGCTACATTATAACTCTGATTACCAGTAATGTCAAGAACCAGAAAAAACACGAAAGAAGAATACGAACGCGTATTTGATACAAGACAAGTGTTTTCTCCTCCATCATCTTGTCTTGTCCTGTCTTGTCTTGTTGTATTAAATACGCGTTCGTATTCTTCTTTCGTGTTTTTTTTTTTAGTAGTAGTAGTAGGGACTGGCTTTCAATGGCGTAGGCCTAGCGGCCTATTTACGTCCCTTCTTTCTCAACTATTTCTAATACAGGTGTTAAAATGCGCATTTTCTTTTTGTTTGCATAAGCCTAATCAGGCCTTTAATCATCAAAATCGATGAAAAGTTCTTTGAATTTTGGAATTTCGTCCAAAAAATTCTTGAATTTGTTAGTATATTACGCAAATTTTGTTAATTGGGAGTTTATTCCACAAAGGGGCTACTCGATGTGATTTTTGTTTGGTTTGTTTTGTTTTGTTTTGTTTTTTTGGGGGTGTAGTGTTTTCAATGTTGATTGTTTTGATTCCCATTATTCCTTTGATTTGCCATATTTATGGTGCGGTTGCTACGTTATAGGAGCGGAAGGACGGGAACCCGGATGTTCGTTACTAGTTATCATTGAGCTTGCAGCAGCAGCAGCCATGTCCAGTTGTCATTCTTTCTTTTGGTTTGAAATAATGTTTGTTTCTTTGAATGCACAAGCTGTGTTCGGTGATGTTTAGTGGCTGTGAATGAGTGATAAGTCTTCACACACAAACACCACAGGGGGGGTTCCTATTTGCTTGAACGCAGGCAGTCACACTTGTTTTGGATACCAGTAATGTCGTTAGTTTTATAGCGTGCTGTTGCCGTCTCTGTTGATAAAGTCATGGACTCAAAATCTATCTGGAGTTCCCTCCCACCTGGCAGCATAAAAACTGGCCTGTTCGCTGCTCATCTTTAACGTGTCAATACGTGTTTTACATGTATGGTGTGAGCTTAGTGCTTTACAGGTAGTACCTCTTTGTTCCTGCCTTCCTCCTTTGCTTTACCTCTTTCAGTTTCTGCCTGTCTGGTCCATGTACTGTATGTGTTCTATAACGCCTTAGGTAGAAAGAAACTCTAGGGAGAGCTAGACAACAGAAGGTCTTCAGAGAAGTAACCCCCTTTAGACAAGTGTTTCGGCCCTGAATTCCTTACACTCTCTGGGGGCCGGGCCACATCCAGGTCATGACTCCTGGATGCCCTTCTGCTGTTGTCTATTTTTTTTTTTTTTTTCCCACGCCGGGAATCGAACCTGGGCGATTCTGCGCTTCAGAACTGCGGTACGCGGTTTTACCAATGTGCTAACGGGGCACACATCATCTGTAGGGAATTTAATCCTTATGAAGTTCACTTTTTTCGTTCCTCCTTGCCCAGATCCAGCTTGAGCTCCTTTCTGCTGCCTCTGCCATCGCTTTAAGGGCTCTAGTCCTCTTCTTCCCAGAAATGGCGAGTTGTTTCATGAGATCATAAGCGGAGGTGCCCACAAACCCTCTTGCCCCGACCTCTATGGCGAAGATTTTGACCCGCAGACCTGCTTTGTTCAGGGTGCTGGCAAGACCGGCGTATTTTTCGGTCTTGTAGATATGTGCTTCTTCCATTCTGCTTTCGTATGGCACAGTGAGTTCTATCAGAATCACTTGTTTCGAGGAGTCAGAGTGGAGAGCGATATCTGGTCTCATGCCTGTCTTGCTGATGACATCTGGGTAATTTCTCCACTCTGGGAGGTCTGCTGTACACTCCCAGTCGACTGCTCCATCCAGAAGACCCTTTGGCAATGTGCTGGTTGTCATAGCACTTTCGGGCCAGACCTGTTTCCCTCCTGCTTTGTAGAACGTTGTCATAGCAATTGGTGCGTTTGGGGTCATGGTTTTTTCGCTAACCACATCTGTGATCACTTTCAGAACTTGGTTGTGCCTCCATGTATACCTTCCTTGGGCTAGCGCTACTTTGCAAGAGCTTAGGACATGTTCCACTGTTTGTTTCTTCTGACAGAGCGGACATGCTGGGTCGTCTGCTTTCCCCCATTTCACTAAGTTTGCATTCGAGGGGAGCAGGTCATATACAGATCTGAGGAGGAAGCTTATCCTTAGAGGAGCCATGTGCCACATATCGTTCCAGCTGAGACTTCTTTGGAGTGCACTGTCCCATGTTGTCCATTGCCCCTGTTGACCTTGCTGGACTGCCTTCTGCACTCTTTTGACATCTTCTTCTTCCTTCAACTCCTGTATGATCATGTCTCTTTTTTCCTTCCCTTTGGCTTTGGACCACCACTGCATTTTTGTTGCTCCCAGTCCCTGTCTGTTGGTTTGCGTGTGTCCAATTATTTCTTTGATGCTGAGGTTTCTCTTGGCATTGTTTACAGCCTCTTGGACTTTCCACTTTCTGCCAGTTCTCAGCTTTGGATGAACTGATCTCACGATATTGTCTTCCGATTCCTCCAGCATGCTCAACAGTCTTGCTTTTCCAACTTTGTATTCCTCCATTATGGATTTGAGAGGTAGCTTCAGCATTGCTTGACGACAGTAGAATGCAACATCAGTGAGACCAGGTGGGACACCGAGCCATTTTCTTGTGTATTTGTTGATTTTGGCTTCCATTGCTTCGACTGTGCTGGTGCAAATGTCATAGATTAGCAGTGGCCACAGCAGCTTTGGTATCAGCATGAACTGTAGACACCAGACTTTGTATTTGCCTGGCAGTCCGCAGTTATATATATTCTTCAGGCCTTCTTCTGCTGTTTGCTTGGTTTCACATCCCCTTTGTGTGTCTTTCAGGGAGTCATCATACCATCTTCCGAGACTTTTTACTGGCTCTTCTGTGACAGTGGGGATGGCTTGGTTGGCTACCATGAATTTGACTGAATCTGCCACTTTTCCTTTTCGCAGTGAGAGACTTCGGGATTTCTTAGGTTTGAACCTCATTCTTGAAGAGGCCACCAGCTCATCCAGCTGCTTTAAGATTTGGTGTGTCTCTTCCTCATCCGTGGACAAGACTGTTGTGTCATCCATGAAAGCTTTCAGAGGAGGCATCTGGTATCCATCTCCCAGATTCACTGGACCTGAACTCTTCATTGCAGCTTTCAAGATGACTTCCATTGCCAACACGAACAGTATGGGAGAGATTGCACAGCCCATTGCAATGCCCACCTCTAGGTCTATCCAGTCCGTGGTGTATTCTTTGGTAGAGAACCGCATTGAGAACCCTTGGAAATACTTCATCAGCATTGTTCGGATGTTTTCTGGGATGTGATACATTTCAAGAGCCAGCTGGATCATATCGTGTGGAACTGATCCATATGCATTCGCCAGATCAAGCCAAACTACGTCAATGTCTCTCTTCTCTGTTCTTGCTTTTTGGATGGCATCCCAAATCAACGTGGCATGTTCCAAGCATCCAGGCATTCCTGGTATGCCTCCCTTTTGGACTGACATATCCAGATACTTGTTTTCAGTCAGGTATTTTGTCAATCTTGCTGCCATAACAGAGAAGAAGATTTTCCCCTCGACGTTCAGAAGTGATATTGGCCTGAACTGATTGATGCTGCTGGAGTTCTGCTCCTTCGGAATGTACACTCCTTCAGCTCTCATCCATTGGTCGCTGATCTTCTGGTTCCTCCATGCTGATCGAATCATCTTGTGGAGCCACTCGAGCATTTTTGGGCATTTCTTGTAGAGCAGGTATGGTATTCCGTTTGGTCCAGGTGCTGACTTGGCTCTGGCTTTCTTTACTACGTTCTTCACTTCATCCAGTGTTGGTGGTTTGTTATTGAATTTTCCTTCTGGCGCTGCAGGCCAAACCAGATTCTGGATTTCAAGTGGTGCCTCGCGCTGAGAATCGGAATATGTTTCCCTGAGATGCTGCTCTAGGGTTTCCTTGCCCACTGTGAGAGTCCCTGATTTGGGTTGTTCAAACAGCTTTCTTGAAAAGTCAAAGGGATCTTTGAAGAAACGATCTTGAGTCTTCTTCTTTTTGCTCTTTCTTCGCCTTGCTGATTCCACTTTGCTGAGAGCATTGTGTTTGGCCTTCAGATCTTTCCAGAGTTCCAGGAGCCCTTGCTTCTCGAATTCTGAGGCAGTTTTCATTCGCTTTTTAAGCTTCCTTTTCTCCCTCCGGATGCTCTCCATCTGTTGCTGTCTTCTGGATTTCTGGGGAGGCGTTTTTGTCTTTGGCTGCTTCACTCCATAAGTGTCCCTGCAGATAGAGTATATGATGTCTCCGTATGTGTCAAGTTTGTGTTCCAGCGTACTGTTCCCTATTAGCGCATTCAGCTTAAGGACAAGTTCCTCATCTAATTTCTCCCATTGTTCTTTTGCACCGGCAGGCGGCAAATTGAGTTTTCCACGTTTGGCGTTAAGAGCTTGTGCAAAATCCGCATCAGAACCGTCAGCGTGGATGTCCTTGGCACTATGGTTTAATTCCTGGCCTTGGTCATCCAACGTCTCACCTGCTATCGCAGTGCGCTGCTGCTGGTTCGTATGTGTCTTCAAACAGCCCATTTTTGTCCTGTGGATCTTCATGCCGCGTTTGGTGGTGAATCTCCTTCCACACGCACACGGAAATTCCAACTGGTCATTAATCATGGTCCGTTGTGCGTTTCCAGTCGTGATGGAGTCAGTGCCGATGGATTCATCATTCTCTCCCCCTTTCGGTGAATCCTGGGAGCATCTTTCATTTGAAAAACTCGTGGCATGTTATCAAAGGCAAGATGGGAAGCCAACCCACAAAGCCCGCAGATCTGGTCTTTCCCAGTGTCCTTCGGTCTTTCCCGAATGTCCTCCGAACTATTCCCGGAAGTCAATGGACTGACCATGTGCAGGTAGAAAGAAACTCTAGGGAGAGCTAGACAACAGAAGGTCTTCAGAGAAGTAACCCCCTTTAGACAAGTGTTTCGGCCCTGAATTCCTTACACTCTCGGGGGGCCGGGCCACATCCAGGTCATGACTCCTGGATGCCCTTCTGCTGTTTTTTTTTTGTTTTTTTTTTCCACGCCGGGGATCGAACCTGGGCGATTCTGAACTGCGGTACGCGGTTTTACCAATGTGCTAACGGGGCACACATCATCTGTAGGGAATTTAATCCTTATGAAGTTCACTTTTTTCGTTCCTCCTTGCCCAGATCCAGCTTGAGCTCCTTTCTGCTGCCTCTGCCATCGCTTTAAGGGCTCTAGTCCTCTTCTTCCCAGAAATGGCGAGTTGTTTCATGAGATCATAAGCGGAGGTGCCCACAAACCCTCTTGCCCCGACCTCTATGGCGAAGATTTTGACCCGCAGACCTGCTTTCTTCAGGGTGCTGGCAAGACCGGCGTATTTTTCGGTCTTGTAGATATGTGCTTCTTCCATTCTGCTTTCGTATGGCACAGTGAGTTCTATCAGAATCACTTGTTTCGAGGAGTCAGAGTGGAGAGCGATGTCTGGTCTCATGCCTGTCTTGCTGATGACATCTGGGTAATTTCTCCACTCTGGGAGGTCTGCTGTACACTCCCAGTCGACTGCTCCATCCAGAAGACCCTTTGGCAATGTGCTGGTTGTCATAGCACTTTCGGGCCAGACCTGTTTCCCTCCTGCTTTGTAGAACGTTGTCATAGCAATTGGTGCGTTTGGGGTCATGGTTTTTTCGCTAACCACATCTTATATTCTCTTAGGATTGATAATTGGCTACCTGTATTAAGTGCATTTTTGGCTCAAAAGAAGGGTGATGTGCAGAAACTGTTAGCTAGTTTAAGCCAATTTTATATGTTTGAATGTCCTTAGTTATTGTTACATTTGCATTCAGGTTTGATTTTCTTAAACTCTTAGTGATAAACTGTACGAAATGGTCAACGCCAGGGACATTCTTAGACTGTGTGCGAGTGCATTGATATGTGTGCTTAATTTTCTTCTTTAGAATTTTTTTTTTTATTGATATTACATACGTTTTGAAATGGGTACGGTCCTGATATGGCTTGCGCAGTTGGCTGGGCTTTAAACAATAAGACTAATAATAGAGAAAAATACAAAACACGGATCCGCAAGACCAGGTCAGGCAGAGCAGTGTTGTGGATTAACGCTTAAAGTGTAACCACGAAAGACACTGTCACCACCAACACTACCAACAACAACAATGATAAAAACTAGTCCAATTCAGTTCAGTTTGTCGGACCTACCAATATGCAGAACAATGAATCTTTTAAAATCCCAGGCACAATTGACTCATGACCAGAACATAACTATAATTAGTATGTTGCACGTTCTAATGAAAATTCCTGTGTCCGCAGGAAGCGACAGCGATTGTGATCCATCTGCACCATGTCATCAGTGAACAAGACGCCCTGCACATCCATGACCTGTGTCAACATCCTAAGACGCTACACAGTGTCGTTTAGACGTTCACCTACCGTCTGATCCATCTATCCAACCTTCAGTCTCCTGGTAAGTAATCAGATCAACACCCCCCTCCGACCCTAGGTGGGGATGCCGGGGGCTTTTTCAGTATAAAAAGTATCCCCACCTTCTGGAAATTATCGGCTAGAGATGCCCTCTTTTCTGTCACTCTCTTTGTTTCTGCCATGTTCCTTTACTTTCTGTCATTTCTTCCTATAATTTTCTGCTTTGCTGGTCCATTCACCTGTATGTGTTCGATAAAGTCTTACGTACTTTTTCTTAGGATTGATAATTGGCTACATGTATCAAATGCATTTTTGGTTCTAAGGAGGTGAGATATGCGGAAGCAGTTTTAATTTGCCTGTTTTTATATATGTTTTGGTGTCCTTGGGTATGCTTAAAGTTTGTATTCAGGTGGGTTTTTTTTAAATCCCCTGTGCGATAAATTGGACGGAGTGATCAACACCATGGGCATGTCCTTAGATTATGTGCGCGGATGTATTGATATCAGATCAAATCTTATAACTTGGGAAAGGGGAGTGGTGGATGGCCCAGGGAGAGGTGGATGACCCAGGGACAGGTGGATGGCCCAGGGACAGGTGGATGGCCCGGGGAGAGGTGGATGGCCCAGGGAGAGGTGGATGACCAAGGGACAGGTGGATGACCAAGGGAGAGGTGGATGACCAAGGAGAGAGGTGGCTGACCAAGGGACAGGTGGATGGCCCAGGGACAGGTGGATGACCAAGGGACAGGTGGATGACCAAGGGACAGGTGGATGACCAGGGGACAGGTGGATGACCAAGGGGAGAGGTGGATGACCAGAGGACATGTGGATGACCCAGGGACATGTGGATGACCCAGGGACATGTGGATGACCCAGGGACATGTGGATGACCCAGGGACATGTGGATGACCAGGGGAGAGGTGGATGACCCAGGGACAGGTGGATGACCCAGGGACAGGTGGATGACCAAGGGAGAGATGGATGACCCAGGGAGAGGTGGATGACCCAGGGACAGGTGGATGACCCAGGGACAAGTGGATGACCAGGGGAGAGGTGGATGACCCGGGGACAGGTGGATGACCCGGGGACAGGTGGATGACCCGGGGACAGGTGGATGACCAGGGGACAGGTGGATGACCTGGGGAGAGGTGGATGACCAAGGGAGAGGTGGATGACCAAGGGAGAGGTGGATGACCAAGGGAGAGGTGGATGACCAAGGGAGAAGTGGATGACAAAGGGAGAGGTGGATGACCCAGGGACAGGTGGATGATGCAGGGAGAGGTGGATGACCAAGGAGATTGGAGTTTGTTCAAGAGGGATTCATTGCATTCGGACAATTCCATACACGCTCCAACCACATCTGCCAGAAATAATCTGACAGATCCCAAGAACTGCACAAAAACCTATGCGCTGATAAGGTCTTCAAATGGGGAAGGAGGGTGGAGAGGGAGAAATCCCCTCTGCAAAATAACAGCAAAATAACAACACTGAGACAATTCAAGTTTAAATATCTGGGAAATCATCACTAAACGGTAGATATTCGTTAGAAATAACCAGCAGACTTGGCCAAGCTAAAACAGCATTCTGTAATACTGTTCCATATTCTCTATAAATTGTTCTAATAGTTCCAGTTTCTGTAAAAAAAAAAAAACTCGTAACCCGCTAACCTAGTATCCTGGTGATCTCATGACCTAGGAGCAATCCACATCCCCATCCCCTGATCCCAATCCTTGGTGGTTGAGATATCGAGGATTATACTCATACTTATGTTTAATTGATATTCAGGTGTGTTTTTTAAATCAACTATGCGATGAATTGGACGGAGTGGTCAACGCCAGGCCCATCTCCTTAGGTTATGTGCGCGAATGCATTGACATGTGTACTTAATTTTCTTTCCTTTTTTGTCCTGTTGAAGTATTGTATGTGTTTCAAAACACTTATAGCCGTGATATGGCTCTATGCTGTCGGCTAGGCTTTGAAAAACAAAAATTAAAAATTAAAGTAAAATAAATAAGTAAAAGAAAATAGTAATGATAATGCAGAAGCAATTTTAGTTAATTTAGACGAGACTTCCTATTTTGTTTTATGTACGTAGGTATTTAATGCACTTGTGTTCATATTTGTTTTTTCACTCCCTGATGATAAACTGGACAGAATGATACCAGTGGCATATCCTTAGTTTATGTGCACGGCTGCATTTGGTATGTGCACTTAAAAATTTTTTCCGTGTATTTTTCGGTATCAACGAGGTGTGTGTTTAGAGATGATTACAGCCCTGATAATGCACAGTCGGCTGAGCTTTAAATAATGATACTAATGACGACAAAAATAATGATAATCATAATTATGATAATAATTAATGATAATGATGGGAATGATAACGATGACGATGATGATGACGGTGATAACGAGAAACCTTTATTTTACCATTTTTCCATTGAGCCTCAGATTCTACCATTAGGATTAATTGCGTACATGTATTAACTGCATTTTCAGATCTGAAAAGATGTAATTGCTTTGTGGTAGTTATAGATCCTCTAGGTCAGTTTGTATAGAGGCCTGTTATTGTGTACTTAAGGTCTGCTTATGTCTTTGTATTCAAGTTTTTGTTGTCTAACCCCCTTGGTGTTCTGCAGAATACCAACGCCAAGAATATATCCTTAGATTATTTAAGTGAACGCAGTGATATTTGTCTTGACTGGTCTGAAAAAGGCATTAGAATAGACAGAATACCTCAGTCACCTCAGGTTTGTTGACATTTTTGCGGAAAGTCTCAAGCAATTGCAAAATATGCTGAATGAACTAAATGAATATGGCACAAAAAAGGTAGGACTTACAGAAAACTTGAAGAAGACAAACATTATGGTCAACAACTACATCGAAGACCTAGACGGAAAAGTAACGACCAAAAATGAAGAGCTAGAAATGGTCGACCACTACATATACTAAGGCCAACGCATCTCAGCAGAATCCTCTTCCAAAGAGGAAGAAATGAAACGTACGATAACACTTGGCTGGCGAGCGTTTGGAAGAGCAAATTCGGTTTTCAAGAATGACAAAATTGTGTGTATTGAAATAGTTCTAGCCTTGATATGGCTATACGCAGTCGACTGGGCTTTAAACAAGAATAACAATATTAACAATTTATTGAGACCTATTGATTTCTCTATTTTCTGATGCGTTTATTTTAAGTCTGTGCACGTACAATTTGGATTCAATTTGTTTCAGTGTGTCTGCAAAAGCGTTACGCTACGTATTCCACCTGAAACGAGGAGCAGCAGCAGCAGCAACAACAACAACAACAACAACAGCAGCAGCAGCAGTAAAAACAGAACAAGAAGAACAAGAACAAGTAAGTCTTCTTTGGAATGTTATAGACAACAGGGGGAAATTAAAAAACACAAACAAAAAAGGAATAAATGCAAATAAAAACAAACAAAAATGAATAAGAACATTGGCAAAGACATTCACAATAAGAAGAGGAAAAGCAGAAGAAAGACAAGAGGAAACGAAGAAGAATACAAGAAGAGGAAACTAAGAAGAATACAAGAAGAGGAAACGAAGAAGAATACAAGAAGAGGAAACTAAGAAGAATACAAGAAGAGGAAACGAAGAAGAATACAAGAAGAGGAAACGAAGAAGAATACAAGAAGAGGAAACGAAGAAGAATACAAGAAGAGGAAACGAAGAAGAATACAAGAAGAGGAAACGAAGAAGAAGACAAGAAGAGGAAACGAAGAAGAAGACAAGAAGAGGAAAGGAAGACAAGAGAAAACGAAGAAGAAAGACAAGAGGAAACGAAGAAGGAAGACAAGAGGAAAGGAAGACAAGAGAAAACGAAGAAGAAAGACAAGAGGAAACGAAGAAGGAAGACAAGAGGAAAGAAAGACAAGAAGAGAAAACGAAGAAGAAAGACAAGAGGAAACGAAGAAGGAAGACAAGAGGAAAGAAAGACAAGAAGAGAAAACGAAGAAGAAAGACAAGAGGAAACGAAGAAGGAAGACAAGAGGAAAGGAAGACAAGAAGAGAAAACGAAGAAGAAAGACAAGAGGAAACGAAGAAGGAAGACAAGAGGAAACGAAGAAGAAAGACAAGAGGAAACGAAGAAGGAAGACAAGAGGAAAGGAAGACAAGAAGAGAAAACGAAGAAGAAAGACAAGAGAAAACGAAGAAGGAAGACAAGAGGAAAGGAAGACAAGAAGAGAAAATGAAGAAGAAAGACGAGGAAACGAAGAAGGAAGACAAGAGGAAAGGAAGACAAGAAGAGAAAACGAAGAAGAAAGACAAGAGGAAACGAAGAAGGAAGACAAGAGGAAAGGAAGACAAGAAGAGAAAATGAAGAAGAAAGACAAGAGGAAACGAAGAAGGAAGACAAGAGGAAAGGAAGACAAGAAGAGAAAACGAAGAAGAAAGACAAGAGGAAACGAAGAAGAAGACAAGAAGAGGAAAGGAAGACAAGAAGAGGAAACGAAGAAGGAAGACAAGAGGAAACGAAGAAGGAAGACAAGAGGAAACGAAGAAGAAGACAAGAAGAGGAAACGAAGAAGGAAGACAAGAGGAAACGAAGAAGGAAGACAAGAGGAAACGAAGAAGGAAGACAAGAGGAAACGAAGAAGGAAGACAAAAGGAAACGAAGAAGAAAGACAAGAAGAAGAAACGAAGAAAGACAAGAAGAAGAAACGAAGAAAGACAAGAAGAGGAAACGAAGAAAAATGACGAGAAGAGGAAACGGAGAAAACGCAAAGCAACATAAACAAAAACAACAAGAATGAAAACAACAAAAACAACAAGAATGAAAACAACAAAAACAACAAGAATGAAGACAACAAAAACAAGAATGAAGACAACAAAAACAGCAAGAATGAAGACAACAAAAACAGCAAGAATGAAGACAACAAAAACAAGAAAGAAGACAACAAAAACAACAAGAATGAAGACAACAAAAACAACAAGAATGAAGACAACAAAAACAACAAGAATGAAGACAACAAAAACAACAAGAAAGAAGACAACAAAAACAACAAGACAGAAGACAACAAAAACAACAAGAATGAAAACAACAAAATCAACAAGAAAGAAGACAACAAAAACAACAAGAATGAAGACAACAAAAACAAGAATGAAGACAACAAAAACAACAAGAATGAAGACAACAAAAACAACAAGAATGAAGACAACAAAAACAACAAGAATGAAGACAACAAAAACAACAAGAATGAAAACAACAAAAACAGCAAGAAAGAAAACAACAAAAACAACAAGAATGAAGACAACAAAAACAACAAGAATGAAGACAACAAAAACAACAAGAATGAAAACAACAAAAACAGCAAGAAAGAAAACAACAAAAACAACAAGAATGAAGACAACAAAAACAACAAGAATGAAGACAACAAAAACAACAAGAATGAAGACAACAAAAACAACAAGAAAGAAAACAACAAAAACAACAAGAATGAAGACAACAAAAACAACAAGAATGAAGACAACAAAAACAACAAGAATGAAGACAACAAAAACAACAAGAATGAAAACAAAAACGTAAGAGGAGACCAAAAAAATAAACAAAAGAAAACAAACAAGAACAACGAAAGGAACAAGAACCACAAAAACATAATACGGAAAAAAACGAATATTCGTCATCAGAAAGCCGAAAAAAAAACCAGCAGCAACAAAACCAACACAAAACACAAACCCAGAGCAAAGAAAGCATGACAAAACAGAAACAAGAAAGTTAAAATCAAAAAGTTGAAGAACAGAAAACAGAACAATACACAATGCACAGCAAATCCAAAACTGTGCTTGTTACGCAAATCAATAACAAGACAACCAACATGGATACACGGCAGAAATGAAGAGCAAAAGGAACAAGAAGCAAAACCACAAGCAACAGAAAAAGAACATCTGTGATGACAACAACGGCAAACATTTCACCAGCAAATTGCCAAGAAAAGCACAAAGAACAGTGAAAGGGGAAAAATCAAGAACAATAAATCCGTCGAAAAGAACAGCAACACGAACAGTAGTAAAAATGAAAAACAATAGAACGAGCATAACTAGGGGACAAAATCAAAAACGACGGAAAAAGAAAAAGAAAACTCTAAAACCACATAAAGAAAGCAAGCAACAAAACAAAAGAAAAAAAGTGGCAATAGCAAAAAGAAAAAAACAAAAGAGACAAATTGAACATAATGACAATAACAACAAAAGCATGGAGAAAACAATTACGAACATAAACAAAGACAGCAAGAAGTCAAAGAAACAAACGATAGGAAAAGAACGTCAGCAAGAACAAGAAGAAAAACACGTAAAGGAAGAACTAAGTGTAGAAAAGCAAAACGTACACCAGCAAGTATACAGTAATATCAACACATGGCAGAACCAGAACACCAAAGTCACCAAGGAACAGAACAAACACAACTTTTTTCCCGAAAGAACAAACATAAGACAGGTAAACACGAGAAGAAAGAACAAGAGCATTCAAAAATCCAAAACAAGTGTGACTGCCCGCGTTCAAGCAAACGGGAACCAGAAAAAACACGAAAGAAGAATAAGAACGCGTATTTAATATAACAAGACAAGACAGGCGCAAATTTTCGGCCAGCTGACCTGCGTAAGATCACAAACACACACCAGATATAAAAATGAGGAGAAAAAGATTGAAACTTCCCTGCTGCTCCGTCCAGTGTGAGAAAAGGAATGAGCAATAAGAACTAAAACAAAAACGAAGCAAGAACAAGAAAACCAAGACAAAAACAAAATAATTTTGAAGAGAAAAAGTATAGAAAAGAATTACAAAATAGTATCAACAAATATCCGAAAAACAAGATAACATGATTTACAAAATATAAGCGGAGCAAAAGCAAGAAGACATTTACAAATGCAGAACAGAATTAAAATCTACGTTACAGCTACAGCAACACGGAAGAGAAACCCTCAAAACAAAACAAAACAAAACAAAAGCAACGAAAACAAATAAAAAAAAATCACAAACGAAGAAAAAAAAAGCAAGAACAGTACACAATACATAGCAAATCCATTGCTATTATCATTGCACAATCACTAACAGTATCAACATGAAAATAGGAGGCGAAATCAAAACCGATAACGGCACGAAAATAGGGACAAATAGAAGTGTAAAAGGGACAAGAAGCAGAACAACAAGAAGCAGAAGAAGAACATCTATGATGACAATAACGGCAACGATATCAACAAGTCATCACTAAAATCACAAAGAAAAGTGGAAGGGCTAACATCAAGAACAAAAAGTACATTAGAAGCAAACTAGCAACAAGACCAGGTATAAGAATAAAAACATACTTAACAAACATAACTAGTGGACAAAATCAAAAGCAACAACAACAAAAAACTAAAACGGTATGAAGAAAACGAGCAACAAAATAAAACAGAAAACAAAGAAATAAAAACCAAAAGGGAAACGGAAGAAAGAAACAAAAAGGTAGAGCATTCATGACAGGATAAACAACAGAGACAAAAAAACACGAACATAAACAAATACCACAAGAAGTCAAAGAAACAAAAGAAAGTCAATATGAACAAGAGGAGGAACAAGTACAGGAAGAATAAGTGTAGAAGAGCAAAACACATCAGCAAGAATACGATCACAACAACACATGACAGAACCAGAACACCAAGGGCACCAAGGAACAGGAAGAAACAAAGTCTTCAGAGAGAACAAATACAAGACAGAAAAACACGAGAAAAAAGAACAAAAGCAATAAGAACTACAAAAGTGGCAAGAACAAGAAAAACAAAACCAAAACCAAATAGCACGAAAGCGAACGGGAACAAAGAAAGCAATTCAGAACAAAAAAAAACAAACAAACAAAAAAGCAAAGGGCAAAATGACAGCAAAAACACACGAGCAAACGAAACAAAAAACACAACAAAACGAAGCAAAAAACAAAGCAAAAAACCCAGCAGAAAAAACATCCAAATAGAGCAAAATCAAGAACAAAAACAAAGACAACCACAATTCAAAACACAGGAGCATCAAGGGCATCACTACAACAAACCCACAAAAATACAAATAACAAAAGGAAAAACGAAAACAAAAGTCAACTGGAAATCAAACAAGCAACAAGAACAACAACAGCAAAGTCAACACGAACCTGAAGAAACAAGGACAGAAATAACGAGATAAAAAAAGAGCAAAAACAACAGCGAGAACATAAGAATAATGTCAACTAATAACACAACTACAACACTAAGAACATAAAAAGCGCATATAAGAAAAACTACTGAGTAGAACAAAGCAAAAACAACCGCAAAACGGGAGAATAAAACAAAAACTACTAATACAACTACAATTCAAAACAGAAACCCAAATCAAAGAAAAAGGTCAGCTGCAAGTCACCAAGAAAAACACGAAGAAAAAGAGTGAATGGGAACAATATCAAGAACAAGAAATACATCAAAAAGAAGAAAAACACGAAGAAAAAGAGTAAATGGGAACAATATCAAGAACAAGAAATACATCAAAAAGAAGAAAAACACCAACAAAAACAGGATCAAGATGAAAAAGAAAAAAAAAGACGGAACGAACGTCACAAGGCATCAAATTCAAAAGCAACAACAAAGTGGAAAAAAACACAACTTAAACAGTATCAAGAAAGCGAGCAAGAAAACAGGAAAAACTTAACTTAAAACAAAAAGCAAACCCAAAGCCAGAGAAAAGGGAAAGAAATAATTATACTAAAAGAAAGAAAATATGGCATTAATAACAAGAACGATAGAATTAAAATACGAAGATAAAGGCAGACAACAAAAGTCAAAAACAAAATCAAAAACAAAAACCCAGGAACGAGTAACATAACAAGAACAGGAGAAAGAACAAGAACAGGACGAACAAGTATAGAAGAGCAAAAGGTACACCAGCAAGAATAATTAGCAATATCAACACATGAAGAAAAAGGAGATACTTTGGGGGGATAACAAAGGGGAGGGAACTAGGGATAACACCAGTGCCACCAAGGAACAAGAACTAAAACAAGAAAAAAAGAGCAAGAAGAGCAAGCACAAACAAATACAAAAACAAAAATAACAAAATCAAGAACAACACCAAAGTCAACAAGATGAAGAGAACAATATCAACACATGCTGGAACTAAAACACAAAGAGCACGAAGAAAAATGGCAAAGCAAAAAGAAAAATCGAAGAAAAATAAGCACCACTAACAAGCGCATTAAGAAAAAGATGAGCAAAAACAACGAGAGAGTAAATATCATAACCACTAGAAAAAGAATAAAACAATATCAACAAATAGTGGAACCACAACATCACGAACACAAGTATCATCAATACGTAAAATTACAATGCAGAACAAAAAAAAGACAATAAAAACGTCAAAAACACACGAGCAAAATGAACAAGAAACAAAAACAGAAAAAACATCAAAACAAAGAACAAAATCAAGAACAAAGACAAAGACGTACAATCCAGGACAAAACACAACCACGTCAGCAAAAACAACTACAACAAATCTACAAAAATGAAAGCAAACTGAACAACAAAGACCAAAGGCAACTAGAAGTCAGACAAGCAAACGAGAACAGCAAGTTCATAGTTCATATTGCTTATAGCCTAGCCCCCTACTAGAGCCATATCGGGGCTAACACCACGTCAAAACCAACCCGTTAAGACGAGAACAGCAACAACAAAGATAACAAGAACCCACAGAGAAAGAAGTCCAGATAAGAGCAAGAACAAAAAAGAGCAAAAACGACAATGGCAAGAAAAAAGAATAATGTTAACAAATACCGGAACCACATTACCAAGAGCACCAACATCATTTTCATCATCAGGTCCCCTGCCGCATGGCGTTGGCGATCATGGACTTCCATCTGTCTCTATCTCTCGTTGCCCCTAGCATCTCCCCCACCCTCCTCGTCCCCAGCCAATCTGCAAGACCGTCCAGCATTTTCTTCCTAGGTCTACCCGGTGCTCTTTCCCTCCAGCTTTCCCGTTGTGACCAGGTGCTCCAAATCCCCCTTCCTCATAAAATGGCCTATAAATGTTGCCTGTCTTTTCCTAATTTTCCTTATGAGTGGTCTACTTGTGTCTGCCTCCATCAAGACTCTCGTTTGTTTTCTTTGCTGCCTCAATCTTGTTTCATGTTTTTTACTGATCACCATGACTTCAGTCTTCCTGCTGTTTAGTTCCAGCCCCTTACCTTTGCTTTCTATTTCTAGTATATTCACAAGTTTTTGTAGGTCTCTTTCACTTTCTGCAATTAGCACGGTGTCATCTGCGTACCGAATGTTATCATTTTCCCTCCAACCTTTAATGCACGGTCTTCTTCTAGGTTTCTCATGTTTTCGCTGTAAAGTGAAAACAGATCTGGTAACAAAACACAACCCTGTCTGACTCCTCTTTTGATATTTTGGAGAGAGCTTACATTGTTTTCTATTCTCATTGCAGCTGTTTGTTCCCAGTACATATTTCTGATTATTCGTAGATCTTTTCCATCAACATAGAGTCTCTCCAGTTGGTTGATCAATTCATCATGTCTTACCCGATCGAAAGCCTTGGTGTAGTCAACAAAGCATAAATACATATCCTTATTCATCTCATTTGACCTCTCTATGATAGTTCTTAGGATTTATATGGCATTAATAGTTCCTTTCCCTTCCACAAATCCACACTGTTCTTCTGCTAGAACACAAATAAGATACTGAGCAGAACAAAAACAACACAAAAGAAGCAACAGGAGAATAAATCAACAACAAATGCTACAACTAAGAGGAACCAAAAAACAACAGGCACCGGAACAAGAAATTGAAGCCTAAAAACAAAACAGAATAGAACAACAAACAAAATTAAGAACAAAGCAAAAGTAAACGGACAACCAGAAGTAAACATACAATCAAAAACACAATATCAGTCAAGAGGAAGAAGAAGAGGAACACGACAAGAAGTAAAATAAAAGGGTGAGCTTTTGAAGCCCTCGATCGTGCCTCCATGTATACCTTCCTTCGGTTAGCGCTACTTTGCATGAACTCGGGACATGTTCCACGGTTTGTTTGCCCTGGCAGAGCGGGCATGCTAGGTCATCTAATTATCATCATCAGGTAACCTGCCGCATGGCGTTGGCGATCATGGACTTCCATCTGTCTGTATCTCTTGTTGCCTCAAGCATCTCTTCCACCCTTTTTGTCTTCAGCCACTCTGCAAGTACGTCTAGTATCTTCTCCCTGGGTCTACCAGGTGCTCTTTCCCTCCAGCTTTCCTGTTGTGACCAGGTGCTCCAATTCCCCTTTCCTCATAAAATGGCCTATAAATGTTACCCGTCTTTTCCTAATCTTCCTTATCAATGATCTTCTTGTGTCTGCCTCCATCCAGATTGCCTCGTTTGTTTTCTTTGCTGTCCATGGAACTCTCAATTCTTCTTAGAAACCACATCTCGGCTGCATCAATCTTGTTCTGACTTTGCTTTTGGCTGTCCACGCCTCACAACCGTTTAACAGTATTGGTTCTATACAACATTCAAGAACTCTCTTCCTGATAATTGATAGGCATTTGTTGGAAAGAAAACTTTTCATCTTCTTAAATGCTGTTTTGGCTTGGCCGATTCTGCTGGGTATTTCTGATGTTCATCTGCCGTCTGGTAAAATGATCATTCCCAGATATTTGAACTTATCAATCAGTCTCAAGGTTGTGCCGTCTGCTGTTATTTTGCGTGAGTGGATTTCATTCATATTTTTGCTGATCACCATGACTTCAGTCTTCCTGCTGTTTAGTTCCAACCCTTTGCCTTTGCTTTCTATTTCTAGTATATTCACAAGGTTTTGTAGGTCCCTTTCATTTTCTGCAATTAACACGGTGTCATCTGCATATCGAATGTTATCATTTTTCCTCCAACCTTTAATCCAGGGTCTTCCCAGGTCATCTGACTTCCCTCATTTCACCAGATTCGAGGGCAAGAGTTAAACAGAACTGAGAATGAAACTGATTCTGGGGTGGGTACCTTGGGGCAAGGGGAGGAAAGTTGGGGTGGGTACCTTGGGGCAAGGGAGGAAAGTTGGGGTGGGTACCTTGGGGCAAGGGGAGGAAAGTTGGGGTGGGTACTTGGGGCAAGGGGAGGAAAGTTGGGGTGGGTACTTGGGGCAAGGGGAGGAAAGTTGGGGTGGGTACCTTGGGGCAAGGGGAGGAAAGTTGGGGTGGGTACCTTGGGGCAAGGGGAGGAAAGTTGGGGTGGGTACTTGGGGCAAGGGAGGAAAGTTGGGGTGGGTACTTTGGGGCAAGGGGAGGAAAGTTGGGGTGGGTACCTTGGGGCAAGGGGAGGAAAGTTGGGGTGGGTACTTGGGGCAAGGGGAGGAAAGTTGGGGTGGGTACCTTGGGGCAAGGGGAGGAAAGTTGGGGTGGGTACTTGGGGCAAGGGGAGGAAAGTTGGGGTGGGTACTTGGGGCAAGGGGAGGAAAGTTGGGTGGGTACTTGGGGCAAGGGGAGGAAAGTTGGGGTGGGTACTTGGGGCAAGGGGAGGAAAGTTGGGGTGGGTACCTTGGGGCAAGGGGAGGAAAGTTGGGGTGGGTACTTGGGGCAAGGGGAGGAAAGTTGGGGTGGGTACTTGGGGCAAGGGGAGGAAAGTTGGGGTGGGTACTTGGGGCAAGGGGAGGAAAGTTGGGGTGGGTACTTGGGGCAAGGGGAGGAAAGTTGGGGTGGGTACTTGGGGCAAGAGGAGGAAAGTTGGGGTGGGTACCTTGGGGCAAGGGGAGGAAAGTTGGGGTGGGTACCTTGGGGCAAGGGGAGGAAAGTTGGGGTGGGTACCTTGGGGCAAGGGGAGGGAAGTTGGGGTGGGTACTTGGGGGAAGGGGAGGGAAGTTGGGGTGGGTACTTGGGGGAAGGGGAGGGATGGAAGGGGGATAACCAAGGTGAGAGAACGTGGGGATGGTAACTTGGGTGGATAACCAAACGGAGAAAACTTGGGGAGATACTTTGGGGGGATAACCAAGGGGAGGGAACTTGGGAATGGTACCTTGGGGGGATAACCAAGGGGAGGCAACTAGGGAATGGTACCTTGGAGGATAACCAAGGGAGAGGCAACTAGGGAATGGTAACCTTGGGGGATAACCAAGGGGAGGCAACTAGGGAATGGTACCTTGGGGATAACCAAGGGGAGGCAACTAGGGAATGGTACCTTGGGGGATAACCAAGGGGAGGCAACTAGGGAATGGTACCTTGGGGGATAACCAAGGGGAGGCAACTAGGGAATGGTACCTTGGGGGATAACCAAGGGGAGGCAACTAGGGAATGGTACCTTGGGGGATAACCAAGGGGAGGCAACTAGGGAATGGTACCTTGGGGGATAACCAAGGGGAGGCAACTAGGGAATGGTACCTTGGGGATAACCAAGGGGAGGCAACTAGGGAATGGTACCTTGGGGGATAACCAAGGGAGGCAACTAGGGAATGGTACCTTGGGGATAACCAAAGGGAGGGAACTTGGGAGGTTATCTTGGGGTTATCTTGGGGGATAACCAAGGGGGGAACTAGGGGAGGGTACAGTGGAGAGATAACCAAGGAGACGGAACTTGGTGTGTGTATGTATGTATGTACAGTATGTGTGTGTGTGTATGCCGATATGTGTGTGTGAATGTGTGTATGTGTGTGTGTTGTGTTTGTGTGTGTGTGTGTGTTGTGTCTGTTTTGTGTGTGTGTGCGTGTGTGTATATGTATGTGTGTGTGTGTTTGCGTGTGTCTGTGTGTGAGTGTGAGTGCGCGCGCGTGTGTGTGTGTGTGCATGTGTGTGTGTCTGTGTGTGCGTCCGATGAGAATGTCTGTGTGTATGCGTATTTATTGTGTGTGTGCGTTTGTCTGTGTGTGTATGTGTGTACATGCGTGTGTGTATGTGTGTGTGTATCTGGTGTGTGGTGTGTGTGTGTGTGCTCAAGGATTGTGCATTTATTCTTTGTTCTCCTTTGCATACGTTTGGCAAAGGCCAGTTTGTCAGCAATACCACACGTCTTGTTTGTTATATTATATTGTCTCTGTCTGTCTGTCTGTCTCTTTCTCTCTCTGTCTGTCTCTCTCTCTCTCTCTTTCTCTCTCTGTCTGTCTCTCTCTCTCTCTCTCTTTCTCTCTCACTATCTCTTTCTCTCTCTGTCTGTCTTCTCTTTTTCTCTCTCTTTCTCTCTGTTTTTTTCTTCATATTTTCTTAATCATATTCTGATTCCGAGTCAATACTTTTTCTTCACCAAGATCAGCATATTTTTGAAGTTTGTGTGGTTCTTGTCTGGCGTTTGACTAGAAAGGCTAATGACATGCTTGATTTTTCATTGACGGGTTTCGTATAATTAGACTTGGAATTGTTTTTACCATGATGTTAGCCCTTGTAAGGCCTCAGCAGTCGGCTGGGCCGTCAGCAACACGTTTACGATCGCGTCTGATACAATAATCCTGTGACAAAAATGCCTTAACCATCAACTGAGTTCACCTAACCCATGAAACGCAAGACTGAGACACGACAACTGATATCAAAATCACCGAGACAATAATTGTGACAATAAAATCATGGAGCCGTCGCCAATCAACCGTCATGGATTAAGTACGACAGCGCCGTCTGGATCATAAACAGGGGGAAGCACTCCCACAGAGCTGGTGGTCTCCCCGCATGGAAATAAGATTGTACCGTTGTAAGGTTAGTCAGCATAAAGTGAAAACTGCTGTCTTTGCAGTCATTTTCTTTTTGTTTTGTTTTTTCTTTATTTCTTTTTCTTTTTTAATTTGCTTTCTTGCCTCTGTGTGTGTGTGTGTGTGTGTGTGTGTGTGTGTGTGTGTGTGTGTGTGTGTGTGTGTGTGTGTGTGTGTGTGTGTGTGTGTGTGTGTGTGTGTGTTTCGTTCGTTCGTTCTTTGATTTAACGTCTTTTCACTTATAAGTGATATTAGATTTGTGTGTATATATGTTTCTGTGTGTGTGTGTATGTGTGTGTGTGTATGTGTGTGTGTGTGTGTGTCCGTGCTTGCGTGTGTATGTGTGTGTTGTTTGTTCCATGACAGCGTTTCTAGACAAAGCCGGCACTTAACCACATAGAGCATTGTAGTTTGATACCAAACCTGGTTTTTATGTGGTCTGATTGGTTCTTTTGATAGAGAGCTGTGGACTCTGGATCTGATATCTTGAGTTCAGTCCCAGCCCGTAACATTAAACATTGACCTGTTCACTGCCCATCTTAATGTTTCCATCTTTCTGGTGGTGTCAGCTTAGTGTTTCAAAGCCCCCAACCCACCCCCACCCCGCGCCATTTCCGCTCCTCAGTTCAAGACCTTACCGGGGCAAAAAGTTTTGTGCAGGCTCAGGAAGTCTCAGAAAATGGCTGGCAGATTTAGGTGGAGCGCATATGGAATTGTCCCAGTGTGATGAATCCCTCTTGAACAAACCCCAAAACTGTAAATTCCTGATTTTCTTTTCCTGTCCATTTTGTACCAGAAGGTAACGCGCGGAGACGACACTGGCGGTGTGGAGCTAGATGGGAAGCCTGACGTGCAGTTCTGTTGTAGGTGCGGAGTGTGTCTGTCACTGTCACTCCATCCAACGATACTTTGGTCCTTCTCTGGCTCTGGAGACTTCGTAGTCTCCAAAGGCTGTCTGGTTGACTTGCATCCTGTTCAGATGCCCTTACCACTTGGTCAACTGTCCTTTCCGTTTGACCAATTGTGACCTCCCACCACCAATTCAGTCTTAGCACGCAGTCAAACAGCACTAGGAGCTGAAAAGGTGACTGAGGGTCTATCTGGGGGTGTTTTGACTTTTTCTCAAAATTGATATCGGTAGACTATACTCTATCCCCCACAGAAATTTGTTTCTTGAAAAAATATTATCAATCAATTTAAAATGGTATTTTAATGCACTGATCGCAGCAGAAAGAACGCAATTTCTTACCAAAAGTGCCTATTTTTGTCTCTTATTATGAACCGTAACATGTACAGGACTCCCACATGTGATAACTGACAGAAAGCTCTTTGGTGCACCTTTCAGATAATAACAGCTAAATTTAGAAACAAACTGGGTCAAAGCCACCAAATAAGCAAATTTAAGGAAAATGTTTAGGAGAGTACACACAAACTTTAGAGGCCGTTTTCTCAAAATGTCCGTCATACAACTTAATGACTTTAAACATACATAACTTCTACATTTTTTTAGTACAAATTTTATTCAAGTACATGTACCAAAATAATCAGCAGAATGTACACTTTCCAGTGATATGTATATCTCAAAATGCCCAAAATGCTAGTTAAGACTGATTTCGTGCCGGCATTGTCACAATTGTTTATACACTACTGCTTTGCTAACCCTGTTGTAACTTCAAGACGAGTCACGTAGTCCATGGAATCTTGCTGTTGGGGAGGCTAGGATTGAACACAAGACATCAGATCTTCAGTCCAACGCTGTATCAGCTGGACCACTGAACCGGCAGCCTCAAGCAGATATGTTTATGACGTTCTAACCATCACCGGCCACTACCACACCCTACGTCACATACACACTTCCAGAACTTCGCGTGTTTATAAAAATGACGTCATGGCGCGTGTGCCCAACGTGACGATGACAGGCACAAGGGGAGCAAGGGAGATAAACGTGCAATAAACTCGGTGGTTACCCCTGACAGGTCAGGAAGAGAAGTGAGTAGCCGCCATCTTAACTTCCAATCAAATCATAATTTCTGTGTCTGAATCTTGTCTTGCACTGTTTACCCCCATGTCTGACGCCCCTGGGAGGCCTGTGACAGAAGTGGGCAGATGATTGGGAAGAAGAAAAAGAAAACGTAGATAATCGTGAAAACGGGTCAGGGGGTACGAAGATGGAGAGGTGAAGGGGGTGTCGCTAGACCAGACAGCCTTGCCCATAAACCCCTCACTCCATGACAAGCGTGTAAGTGATTTACAGATGCCATGCCGTGCCTGATGGAGCCGGAGGATGTGTCCATTTCCTTCAGATCGTCCCGTTGACCAGGACTCTGACCAAAGTCCGGAACAACAGAGAGGGGAAGAGACAGAGAGAAGGAGAGAGACGGCTTAGGTCTGGAAGCCAAGGGACATAATCGTGTCTGAGATTTTTGAGAGAAGCACGTATATAAGCAGAAAGGTAATTTGGCTTGTCGTATACATTCAGTTTTTTTCTTTCAGACTTCCTGCCACTGCTGTTGTTGTTGTTGTTGTTGTTGTTGTTGTTGTTGTTGTTGTTTTGTTGCGCTTGTAGTTTTTGTCGTTGCTGTTGTTGCTGTTGTTGTTGCTGCTGCTGTTTCTGCTGCTGCTGCTGCTGTTATTTTTGTTGTTGCTGTTTCTGTTGTTGTTATGTGTATTGTTGTTTTTGTCTGTTGTTGTTGTTGTGCTGTTGTTGTTGCTGCTGCTGTTTCTGCTGCTGCTGTGGTATTTGTTGTTGCTGTTCTGTTGTTGTTGTGGTTTTATGTTGTTCTTGTTGCGCTGCTGCTGCTGTTTGTTGTGCTGCTGTTGTTGTTGCTGCTTGCTGTGCTTGCTTGTGCTGTGTTGTGCTGCGCTGCTGCTGTTGTTGTTGCTGCTGTTGTTGCTGCTGCGGTTGTTATTGTTGTTGCTGTTGTTGTTGTTGTTGCTGCTGCTGCTGCTGTTATTGCTGTTGATGTTGTTTTTGTTGCTGGTACTGTTGTTGTTGCTGCTGTTGTTACTGCTGCTGTTGTTGTTTTTGATGTTGCTGCTGCTGCTGTTGTTGTTTAGCGTTCCAATTTTCTCGTACGCATATACGCTGTTTTGCCCACACTGTGCAGGCGGTATATTACTGCACAGTCTGCATACTCTGTATCATGTGGGCGTGTGTCCATAAGCCATGAACACTGACATGATTCACAGGATTCTTCAAGTGAATAATTAATGTTATGTCCTATACACAGGTGTGGACAGTCAACAGGCAAAGCCAGAACAAGATTGAGGCAGCCAAGGTGTGGTTTCTAAGAAGAATGTTGAGAGTTCCATGGACAGCAAAGAAAACAAACGAGACAGTCTTGATGGAGGCAGACGCAAGTAGATCTTCATAAGGAAGATCAGGAAAAGACAGGCAACATTTATTGGCCATTTTATGAGGAAAGGGGAATTGGAGCACCTGGTCATAACAGGAACGCTGGAGGGAAAGAGAGCACCAGGTAGACCCAGGGAGAAGATATTGGACGGACTTGCAGAGTGGCTGAAGACAAAGAGGGTGGAGGAGGTGCTTGAGGCAACAAGGGATAGAAACAGATGGAAGGCCATGATCGCCAACGCCATGTGGCAAGGCACTTGATGATGACGATGATGATGAGCCATCGGACACTGACATGACTTACAGGATTCTTAAAGTGAATAGTTAATGTTATGCCTACCTACACACACGAAGGGGGTTATGTACTAGCAGGTCGGCACTCCCCTTGACCCTGGATGTCAAAAAGAAACTTTAAGCCATCTGGAGAAAGTTCACGTCGTATCCGTTTGTTTATCCCTGTCTGCTGCTGTCTGCCTGTCTGCTTGCCTCCCTCCAGCACCCGTCCGTCCTGTCCGTCTGTCATTCCTGCTGCCTGCCTGCCTGCCTGCCTGCCTGCCTTATGTCCGCTTGCATGCCCGTCTTCCTGTCTGACCGTCTGTGTGACTGTCTGCCTGCCTGCCTGCCTGCCTGCCTGCCTGTCTGTCTGTCTATGCCTGTCTGCCTGCCTGCTGCCTGTCTGTCTGCCTGCCTTCTGTTTGTCTGTCCATCTGTTGTCTGTCTGTCTGCCTGTCTGGTTGCCTGCCTGTGTACATGTTTGTGTATGGACGTAATCGTTTATGCGTAGATGGATACGCAGGTTCACTGGCATACGCGTGCATTGATTATAATGATGGCCTTCACTGTTCTTGTTGTTCCCCTTGCCATTAGTGGTGATGATGATAATGCTTCTGATGTTGACGATTTTTATGGTGGTGGTGGTGGTGATGATGAGGAGGAGGAGGATTTTTTTTATGATGAGTAAGAAGAGGATAGATCGAATGGCGGGGACAGTTAATTGTTCGGTTATCGAAACGGACTACTCACTGGAAGATTGTAGGTTCGAATCCGTCCCATTAGTCCTG
>CM060314.1:6250471-6272971 GCA_030674185.1 Monoplex corrugatus | reverse complement strand
TGGTCGAGCTTTCAACCTCTACTCGCCCACCGCCCAAAACAGTCAAAGCTTCAATCAGGATTTTGACCAGCTGTTCCCCAGTGGAACAGGCAACCATCGTTTTCCTCAAGCCAATTTTTTCAGCCCCAAAAGACTGAGCAAGACAAAGGCCAACCGTGCCGCAAGCAGTCCTTTCGGTTTCTACGGTTTTGATGGTATGGACCCGCTGGCTTCCGTGAAGACCGGAAGCGGAAATAGCGTCATCTATGACGTCAAGGATGGTGGAGGGGACAAGCCCATGCCGTTTGACGGTCTGAACCCTTTCCAGATTCACAGCCAGTTCCCCGCACCAGAGAGAAAAAAACGAGAGGCAATGTGAGTAGAGCGTTTGGTTTTCTCGGTTTTTTGTTTTTTGTTTTTGTTTTGTTTTTTGTTGTTTTTGTTTTTTTGTTTTTCTTGTTGTTGTTTTGTTTTTTTTTTTCTTTTTTTCTTTTTCTTTCTTCTTTCTTTCTTTTCTTTTCTTTCTTCTTCTTTCTTCTTCTTCTTTCTTTCTTCTTCTTCTTCTTCTTCTTCTTCTTTTTTCTTCTTTCTTTCCTTCTTCTTTCTTCTTCTTCTTCTCTTCTTCTTTTCTTCTTCTTCTTCTTCTCTTCTCTTCTTCTTCTTCTTCTTCTTCTTCTTCTCTTCTTCTTCTTCTTCTTCTTCTTCTTTTCTTCTTTCTTCTTTCTTCTTCTTTCTTCTTCTTCTTCTTCTTCTTCTTCTTCTTTCTTCTTCTTTCTTCTCTTCTTCTTCTTCTTCTTCTTCTTCTTCTTCTTCTTCTTCTTCTTTCTTCTTTTTCTTCTTCTCCTTGTTGTTGTTGTTGTTTTGTTGTTCTTGTTCTTGTTGTTGATCTTCTTCTTCTTCTTCTTCTTCTTCTTCTTCTTCTTCTTCTTCTTCTTCTTCTTCTTCTTCTTCTTCTTCTTCTTCTTCTTCTTCTTCTTCTTCTTCCTCCTTCTTCTTCTTCTTCTTCTTCTTCTTCTTTCTTCTTCTTCTTCTTCTTCTTCTTCTCCTTCTCCTTCTCCTTCTCCTTCTCCTTCTTCTCCTCCTCCTCCTCCTCCTCCTTTTCCTTCTCCTTCTCTTCTCCTTCTCCTTCTCCTTCTCCTTCTCTTCTCGTTCTCGTTCGTGTTCTTGTTCTTTTCTTGTTTTTGTTCTTGTTTTTAGGTGAGTGGATTGTTTCGTTTGCTTGCTGTACATGGTTTTTTTCTTATTTGTTCGTTTGTTGTTCTTTTTGTTTGATTGTATTTCGTGTTTTGCCAGTTAAAATCATCAGTAAATTGTTTATTTGCTTGCTTTTTTAAACTGATTATGTCAACGTCTGTCGTTTTGGTCATCAGTTGATTGTTTATTTGACTGCTTTCTTGCTTTATTGATTGACTGATTGATTTTTCCGTTGTTATTTATCGATCGATTTTTTTCATTATCTGTGTGTTTTGCTTCTTCTTTGTTTGTTTCTTGTTTGTGTGTGTGTGGGAGGGGTTGGTTTTTTTTGATTGTTTTTTGTTGTTGTTGTTTTTATTCTTTTTTCTTTTTTTTTTTTTATTTTGCTGTGGTGATGGTAATAGTCTGTACGTTCCTATGTCTGTGCCTCTCTATCGTGTCCTATCTCCAAATCTTTCACTGTTTCTGTATGAGGTGTCCAACAGCTATGTGTACTGACCTTAACAACTGTCCATACCATTGTTTGCAAACTTTATCTAACTTTACCTTTGAGTAGGGAATTACCACTACTGTTTATGCTCTTTCTAAAACTACCACCACTACCACCAGCACAGCTGCTACTGCTACTACCAACACTACTGTTACTATATCTACTGTTTCAGGTTCAATCCCAGCCCGCACAAACAAAAAATCAAATAAAAAACTGGCTGTCCGCTCACTGTCTTCATGATTCCGTCAGTCTAATGTGACCTCCCATCACGAAATCAGTCTTAACTCGCAGTCAGTCGAACAGCGCTAGGAGCTGAAAAGGTGACTAAGGGTGTATCTGGGGTGTTTTGACTTTTTTCTGAAAATTGATTTTGTAGACTATAATCTACATCCCACAGAAATTTTTTTCTTGAAAAAATATTATTAATCAATTTAAATCGTATTTTAATGCACTGATCGCAGCAGAAAGAACGCAAATTCCTACCAAAAGAACCGTAACCTGTACAGTACCCGCACATGTAATATACTGATGGAAAGCTCTTTGGTGCACCTTTCAGATAATGACACCGAAAATTAGGAACGAACTGGGTCAAAGCCACTAAATAAAGAAATTTAAGGAAAATGTGTAAGAAAGCACACAAAAACTTCAGAGGCCGTTTTCTCAAAATGGCCGTCATACAACTTAATGACTTTAAACACACATAACTTCTACATTTTTTTTAGTACAACGCTTATTCAAGTACCAAAATAATCAGCAGAATGTACACTTTCCAGTGATATGTATATCTCAAAATGCCCAAAATGCTAGTTAAGATTGATTTTGTGGTGGGGGGGGGGGGGTCACAAATGGTAGTTTCGTGTTTCATAGGTCCCTTTCTCTCCCACCCCTCTTCCCATTTCAACAAGACCTTCCTAGCGTTTGCGGTTTTGCGCAACCTTGTGGAGTCTGCCAGATGATTGCTGGCAGATTTCGGTGAAGCGCATATGGAATTGTATAAGTGCCATGAATCCCTTTTGGACAAACCCCAAAGTGCAGAGTCCTACTACTGCTAGGACAAGGACCACTGCAACCGCTGCTGCTACCACCACTACTATTTCTACTACTACTACTACGGCCACTACTACTTGGAACTATTTTTATGGCTATAACTAATTCTGTTACTGCAACAACTACTACTTCTACTTCTACTTTGGCGTCTGCTACTACTACTACTATTACTTCTTCTATTTCCACTACTGCTGTTGCTATTTCCACGTGTACAACTACTTCTAATTGCTTCTATTACTAAGGCTACTATTACGTCTGCAACTACAACTACTATTACTACAACAAGCTACTACGACGACCAGTACCTCGCCTGCTGCTCTTTCTGCTGTTGCTACTATTGTTGTTGCTGCTGCTGTCACTGCTCTGCTACTACTGCTGCTGCTACCGCTACTGTTACTGCTACTGCTGCTGTTGCTACTACCACTGCTGCTGTTACTACTACAACTACTGTTGTTATTAATACTATCACTGCTGTTATTATTACTGCTGCTGCTATTACTATTGATGCTGCTACTGCTGCTGTTACTACCACTACTGTGACGACAACTACCGTCAAAACTGTTGCTACTGCTTCTACCACCATTGCAACTATTTCTGATGATGGGGTCTCTCCCGTGAATCCGAGGAATGAGTAAGCATATGGTCCTTTATCGCCTGGTATGGGTCCCCATGTGAGACACAAGACCAGTTCTAGAGACACATGAAAAGGAGTCCTGCTGCCTTGGGTTCTGCTTCCTCCAGTATGCCTGACCAGCGCAGGGAATTTTTAAATCGTGGATAGGTATTTGAGATCCTCTCCCCACTCTCTGTTCTACTGACGCTGGTACTTCCACAGGTATATTGACTTTCACGTGTAGAACAACAGGTGTAGTGACTGTCACGTGAACAACAACAGGAATTGTGACTGTCACGTGTAAAACAACAGTTGTTAGTGACTGTCACGTGTAGAACAACAGGTGTAGTGACTGTCACGTGTAGAACAACAGGTGTAGTGACTGTTACGTGTAGAACAACAGGTGTAGTGACTGTTACGTGTAGAACAACAGGTGTAGTGACTGTTACGTGTAGAACAACAGGTGTAGTGACTGTCACGTGTAGAACAACAGGTGTAGTGACTGTCACGTGTAGAACAACAGGTGTAGTGACTGTCACGTGTAGAACAACAGGTGTAGTGACTGTCACGTGTAGAACAACAGGTGTAGTGACTGTCACGTGTAGAACAACAGGTGTAGTGACTGTTACGTGTAAAACAACAGGTGTAGTGACTGTTACGTGTAGAACAACAGGTGTAGTGACTGTTACGTGTAGAACAACAGGTGTAGTGACTGTCACGTGTAGAACAACAGGTGTAGTGACTGTTACGTGTAGAACAACAGGTGTAGTGACTGTCACGTGTAAAACAACAGTTGTTAGTGACTGTCACGTGTAGAACAACAGGTGTAGTGACTGTTACGTGTAGAACAACAGGTGTAGTGACTGTTACGTGTAGAACAACAGGTGTAGTGACTGTTACGTGTAGAACAACAGGTGTAGTGACTGTTACGTGTAGAAAACAGGTGTAGTGACTGTCACGTGTAGAACAACAGGTGTAGTGACTGTTACGTGTAGAACAACAGGTGTAGTGACTGTCACGTGTAGAACAACAGTTGTTAGTGACTGTTACGTGTAGAACAACAGTTGTTAGTGACTGTCACGTGTAGAACAACAGTTGTTAGTGACTGTTACGTGTAGAACAACAGTTGTTAGTGACTGTTACGTGTAGAACAACAGTTGTTAGTGACTGTTACGTGTAGAACAACAGTTGTTAGTGACTGTTACGTGTAGAACAACAGTTGTTAGTGACTGTCACGTGTAGAACAACAGTTGTTAGTGACTGTTACGTGTAGAACAACAGGTGTAGTGACTGTTACGTGTAGAACAACAGGTGTACTGACTGTCACGTGTAGAACAACAGTTGTTAGTGACTGTTACGTGTAGAACAACAGGTGTAGTGACTGTTACGTGTAGAACAACAGGTGTAGTGACTGTTACGTGTAGAACAACAGGTGTAGTGACTGTCACGTGTAGAACAACAGGTGTAGTGACTGTTACGTGTAGAAGAACAGGTGTAGTGACTGTCATGTGAACAACAACAGGTGTTCTGACTGTCACGTGTAGAACAACAGGTGCAGTGACTTTCACGTGTAGAACAACATTTGTAGTGACCGTCACGTTTAGAACAACAGGTGTAGTGACTGTCACGTGTAGAACAACAGGTGCAGTGACTTTCACGTGTAGAACAACAGGTATATTGACTTTCACGTGTAGAACAACAGGTCTATTGACTTTCACGTGTAGACCAAGTCTATTGACTTTCACGTGTAGAACAACAGGTCTATTGACTTTCACGTGTAGAACAACAGGTATATTGACTTTCACGTGTAGAACAACAGGTATTGTGACTTTCACGTGTAGAACAACAGGTATATTGACTTTCACGTGTAGAACAACAGGTATAGTGACTTTCACGTGTAGAACAACAGGTATAGTGACTTTCACGTGTAGAATAACAGGTATAGTGACTTTCACGTGTAGAACAACAAGTGTAGTGACTGTCACGTGTAGAACAACAGATGTAGTGATTGTCACGTGTAGAACAACAGGTGTAGTGACTGTCATGTGTAGAATACCAGGTGTAGTAACTGTCACGTGTAGAACAACAGGTGTAGTGACTGTCACGTGTAGAACAACGGGTGTAGTGACTTTCACGTGTAGAACAACAGGTGTAGTGACTGTCACGTGTAGAACAACAGGGGTAGTGATCTGTCACGTGTAGAACAACAGGGTAGTGACTGTCACGTGTAGAACAACAGGTGTAGTGACTGTCACGTGTAGAACAACAGATGTAGTGTCTGTCCATGTAGAACAACAGGTGTAGTGACTGTCACGTGTAGAACAACATATGTAAAGACTGTCACGTGTAGAACAACAGATGTAGTGACTGTCACATGTAGAACAACAGGTGTAGTGTCTGTCCATGTAGAACAACAGGTGTAGTGACTGTCACGTGTAGAACAACAGATGTAAAGACTGTCACGTGTAGAACAACAGATGTAGTGACTGTCACGTGTAGAACAACAGGTGTAGTGTCTGTCCATGTAGAACAACAGGTGTAGTGACTGTCACGTGTAGAACAACAGATGTAGTGATTGTCACGTGTAGAACAACAGATGTAGTGACTGTCACGTGTAGAACAACAGGTGTAGTGTCTGTCCATGTAGAACAACAGGTGTAGTGACTGTCACGTGTAGAACAACAGATGTAGTGACTGTCACGTGTAGAACAACAGATGTAGTGACTGTCACATGTAGAACAACAGGTGTAGTGTCTGTCCATGTAGAACAACAGGTGTAGTGACTGTCACGTGTAGAACAACAGATGTAAGGACTGTCAGGTGTAGAACAACAGGTATAGTGACTGTCACGTGTAGAACAACAGATGTAAAGACTGTCACGTGTAGAACAACAGTTGTTAGTGACTGTCACGTGTAGAACAACAGGTATAGTGACTGTCAGGTGTAGAACAACAGGTGTAGTGACTGTCACGTGTATAACAACAGATGTAAAGACTGTCAGGTGTAGAACAACAGATGTAAAGACTGTCACGTGTAAAACAACAGGTATAGTGACTGTCACATGTGTAGAACAACAGGTGTAGTGACTGTCACGTGTATAACAACAGATGTAAAGACTGTCAGGTGTAGAACAACAGATGTAAAGACTGTCACGTGTAAAACAACAGGTATAGTGACTGTCACACGTGTAGAACAACAGGTGTAGTGACTGTCACGTGTATAACAACAGGTGTAGTGATTGTCCATGTAGAACAGCATCAACAGGTACAGCTGTGTTGTTGGGGGTGTCTGTCTTATATCTCTGACTCTAGAACCGTTCTTGGAGGCACGGAACACTTACATGTAACAAGGCTGGGACACTTGGTGGTTTTGAAATCAAAGTCGTCCCCCTTCTAGATGGACTGTCTTATCTGGTCTAAGGAGTTCCACCTATCCACGTTTTGATTTTAATCTTTTCTGTAGGCTTAGTTCAAACTGGGTGGCGCCTATCTCCTTTCTGAGTACCGCAAATTCGACCCTGGACCCTGAAGATCCCAGGGAATGAAGGGGGAAGAGAACAAGAATATTACCTATCGTGTTTGTCTGCTTTGTAAAGGACCTGTCGGTATTCGAACCTGAACATTTTGAATTTTTCGCTTCCTAGAATGTGTGCTTCGTCCATTACACTACAGATTTCCAGCTGCTACTACTACAATTACTATGGCTACGACAACAAACTAATGTTCCTGTTGCTCTTGCTGCTGCCACTGTTACTGTTGTTGTTGCTACTGCTGCTGTAAGCACAGCTACTAAGGGTTCTGCTGCGACTACTACCAGTACTTCTACTGTTTCTATTACAATAAAAAAAAACGAAAAACAACTTAGATAAAGTAGAGGTGTGAAAGACAGAGCAGATCTTTTGACCTTCAACCTCTGCTTCTGCATCATGTTTTGCGCAACTTCAGTGGCATTGATCCCACCCGCCCTCACACCGGCTCCACGACACACCACCAAACCCAAGTTCATTGGGCATAGTCCCAGTGCCAAGAAGTCCACAGAAGCCAGAGATATCCAGCAGCCATGTAGCCACCCACCAGAGGAGACTCCGCGCTGTTGCCGGCTAAAGTCTGTGGAGCACATTAGTGCCTGTTTTGATCCACCTCACTAAAAGACACTGCCTGCCAATCCCACTACCGACGACAAAAGTCACTAAGTCACTGAGCCAGAGTAAGTGAGCGACCTCCCCAACTAGAACCGACTTCAGGTATGGAAACTATAAAGAAAAACGACACTGACGTTACCACAGTCCCACCTCGGGATGCCGGGGGCTCTTTCAGCATAAGTAGTATTCCCACCTGCTGGAAATTCTGTGTTTGAAATTCCCTCTTTTCTGTCACTCTCTGTGTTCCTTCCTCCTTTGTTTTCTGTCATTTCTTCCTATCATGTTCTGCCTAGCTGGTCCATTCACCTGTATGTGTTCAGTAAAGTCTTTCGTACCTTCTCATGGAATTGATAATTGGGTACATGAATTAAGTGCATTTTTGGCTCTAGGGAAATGAGATGTGCGGAAGCAGTTTTGGGTAATTTATGTCCTTTTTTGTGTATGTTTTGATGTCCTCAGGTATGCTTAAGTTTATATTTAGGTGTTTTGGGGTCTCCTATGCGATAAATTGGACGGAGTGGTCAACTCCAGGGGCATGTCCTTAGATTATGTGTGCGAATGCATTGATACCTGTGCTTAATTTTCTTTTCTTTTTGCTGTTGAAATTTTGTATGTTGTGAAGCGGTTATAGCTCTGATATGGCTCTATGCAGTCAGCTGAGCTTTAAACAACAACAACAATAACAAGTCAACAGCAAATCAGTGTATAAAGGCACAATTAACTTGTTTATCGTCTTTGATGTTAGAGCTAAATTATAGATAACTGTCAATAATAATTTTGTGTTTTTTCAGATCGCCCGGGGTTGGTGGAGTGAGCCGTGTGTGTGAATCCCAGCCCCTGATGTTGAGGGAGTACAGTAACCATGGTGGTACTTGTTACGTCATTTTACCTGAGCTACAACAGATCACTTTTGTCACCTGCAGGTGGGGCACCTTTGTTTTCTCTGACTCTGTGTCTTTGTCTGTCTGGCTGGCTGGTTGTCTGGCTGGCTGTCTGGCTGGTTGGTTGGCTGGCTGGCTAGCTGGCTGGCTTGCTGGTTGGCTGGCTGGCTGGCTGTCTTCCTGGCTGGTTGGCTGGCTGTCTTCCTGGTTGTCTGGCTAGCTGGTTGACTGACTGGCTGGTTGGCTGTCTGGTCAGCTGTCTGGCTGTCTTGCTGGCTGGCTGGTTGGCTGGCTGACTGGCTGGCTGTCTTGTTCTGTCTCTGTCGCTTTAACTGTCTGTCTGCCTGCCTGCCTGCCTGCCTGCCTGCCTGTCTGTCTGTCTGTCTGTCTGTCTTTCTGAATGAGACAGACAAACACAGAGACAGAGTAAGAGAAAGAGAGAGCCTGAGAGACAGAATGAAAGAGATGGAGAGAGAATATGTGTGTATACGTATGAGCGAATGAGCGACGAGCGACGAGCGAGCAAGCGAGAGAGAGAGAGAATGTGTGTGTGTGTGTGTGTGTGTGTGTGTGTGTGTGTGTGTGTGTGTGTGTGTGTGTGTGTGTGTGTGTGTGTGTGTGTGTGTGTGTGTGTGTGTGTGTGTGTGTGTGTAGTCGCAAGGGGATAAAAAATGATTCATGCTCACTGGTTCGCTGATGCTTTGGTTTGTTAATTATGTGATTGCTGTTTAGTTGTTTGAATGATCGATTTCCAAAACGAGTGTGACTGCCCGCGTTCAAGCAAACAGGAACCAGAAAAAAACACGAAAAAAGAATATGAACGTGTATCTAATACAACAAGACAAGACAGGCTCAAATTTTCGGCCAACTGGCCTTTGTCAAGCGTAAGATCACAAACAAACAAACACCAAGTACAAAAATTAGGAGAAAAAGACAGAAACTTCCCTGCTGCTCCGTCCAGTTAAGGAATAAACTGAGTCGAGTCAGTTTATTCCTTTTCTCACACTGGACAGAGCAGCAGGGAAGTTTCAGTCTTTTTCTCCTAATTTTTGTACCTGGTGTTTGTTTGTTTGTGATCTTAAGCTTGACAAAGGCTAGTTGGCCGAAAATTTGAGCCTGTCTTGTCTTGTTGTATTAGATACGCGTTCTTATTATTTTTTTGTGTTTTTTCTGGTTCCTGAATGATTGATTGTTATCCTGTTTGGTGGTATGACTGGTTGTTGTGTTCGTTCGTTGGTTGGTTACTTGGGTGGGTACTCATCATCATCATGTGCCTTGCCGCATGGCATTGGCGATCATGGCCCACCATACGAATCTATCTTTTGTCGCTGCAAGTACGTCTCCCACCCTTCGCTCGGTCCAAACTGTTCAGCCCAAAATCAGGCATTTTAATTGAAAAAGCGAAACGGGGGGAAAAAGGCGAAATGGGATGTCACCCTATATACAAGGCCGGTAACTCCACTGTATAGTCTGAGAGCTTGCTATGTTTATTGGACTGGTTTGATTGGTTCTTTTATAGGTCAGTTGGTTAGTTGCCTGGTTATTTCCTTATTGGTTGTCGAGTTGATTGAATACGGGTTAATTTATTATTGGTCGTTTGGTGGGTCGGTCGGTAAGTCGGTTTATTGTTTGATTCGTTGTGTGTGTTGTCTCAGTACTGTATTAGACAAGGTATACTAGTTACATTGGAGTATGGAGTTTTTTTTCCATAATTTTTCCATTCATGTTAAACAAGTAGTACAGAATAAAGCAAAACAAAAGAGCATGGCGCAATTGTAATCACATCGTCAGAAAAAAATCAGATTCATGCAAAATATCCATGTGCATAATTTACAAACATGTACATATCTTTGCAAAGTATAGTTAGCAATTAAAAAATGTATAACATGAAAAAAAATTTTATCGTGCACGAGTAGATTGTTAAACATTTAGATTCGTTGTCATATTTCAATACGTTCATTGACAACATGTGTATCAGTCTTTTTCTCATAATTTTTGTATCTGGTGTTTGTTTGTTTGTAATCTTACGCCTGTCTTGTCTTGTTGTATTAAATACGCGTTCGTATTCTTCTTTCGTGTTTTTTTCTGGTTCCTGTTTGCTTGAACGCGGGCAGTCACGCTTGTGTGAACAATGTCAAGTTTTGTATGTTATTCATGGTAAACGTGGCAGCAATTTGTTTTGTTTTTTGTTTGTTTGTTTGTTTGTTTGCTTTTTAGGATGTGCAAGTTCCACGTCAGTTTTGCTTTGTATTGTTTTATGTGATATTTTGAGGCAAGATATCTTGGAGACGTCATGTTTGGTAGACTCTTCAAATCTGCATTTAGAAACTTACAGTTTCCCGAGAAGACTAATTAAATCAGATACCCGATTCGTATGCATATTTTTGTCCACGGCCCAAAATATTACTACGCTTTCAGTCAGTCTAATATTTACACAGGTGATACATTTTGATTTAAAAAGTCTTCTATCATTCCTGAGAATCGTTTCGAATGCAGACAATTCAACAATTAATTATCAAGAGCATATATAATTTCCAAATAAAATCACAGCAAAATTTGTTTACAAGTCCCCTTTTTTCCAGTATGACAGTAGTTACAATACTGTTATGTGCAATACGTATCTGCAGTCATTTCGAGTGTACTTTTTGAGTAGTTTATAAAATCTTTCTTCTTCATCTTTCTTTTGTCTTTTTACATGAGTAGATCACTCATAAGGAAGATTAGGAAAAGACAGGCAACATTTTAGGCCATTTTATGAGGAAGGGGGATTTGGAGCACCTGGTCACAACGGGAAAGCTGGAGGGAAAGAGAGCACCAGGTAGACCCAGGGAGAGAATGCTGGACGGACTTACAGAGTGGCTGGGGATGAGGAGGGTGGGGGAGATGCTAGGGGCAACGAGAGATAGAGACAGATGGAAGTCCATGGTCGCCAACGCCATGCGGCAGGGCACCTGATGATGATGTTGATGATGAAATCTTTATATACACTTTTACCATTGAGTATTTGTTCCCGTTTTTCTAATCACTTAGAGTAAAATGTTGTTAATATTTCATAGTATAACTGTGCTCTTTTCAGTACGGAGTAAATTGTTCTCAGTGTTGTGGGAATAGCATGTGGATAGTGTTCAGAATTTGTTCTAAATGGATTTATCGCATTCGGATAATTCTGCACTTGTTGCACTCAAATCTTCCAGCAATTATACATGAGACTCCTTAAAAGCTGGGTGTGCTGGAATCGTCCTGAAATAGGGAGGAAGCGGAGAGAGGGACCTATGAAACACTAGCACCACCAGAATTCGTCAGGTTCATCAGTAGAAAGAAAAGACCTCCAGCATTCTAAACTGTGCCATCCACCACCACCACCAGAAATCTTTTTTAAAAGAAAGAGAAATTCATCATGGTATGCAAAAACAAAAAAAATAGAACAAACCAAGAAAAGGATCGGAGTTATCTCCCATGTAGAATTTCTCAAACCCGGTTTGAGAAATTCTATATGGGAGATAACTCCGTGACTCTCAAGAGTTATGTTACTTAGTTGATATTTAAAATTCTCCCTGCTTCCCTGTTATTTCCTTTGGTATTACAAGAAAACGATGTCAAGGTATTCGAGAATGTTATGCAATGCGTGGACAGCCCCCTGCCCCTATCCCCCCCCCCTTTTTTTTTTTTTTACGAAATGGATTTGGTGTAGCGTCGGCGGCTGGGAGGTGATTGTTTGGTCAGCGCTGAGGCATTGTTGCTCTGGGTCCCGTTCATCACCCTCTGGTGTTTCCTGTTCATCAACATACACAAAAATGATGTCAATGTATTTTTTACATTCCATTTAATTTTGTCTTGTTCTTTTCTTTTCTTTTCTTTTCTTTTCTTTTGTTTGTTTGTTTGTTTGTTTGTTTGATTGTTTGTTTTCCTTTCTAACCCACCCCCCCACACACACACACACACCTATTTCTATCTACCTTTTGAAAAAAAATGATCGCTTTATATCTACAGGAAATATGTTTATTGTCTGTTTATATGTGTGTGTGACAAGGAAAAGATATCATTAATATTGTTGTCTTTTTGTTTACAGTAATACAGCCTGTTCAAAGTGCCAGTACCCTGAAGGAAGTACTCGATGTTTAGCAGACACCCGGAGTACAGCAGTGTGGTCGTACTGTGAGAAAGGACCTCACCCACAGGCCGCCAGCATGGACTTCATCAGCCTCCCTGTCTTCTGCTCCTGCAAGACTATGCAGTGCTGATAGAGTTAATGTTTTGTGTGTTGATGTTGTCGTTATTCCACGTTAACATTTCCTGCTGTAAAACATCCATGCAGTGCTCATAGAGTTAATGTTTTCATTATTGTTGTTGTCATTCCACTTTAACCCTGCCCTGCTGTACAACATCTGTGCAGTGCTTATAGGGTTAATGTTTTGCATGTTGGTGTTGTTGTCATTCCACATTAACCCTTCCCTGCCATAGAACATCTGTGCAGTGCTCATAGAGTTAATATTTTGTGTGTTGATGTTGTTGTCATTCCATGCTAACCCTTCCCCTGCTGTAGAACATCCATGCAGTGCTCATAAAGTTAATGTTTTCATCATTGGTGTTGTCATTCCTTGTTAACCCTTCCCTGCTGTAGAACATCCATGCAGTGCTCATAGAGTTAATGTTTTGTGTGTTGATGTTGTTGTCATTCCAAATTAATATTTCCCAGCTGTAGAACATCTGTGCAGTGCTCATAGAGTTAATATTTTGTGTGTTAGTGTTGTCGTCATTCCACGTTAACCTTCCCTGCTGTACAACATCCATGCAGTGCTTATAGGGTTCATGTTTTGCGTGTTGGTGTTGTCGTCATTCCACGTTAACCTTTCCTTGCCGTAAAACATCCATGAAATGCTCATATACGTAGGATAAATCCAACAATAATAATAATAATAAACCATCTTTGTATAACGCTGTTATCTAAACTCGTTGCGTATTTCACATTTATAAGACCGAGTGTAGTACATGTAGAAGTATTACTATCACATATACACACACACGCACGTACACACACTCACACACACACACACACACACGCACACGCACACACATACATACACACATACACTACCACACACACAACTATCACAGACACACAATCATACACTATCACGCACGCAAGCGCGCACACACACACACGTAGTATCACACACATACACATTCACTCTCTCTCACACACACAATCACACAGACACACACACACACACACACACACACACACACACACACACACACACACACACACACACACACACGCACACACATCAGAATGCACATATACACACATCGGAATACATACATTCATGCACATCCACATATGAATATATACTAACATAGTCTATATATATACTTTCACACATACTTAAGTCATAAACACTATACATGCATGAATTATTACATTATGCCACGTGACATTACGTGACCATCACCACCATACGTGACAGCACATACTGGTGCATGGGTGATCATGGTATCAACAATGGAAGGCCTGGGTGAACAGATAAATCTTTAACCCTTTGACTCCCTCACCTTATCCATCAACTGTAAAAACTTAACCCTTTGACTTCCTCATCCTATCCGCCAGCTTCCTTGAGGGAGATGGTGAATATGGTGAGGGAGTCAAAAGGTTAATTTTTTCTCTGCTAGCATTGTTGACAATGCAGGATGCAGGTGGGCAGGGTGTGGGGGTCAAAGGGTTAAACTTTTTCTCTGCTGGCATGGTTGACAATGCAGGATGCTGGTGTGCAGGGTGCGTGAGTCAAAGGGTTAACTTTGGCCAGAGGTGTGAAAGGGTACGTAAATTTGTCAAATCAGCCGGTACCGAGTTCCAGAGAGATGGTCAAATAAGACTGAAACCACACTCACCAGGTTCATCAAGACTTCGTTTTGGCATCATCAGAGAATTTTAAGGATCTTAGGATCTCAATTCCATGGACAGCAAAGAAAAACAAACGAGACATTCTTGATGGAGGCAGACACAAATAGATCATTCATAAGGAAGATTAGGAAAAGACAGGCAGCATTTATAGGCCATTTTATGAGGAAAGGGGAATTGGAGCACCTGGTCACAACGGGAAAGCTGGAGGGAAAGAGAGCTCCAGGTAGACCCAAGGAGAAAAAACTAGACGGACTTGCAGAGTGGCTGAAGACAAAGAGGGTGGAAGAGATGCTTGAGGCAACAAGTGATATAGAGACAGATGGAAGTCCATGATCGCCAACGCCATGCGGCAAGGCACCTGATGATGATGATGATGATGATGAGGGTGCGTGTTGTATGATATGTACAGAAGTGCTATGAAAGGTACGGTGGTGGGTATCCATCAAATGACGATATGCAAGGAGTCAATTTTACACTGAGAGCGAGATTTGGTTGGTAACCAGTGAAGTTCTTTGAAGATAGAGTTCGCTGATGTTGGTGTCAATCTTAATCCTTTGATGTCGCTGTAAGTCCATGTTAATTGCGTCTCTGCTCCTGTAAATGTATGCAGTGCTCATAAGATTAATCCTTTGTTGTGTTGAAGATGTTAATCATTTGATGTTGTAAATCCTTTGTAACCTTTGTTTGCTGCTGTAAAACTTGCACTATGTGTTGAGTTAACTCTGTGACGTAAAAGTCATGCAGTGTCGCAGTAACCCTTTGCCTGACCAAGTAAATCGTCAACCGCTTTTAACTCATTATCTGCTGTTTTGACTCGGTTCGTCAGGTCACCTCTCAGTTCCCTCAGAACAATGCAGTATTCCTAAGATTAACCCCTCTTCCGACCTAAAAAATCTAACGGTTATATTAACCATCTTTCTTTTCCTGTAAACTTCTTCAGATCTCATATGGTCAACCCTTTGCCCGTCATGGCAAAAGCAGTGCTCATCAAACTAAACTTTTGATGCTGAAAACCATGGAAAATTCCTAAGGCTAATCCTTTGATTCTATTATCTTGTTAAGTGGAGGGGGGGTAGGGGGAGGCACTGTCCCATTTTCTGTATGTACCCCCACCCACTCACGGAATTCGTTTCGGCTTTTTGATATTCATACAACTTCAGACCCGCTGAAACTTGGTTACCGTGAGAACAGGCTATAAGGGATGCTATGTTCTTATGGTTCACCCTTTTTCTCCTCACCTATAAAGCCATGCAATGTTCATGATATTGTAAACCCATGGACTGTTATACGGATTCACCTTTTATGTGCTTATGTGAGGCAGTTGTTATCATTGACACTTTGTGTGTGTGTGTTCGTGTAAACTGTGTAGGTGTTCCCTTTTAACCCTTCGACTCCCGTACCCTGTCCATCAACATCCTGCATTGACAACCGTGCTAGCAAACCAAAAACTTAACCCTTTGACTCCTTCACCCAATCCACCAGCTTCCTGTACAGGAAGCTGGTGGATAGGGTACGGGAGTCAAAGAGTTATGTTTTTGCAGTTGCTGGGTAGGGTGAGGGAGTCAAAGGGTTATGTTTTTGCAGTTCCTGGGTAGGGTGAGGGAGTCAAAGGGTTATGTTTTTGCAGTTGCTGGATAGGGTGCGGGAGTAAAAGGGTTAACGTTTGTCTATCTGTGTAAAGGAGTAGTATGGATTAAGTCTTTGTGTTGTCCTGTAAGACTGTGCTTTGTGTTTTAAGGACCGACACTAGAGTGGCTGTCTCAAAACAGTCAGCTTTCTGATAGTTATCCGTCAATTTAATAAATTGACGGGCTGACTTTTTTTTGCAACGGTGTATCAGCAGCTCATGTCAACAGTTCAGATCCTACCCCTCGGCATAAAAGTTGGCTTCTTCGCCAGTCCATTTTGATGATCGAGCAATCTAGTGATATCAATTTCGTGTTCTATAGGTTTTGTCCTCACTCCACCATCCCCGTCCATTTCAAAAACCTTGCCAACGTTTCGGGTTTTGTGCAGATTCCATCAGTCTGGCAGATAACCAGATGGCGGATTGGATAGAGCACATTTGGAGTTGTGCGAGAGTACTGAATCCCTCTTAGTCACACCGTCAAGTCACGTACGGGATTGTCTGAGAGTACTGAATCCCTCTAAGTCACACCGTTAAGTCACGTACGGGATTGTCTGAGAGTACTGAATCCCTCTTAGTCACACCGTCAAGTCACGTACGGGATTGTCTGAGAGTACTGAATCCCTCTTAGTCACACCGTCAAGTCACGTACGGGATTGTCTGAGTGTATTGAATCCCTCTTAGTCACACCGTCAAGTCACGTACGGGATTGTCTGAGAGTACTGAATCCCTCTTAGTCACACCGTCATGTCACGTACGAGATTGTCTGAGAGTACTGAATCCCTCTTAGTCACACCGTCATGTCACGTACGAGATTGTCTGAGAGTACTGAATCCCTCTTAGTCACACCGTCATGTCACGTACGAGATTGTCTGAGAGTACTGAATCCCTCTTAGTCACACCGTCATGTCACGTACGGGATTGTCTGAGAGTACTGAATCCCTCTTAGTCACACCGTCATGTCACGTACGAGATTGAGTGTACTGAATCCCTCTTAGTCACACCGTCAAGTCACGTATGGGATTGTCTCAGTGTACTGAATCCCTCTAAGTCACACCGTCAGGTCACGTACGAGATTGTCTGAGAGTACTGAATCCCTCTTAGCCACACCGTCAAGTCACGTAAGAGATTGTCTGAGAGTACTGAATCCCTTTTAGTCACACCGTCAAGTCACGTACGAGATTGTCTGACTGTACTCAATCCCTCTTAGCCACACCGTCAAGTCACGTAAGAGATTGTCTGAGAGTACTGAATCCCTTTTAGTCACACCGTCAAGTCACGTACGAGATTGTCTGAGAGTACTGAATCCCTTTTAGTCACACCCGTCAAGTCACGTACGGGATTGTCTGAGTGTACTGAATCCCACTTAGTTACACTGTAAATTCACGTATGGGATTGTCTTAGAGTAATAGATCATTTTTAGTTAAACTATAAGTTCAGTGTGGAATGGTCTGAGAGTTATACAGTGTAGAATTGTCTGAGAGTTGTAGATCCTTCCTAGTTACATCGTAAATTCACGTATGGTATTGTCCGAGAATACTGAATCACTGAATCCCTCATGAACAAGCTCATCTCATGTCATCTGTCTCCCTCGCCGGGATCGGCGGTAGGAGCTACGTTCGACGTCACAAGTCTTCTCCAGGTCACACGATTGAGACATCTGTGGGTGACCTCCTGGATCCCCAGACTACAGACATCAGCGATGTTGTTGAAATAAGAGGTGTGCGGTCATCCCTTTCTTCTCCTCGCCTCAACTTTCCCCTGCAGGACTGTTGATATCAGATCTGTTTTGGTGTTTTTGATTGCATGGCCTACATATTTCAGCTTTCTTTTGTTGATCTCTGTTAGCAGTTGGCGCTTGACATTCAGTTCCTTTAACACGCTTTCGTTCTTCTGTCTGTCCTTTCGATTCTGAGAAGTTGTCTATAGAGCCACATTTCTGCTGCATTGATTTTATTGTCCTCGTCTTTTCTTAATGCCCAGGTTTCGCAACCATACATTAAAACAGGCCGAATGAGAACAAACTGTGAACTCTAAAATCCGTGTTTGATGTTCTGGGGTTTAACATTTCGATGTCTATTTGTGTCAGTATGTCAAAATGTGGCTTATTTCCCAAGTGTTCCTCTTGAGATTGCTGTACATTTGCTGTTTGACCTTTAACCTGTTGTTTGTAGCGTGAGGTCTGAGAACGCAGTTTGTGTAATAAAAACGAAACAAAAATGATCTGTTTGTGTCTTTTTGTTTTACTTTTGGTTTGGTTTGTACTGTTCCAAATACAAGTTGATACACTGTGCATTTGTTGTTATATATCTACATACGCAATTGACATACGCACTCAGTCACACACAGTCAAATGAGCAAACAAAATCAAAGTAAAAAAAAGCAAACTAGATACTACTTTACCTCTTGAAGGACTGAGGACATGTGCCAGCATTCACTCTGCTTGATAATGTGGTTCCTGATAGTTATTTTCTATTCATAGGTTAAAAAAAAAGATGGAAAGAAGGAAGCAAAAGAAAAGAAAGATAATGATAACGATAATAATTCCATTTGCATAGTGCAAACATTCCATATTCAGATTTTTTTCTTTCAAACATCAATCAGTAATATAAGTACATACTGCGATAGCAAAGCGTAATGACAATCACATCATAAGAAAAGAAACTCCAGTCAATATGAAATATTCATAGGATTAGAATATATAAATAAATGAATGAATAAACAAGCCAACAAACAAAGGTACGCATACACACGCACGCAGCACACACACACATACTCACACACGCACGCACACACGCTTACGCACGCACAGACACACACACATACACACACACCATACAATCTACTTAAACAAAAACAAACATAAAAATCACACAGTTGTCAGTATACAATGGAATATGGTCAGTAACTCAGATTGGCAATCATGGCTCCCTCAACAAAGAGATCAACGCCATGATCTGCAAGACAAGGCAAGCCCCGGGCAGACTGTGAGCTCCTGCACTGAATCAACACAACATCCTGATGTCCACCAACCCCAAGATGTATAGACAGTTGTCTTCACCAGCCTTCTTTATGGATGTGAGACCTGCACCTTGTACAGAAGGCACATCAAACTGTTGGAGTGCTTTCACATGCAAAGCTTGAGCTCAGTCCTGAGCATCAAATTGCAGGACATGGTCACAAACCTTGAGGTCCTGGACCACGCGGAAACCACTAGCATCGAAGCCATGATCCTGAAAACCCAGCTTAGATGGACGGGACATGTCATCTGGATGGACAATGACAGAATCCCAAAACAACTCCTAATATACAGGGGGGTGCAAAAGTAGGTATACAGTTATGAAAAAAGAAAACACGTACAATACTCATTGCATTCATTATACAAACAAATGAATATTGCATATACATGTAATAACAAGCACAGCCTTAATCCCTTAGATACTAAAACTGCTTGCCGTCGGTATTCACACACTCCTCTAATCGAGAGCGGAATTAAGCATTATAATAATGATGTGGTACTTACTATATACCTACTTTTGCACACCCCTGTATTCATTACAGGAGTGAGGAGATCACTGGCTCGATACATTAATGCAACAACAACAGATGATATTAATTACAGGTAGAAAGAAACTCTAGGGAGAGCTAGACAACAGAAGGTCTTCAGAGAAGTAACCCCCTTTAGACAAGTGTTTCGGCCCTGAATTCCTTACACTCTCGGGGGGCCGGGCCACATCCAGGTCATGACTCCTGGATGCCCTTCTGCTGTTGTCTATTTTTTTTTTTTTTTTCCCACGCCGGGGATCGAACCTGGGCGATTCTGCGCTTCAGAACTGCGGTACGCGGTTTTACCAATGTGCTAACAGGGCACACATCATCTGTAGGGAATTTAATCCTTATGAAGTTCACTTTTTTGGTTCCTCCTTGCCCAGATCCAGCTTGAGCTCCTTTCTGCTGCCTCTGCCATCGCTTTAAGGGCTCTAGTCCTCTTCTTCCCAGAAATGGCGAGTTGTTTCATGAGATCATAAGCGGAGGTGCCCACAAACCCTCTTGCCCCGACCTCTATGGCGAAGATTTTGACCCGCAGACCTGCTTTCTTCAGGGTGCTGGCAAGACCGGCGTATTTTTCGGTCTTGTAGATATGTGCTTCTTCCATTCTGCTTTCGTATGGCACAGTGAGTTCTATCAGAATCACTTGTTTCGAGGAGTCAGAGTGGAGAGCGATGTCTGGTCTCATGCCTGTCTTGCTGATGACATCTGGGTAATTTCTCCACTCTGGGAGGTCTGCTGTACACTCCCAGTCGACTGCTCCATCCAGAAGACCCTTTGGCAATGTGCTGGTTGTCATAGCCCTTTCGGGCCAGACCCGTTTCCCTCCTGCTTTGTAGAACGTTGTCATAGCAATTGGTGCGTTTGGGGTCATGGTTTTTTCGCTAACCACATCTGTGATCACTTTCAGAACTTGGTTGTGCCTCCATGTATACCTTCCTTGGGCTAGCGCTACTTTGCAAGAGCTTAGGACATGTTCCACTGTTTGTTTCTTCTGACAGAGCGGACATGCTGGATCGTCTGCTTTCCCCCATTTCACTAAGTTTGCATTCGAGGGGAGCAGGTCATATACAGATCTGAGGAGGAAGCTTATCCTTAGAGGAGCCATGTGCCACATATCGTTCCAGCTGAGACTTCTTTGGAGTGCACTGTCCCATGTTGTCCATTGCCCCTGTTGACCTTGCTGGACTGCCTTCTGCACTCTTTTGACATCTTCTTCTTCCTTCAACTCCTGTATGATCATGTCTCTTTTTTCCTTCCCTTTGGCTTTGGACCACCACTGCATTTTTGTTGCTCCCAGTCCCTGTCTGTTGGTTTGCGTGTGTCCAATTATTTCTTTGATGCTGAGGTTTCTCTTGGCATTGTTTACAGCCTCTTGGACTTTCCACTTTCTGCCAGTTCTCAGCTTTGGATGAACTGCTCTCACGATATTGTCCTCCGATTCCTCCAGCATGCTCAACAGTCTTGCTTTTCCAACTTTGTATTCCTCCACTATGGATTTCAGAGGTAGCTTCAGCATTGCTTGACGACAGTAGAATGCAACATCAGTGAGACCAGGTGGGACACCGAGCCATTTTCTTGTGTATTGTTGATTTTGGCTTCCATTGCTTCGACTGTGCTGGTGCAAATGTCATAGATTAGCAGTGGCCACAGCAGCTTTGGTATCAGCATGAACTGTAGACACCAGACTTTGTATTTGCCTGGCAGTCCGCAGTTATCTATTTTCTTCAGGCCTTCTTCTGCTGTTTGCTTGGTTTCACATCCCCTTTGTGTGTCTTTCAGGGAGTCATCATACCATCTTCCGAGACTTTTTACTGGCTCTTCTGTGACAGTGGGGATGGCTTGGTTGGCTACCATGAATTTGACTGAATCTGCCACTTTTCCTTTTCGCAGTGAGAGACTTCGGGATTTCTTAGGTTTGAACCTCATTCTTGAAGAGGCCACCAGCTCATCCAGCTGCTTTAAGATTTGGTGTGTCTCTTCCTCATCCGTGGACAAGACTGTTGTGTCATCCATGAAAGCTTTCAGAGGAGGCATCTGGTATCCATCTCCCAGATTCACTGGACCTGAACTCTTCATTGCAGCTTTCAAGATGACTTCCATTGCCAACACGAACAGTATGGGAGAGATTGCACAGCCCATTGCAATGCCCACCTCTAGGTCTATCCAGTCCGTGGTGTATTCTTTGGTAGAGAACCGCATTGAGAACAACAGCAGATGTCAACTTAGTCCCGAAGATTAGGAGTATAAAACTGAGATATGCAACAACAACAGATGATATTAATTACAGTATTTATACGGCGCCAAATCTGGACAATTTAAATCAATGCGCATACAATGGACAAAGACTGCCTGACAATATTTCCCTGAAGGAAAGAAGTAATTGTAGAATTCACTGTTGGGAAAAGAGGTGGGCTTTTACATTGGATTTAAAAGCAGAAAGAGTAGGCGTAAGGCGAAGACAGAGCAGACGTCTGTTCCAGACTGACGGTCCTGACACAGCAAAAGAACACTGGCCAACAGTTGATATTACTCCCACTATGTGAAATATTGTATAGAATGAAATGTTCTTATACACATCAGTACACGAATTGTTTCATGTAAATTTCCATTCATCTAGTATACTTACCATGTCCGACCAATACACAGAGTGGGTCACGTGATCCCTTCACCCCTGGACACAGAAAAGCGGAAACAGAACAGAAAACAAAGAGAAAAAAAAAATCAAACCGGAAAAGAAGAGAAAAAAAACAGAGAAAAATAAACAATCAAACAAACACGTGAATGTAAAAAGCCAAGAACGGAAACTGAAACAAAACCAAACGGATACCAAACATGAAAATAATGGAAGCAAAACACAGTTTGCCGTGCAAGAATATTAATTTTATAATCCTATTGTTTGTGGCTGAGGAGAAACATATCTCAGTTTTATACTCCTAATCTTCGGGACTAAGTTGACATTAAACACCACTAAACAGGTTTATGGCAGGGCATTTGTTCAAAATAAATATTTGCTTAAAACATTGACAGATTTTTCTTCTTGCTTTCATCCTACTCACTTTGTTTTCAAACCTCAC
>CM060314.1:6222971-6245471 GCA_030674185.1 Monoplex corrugatus | reverse complement strand
CCAGCTTTCCCCATTGTGACCAGGTGCTCCAAATCCCCCTTCCTCATAAAATGGCCTATAAATGTTGCTTGTCTTTTCCTAATCTTCCTTATGAGTGATCTACTTGTGTCTGCCTCCGTCAAGACTGTCTCGTTTGTTTTCTTTGCTGTCCATGGAACTCTCAACATTCTTCTTAGAAACCACATCTCGGCTGCCTCAATCTTGTTCTGGCTTTGCTTGTTGACTGTCCACGCCTCACATCCGTACAACAGTATTGGTTCTATATAACATTCAAGAACTCTCTTCCTGATGTTAATTGATAGGCATTTGTTGGTAAGAATGCTTGTCATCTTCTTGAATGCTGTTTTGGCTTGGCCGATTCTGCCGGCTATTTCTGATGTGCATCTGCCGTCTGGTGAAATGATCGTTCCCAGGTACAGATACAGTACAATGCCAAATATGACCAGCACGCTTTTGACAAGGACTATTTCCGATATACAGAGGAAAGCAGCAGCAGTAGTAGTAGTAGCAGCAGTGGTGGTGGTGGTAGTAGTAATAGTAGTAGTAGGGCAGTAGAAGTAGTGGTAGTAGTAGTAGTAGTAGTAGTAGCAGTGGTGGTGATGGTAGTAGTAATAGTAGTAGCAGGGTAGTAGAAGTAGTGGTAGTAGTAGTAGTAGCAGTGGTGGTAGTGGTTGGTAGTAGTAGTAGTAGGGGAAGTAGTAGCAGTGGCAGCGGTAGAAGCAGCAGAAGCAAAAGCAGCAGCAGCAGCAGCAGTACTAGAAGTAGTAGTAGTGGTGGTGGTAGTGGTAATAAAAGTAGTAGTAGCAAAAGCAGTAATAGTAATAGAAGTAGTAGTAGTAGTAGCAGCAGCAGTAGAAGTAGCAGTAGTAGTAATAATAGTAATAGAATAGTAGTAGCAGTGGCAGTAACAGTAGTAGAAGTAGTAGTAGTAATACTTGGAGTAGTAGTAACAGCAGTAGTAGTAGTAGTAGTAGTAGTGGTAGTAGTATAGTAGTAGCAGTAGAAATAGTAGTAGAAGCAGCAATAATAGTAGCAGCAGTAGTGGTAGTAGTAATAGTAGCATCACTAGCAGTAACAGAAGAAGTAGCAATAGTACCAATGTTATTTTATTATTATTGTTATATTATTATTGTTATTATTATTATTATCATTATTATCGTCATCATTCTTATTGTCATGTCTTCCATTAAGCATTATTCAACTTTCTACAATGCTACCAATCCCTAAATCTTTGTCTCCTCAATCTCTAAGCCCAAAACAGCGTCGCTTAACTCCCTTCCGGTTGTCTCGGTAACGCCAGCAATAAAAATAGTCAACCCGGGCTAACCGTGACTGACAGGGTCAGATAAAACTTCGCAGCAGGAGGAAATCTTTTAAGGGGAAAAGCCGCGCCGTCTGTGTAGGGCTTGTAAAACAGACAATTTTGTATCGAAGCAGCCCATGAAATATTTTGGAAGCAGGGAAATTTATAGGACATGGTTTGGTTTATTATAGTCTGCGATGACAGGACCCCATACCAACTTGCACGAAACAAGGAAAAAACCACAAAAGGTTATCGTTCTTGGTTGGTTGTCTGGTTCCTTCTCCATTTTGGAGATCAGATCTCAAAGTTTGTTTCGTTATTTATGTATTAGTTTATTCATTTGTTTATCGTAGGATCTATTCTTATTTATTTATTTTATTTATTTTATTTATTTATTTATTTATTTATTTATTTGTTTGTTTATTATTCATATTATTTAACTATATATCATTTATTTATTTATTCATAATCATAAACTTATTTATTCATTCATTTATATATCTATTTATTTGTTTATTTATTTATTCATTTACTTGCTTTTCTTAGTCAAGCTTTCGTCCGACAAAGAAAAATATGACTGGAAAAATACAGACTACAAAATTACAACAGTTCACCCAATTTCAGACTTTTTAAAAAAAAATCTAGCTTATTTTTTTAACCTTTTATTCTTGTTTGTTCCTTCCGCCTTCTGTTTCTCCTCTTCCTTCTGTTTAAACTTGTGACTTTTCTTCTTCTCTCTTTCATATTTTCTCTTTTCCTTTCTGTTTCCTTTCTTTCTTTCATCTTTTTTCCTTCATTTTGTGTGTTTAAGACTTCATATTGTAATAACGAGTCTTTGGATTATGGCTGCAACCTATGTTCAGGGAAAATTATCACAGTTTTGTCTATACTGAATCTTCACGAAACTCAAATGGGGACCTGTCTTTGTTTCGTGTTGGAAACGATAAGCAGCAAGGGAGATAAATGAAAATCTGTGGCAAGGGAGATAAATATTTTCATTGCTAGGCAGGTTCTAGAACACACTTCTACGGACTTATGCCTAAAGGACAAAATTTTCTCCAGATTTTTACACATCAGCTTTTCATTGATTTTTGTTAAGATCTGGTGTCAAATATTCGAAATTTCGTTACATTTTTTCTCAGTCAGCAGATGTACAAGTCATCAGATATTGCCAGAACCTAGATTTTTCCTCCCCTCAAAAGAAAAGCATTGTCAACAAAAGTTTCTGACACCTAAGTAATAATGTATGACATGTAACAGCGAGCAAAACCATCTTGGACTAAATATACACCCCTACTGGTATTCATTTGCATATACGTAAAAATAACGGCCAACCAGGTATCTTCGAGGAGGAGACGGGGCAGATACTTATTTGCATACAACTGAAAAACAATAGCCAATCAGATAACTTGGAGACAAAGGGGCGGAGCTTAAGGAACTTGACGTTATTGAGTGGGGGGGGAGGGGGGCAGGGGGAGTAAAACATCACGTGATTTTTATTGCATGACGATTTTGGGTTTGTTGTTTGGGATGGGATGTGACAGTCTGTTACCGGAGGAGAAGACCAGGAAAAGATAGGTATACATTTGTGTGTGTGTGTGTGTGTGCGTGTGAGTGTGTGTGTGTGTGTGTGTGAGTGTGTGTGTGTGTGTGCGTGTGAGTGTGTGTGTGTGTGTGTGTGGTGTGTGTGTATGTGTGTGTGTGTGTGTGTGTGTGTGTGTGTGTAAGGGGAAGAAGGAGACAAAGAGAGAGAGGGGAGGGGCGAGAGAGACAGACTGACAAAGAGAGAGGCCGAGAGACAGAGACAGAGAGAGCTCGATCTGAAATTAAAATGAAATTATATTTTTCCAACAGTACAGACACTGTAGCACATACACCAGTTTACACACCCGCCATTGGTAACCTACTGATCAAAACAAGAGAAAACAAGACACCATAAAAGAATGAGACAGACAGACAGATACACAGACAGACAGATATATACACAGACAGACAGATACACAGACAGACAGACAGATACACAGACAGACAGACAGATACACAGACAGATATATACACAGACAGACAGATACACAGACAGACAGACAGACAGACAGATACACAGACAGACAGACAGACAGATACACAGAGAGACAGATACACAGACAGACAGACAGACAGATACACAGAGAGACAGATACACAGACAGACAGACAGACAGATACACAGACAGACAGGCAAGCAGACAGACAGACAGATACACAGACAGACAGACAGACAGACAGATACACAGACAGACAGATACACAGACAGACAGACAGATACACAGACAGACAGACAGACAGATACACAGACAGACAGACAGACAGACAGATACACAGACAGACAGACAGACAGATACACAGACAGACACAGACAGACAGATACACAGACAGACAGACAGATACACAGACAGACAGACAGATACACGGCCACACGGAAAATAAGTCTTCAGATACAGAATGAAGTGAATAGGAGAAAATGGAATGAGAGAGATGCAGAGATATAGACATATACAGAGGTGGGAGAGAAGTGGAGGTGGGAGGGAGGGGTTGAACAATTCTTTACAAAATTGGGAGGGAATGGGTAAAACGGTAAGGGGGAGAAACACAAATTTAGACAGACAGAGAGGGGATAATGGAGAGAGGGGGGGAGACAGACAGCCAGACAGACAGAGGGCAGATAGACAGACAGACAGACAGGGGGGGAGACAGACAGCCAGACAGACAGAGGGCAGACAGACAGACAGACAGACAGAGGGGGGGGAGACAGACAGCCAGACAGACAAAGACAGAGAAAGAGACAGAAACAGAAAAGAACTGCAATGATAATGCCAATGACAGCGATGTTTTATTTTCCATCATTAATAGTTATTGACTAAAAGCCCTTTTTTCAAACTTGCCGTTCAAGAAGAAGAAGAAGAGGAAGAAGAAGAAGAAGAGGAGGAGGAAAAAGAAGAAGAAGAAGAAGAAATATAGAAAATAAGAAGAAAAGAAGAAGAAGAAGAAAGACAAAGAGAAGAAGCTGATGATGATGACGATGATGATGATGATGATGATCATTATGATGATGATGAAGAAGAAAAAGAAGAAGAAGAAGAAACAAGAAGCAAGAAGACGACGACGAAGAAGAACAACAACAACAAGAAGAAAAATAATGATAATGATAATAACATAAATAATAAAACAGACAGAGTAACACCCAGAAACAGAGACAGAGAAAGACAAAGATGAACAGACTGACAGATGGATCTGTATTTTCCAACAGCACAGACAGTGACACAAAACAACAGTGTTTGCCTAACTTCCCATATGAAGACGAAGAGCCAGACAGAAAGATAGAAATTTAATTAATGGTGTTACATGCCATAACTTTCACGATGTTCGTACAGATACAGAGAAGGATACACAGACAGAGATATACAGCGAGATAGGGACAGAAAATCATAAAATCAAAGACAGAGAAGATCAACAAACAAACAAAAAAATAAATAAAAGCAGAGACGGACAGGGGGATAGGCTTATGTGGTATTGTGAGTCACGACTTTTTTTTTTACTTTCGTGCACAAGAGAGAGGGGGGGGGGAGGACAGACAGACAGACAGACAGAGAGAGAGACACAGAGAGAGACAGACACAGAGAGAGACAGAGACAGAAACAGAGACAGAGAGACACAGACAGACACAGAGAGACAAAGGCAGATAGAAACAGACAGACACAGACACAGACAGAGAGAGAGAGAGAGAGACGGAGACTGACAGACAGAGACAGAGGCAGAGAGGGAGAGACACACACACAGAGACAGACAGACAGACAGACAGAGACAGAGGCAGAGAGAGACAGAGACAGAGAGAGACAGATATAGAGACAGAGACAGACAGACAGAGAGACAGACACAGAGGCAGAGGCAGAGAGAGACACACACACAGAGAGACAAAGAGAGAGACAGAGACAGAGGCAGAGACAGAGGCAGAGAGAGACAGAGAGAGAGAGACAGAGAGGGAGACAGAGAGACAGAGAGACCACAGACACAGGCAGAAACAGAAACATAGACAGAGACAGAAAGAGAGAGAGGCATAAAAACAGATACAGACAGACAGACGGACAGACAGACAGACAGAGACATATCGAGACAAAGACAGAGAAACAGACACTCAGAAAAAGAGAAGACGACAAAAAAAAAAAAAAAGAACTGTAAACAGACAAACACCAGAAACAGAGAACAAGGAGAAGCTTATGTAATATTTGAAGTCAGGACAGACGGACAGACAGATAAATACACATCGAGACAAAGACAGAAAAACAGACACTCAGAAACAGAAAAGTCAACGAAAGACAGAACTGAAGACAGACAAGACACCAGAGACAGAGAACACGAAGAAGCTTGTGTAGTATTAGAAGCCATAACTTTCATTTAGTTCAGCCTTTATAGACAGTATCCTTTGACTTTAAGGGAAAGTGACCTTTGGCCGGTTTTTGTGATCTTTGCCGTAAAGTTGATGGACTTTTCGTCCAGGGTAAGTGATCCAAAGTCCCATTGAAACGTTTCCTCAGTTTTGATACGCACGTCTTGACATAAAAATGGAAAGTAGGACATTAAAAGTGTAAGGGAAGAAATGGGTTGGGTAGGGGTAGGGTGGGGGTGGGGGTAGTGACTGGGCAGGGCCCGGGAGGTGGGGGTGGGGGGTCAGGGATGTACGGAAAGAATATGAAATAAGGAAATGTCGTATAACACAGATCACACTATTAAAAGGATTTTGCCATTCACCACGCGTTTTTTTTTTTTGTTTTTTTTTTCAAAGGTCCTGTCCACACGTAAAAGAGGAATTTTTATTCATAATGGAGAATGTGTGTGTGTGTGTGTGTGTGTGTGTGTGTGTGTGTGTGTGTGTGTGTGTGTGTGTGTGTGTGTGTGTGTGTGTGTGTGTGTGTGTGTGTGTGTGTGTGTGTGTGAGTGAATGGGTGTGTGTGTGTGTGTGGGTGTGTGTGAGTGAGAGCGAGTGAGTGAGTGTGTGTGTGTGTGTGTGTGTGTGTGTGTATGTGTGTATGTGTGTGTGAGAGAGTGAGTGTGTATCTGTGTGCGTGACTGTGTGTGTGAGTGAGTGTGCGTGTGCATGTGTGAGTGCATGTGTATGTGTGTGCGTGTGTATATGTGTGTGCATGTATCTGTGTGTCTGTGTGTGTCTGAGTGTGCCTGTGTGTGTCTGTATGTGTGTATATAAGTCTGTCTGTGTATGTGTGTATCTGAATGTGTCTGTGTGTGTCTACGTGTGCCTCTGTGTCTGCCTGTGCGTGTGTGTATTTATGTGTATCTTTGTCTGTATGTTTGTATGTGTATATTTATATGAGGGGTGGGGCAGAGTGACAGGGAGGAGGGTTGTATAAATGGATGGACAGAAGAAGAAATAAAGGAGTGTTTGATGAGACAGGTATCTACCACAAATAAACCATTGATTTGTTAACATCTACATGGTATTCTACATTATTTTTCTTATCAATCCCCAGCGAGATGGGAGAGATTCCTTGATTTTCTCCGATATTGTGAATCTTTCACCCCCTCACCCCAAAAACATGTATACACACACACGCGCACGCGCACGCACACGCACACACGCACACACGCACGCACGCACGCAGACACACATATATGTATCTACATATATATATATATATATATATATATATATATGTATATATACATATATGTATGTACATATATATATATATACATATATATATATATATGTACATACGTACATACGCACATACATACATACATACATACATACATACATACATACATACATACATGCATACATACATAATACATGCATACATACATGCATATATATGCATATAAACGTCTTTATGATACGTAAGTTATCAACTGTGCTTTTGAAACGTCCAGCCTTTACCCACCACATAGGTTATGCAATATTAAGAAGACATAGTGTGTGGGGGGGGGGGGGGGAGAAAAGGGAGGTGTGGCGGTTTAAAGAAAGCATTGTGGGAAAAAAAAACTCTGATCTCAAAAACAAAAGAAAGAAATAGGAATACAGAAACAAGAAGAAAGAAGAAAATTATTGTTAAACAGAAACAAACACACATACATCTTGAAGTTGTAAACTGTTTGTTTGTGTTTTACACCCAGCCTCTCCCACAGAAGGCCTTATTCTACCCGATGTGTGTGTGTGTGTGTGTGTGCTGTGTGGTGTGTGTGTGTGTGTGTGTGTGTGTGTGTGTGTGTGTGTGTGTGTGTGTGTGTGTGTGTGTGTGTGTGTGTGTGTTTGTGTGTGTTTGTGTGTGTGTGTGTGTGTGTGTGTGTGTGTGTGTGTGTTTGTGTGTGTGTGTGTGTGTGTATTTGTGTGTGTGTGTGATATGTGTGTTGTGTGTGTGTGTGTGTGTGTGTGTGTGTGTGTGTGTGTGTGTGTGTGTGTGTGTGTGTTGTGTGTGTGTGTGTGTGTGTGTGTGTGGTTGTGTGTTGTGTTGTGTGGTGTGTGCCTGCTGTGTGCGTGTGTGTGTATGTATGTGGTTTAGTGTGTGTTTGTGGTGTGTGTGTGTGTGTGTGTGAGTGAGGTGTGTGTGTAGTGTGTGGTGTGTGTGTGTATGTGAGTGTAGTGAGTGTGTGTGTGTGAGAGAGAGAGAGTTAGTCAGTGTGCGTGTGTGTGTGTGTGAGTGAGTATGCGTGGTGTGTGTGTGAGTGAGTATGGTGTGTGTGTGTATGTGTGTGTGTGTTTATAGGGGGGGAGTAGTTGTTACAGGGATGATAGAGAGAAGAAGAAACAAAGATACTGTTGGAAAACAGAGGCAAAGACAAAACCAAATCTCTTATCTACGTCAATAAAATAATTAATGTTATTAATTATTTTTCGAACATTTTCTCTACGACCATACAACGAAATACTGTACACAATAAAGGAAGAGAAAAATGAATGGAGGTTACACAGACAGACGAAGAAATAAGGAAATTTGTTGGGGAAGACACACACAAAAAAGACAAAACAGATTTCGTTATTGACAACCTGAGGACATAACTCTTGAGAGTCACGTAGGAATTATCTCCCATGTTGTGGAACTTCTCAAATCTAACACAGTTTGCGTAACCCATTCAGCTAGCATAGAACCAGATACAAAGCACAAAAACCGTAAGCTCAGAAAAAAAAATTCTCACTGCTTCCCTCTTATTTCTTTGGTATTCTTTATTGACACTTTAAAGTTAACTGGTGTTTTATAGCATGCAACCAACGCCTCTAACAGGAGTTAGTCTGTAACGAAAACAAGAATACATCAAATGTTCAAGTGAAATAAAAAAAAAATCGTTAATTCTTTCCTGTCTCCACCCTGTTGTTCCCTTCCGCTCTTTCACACACCCACACATATGTACGTATGATGCAGGAGTGGTCTTTCATAATATTTTATTTTAAGAATATTAACAACAAGAAAGTGATACGATGAATAACTTACAAAATTCTGAACAATCGTTTTGGTGTGAAGAAAATGAATGGAATAAACACAGTATACAACATACTGCGTTTTCCATCAATTGAAATTCGATAATTAAATTACAATTATTGTAATGCCTGAGCCTTAGTAAAAACAAATATTGCAACAAATATAATCACTTTATGAACATTACTGAATGAAGCACACACAGAGACAGAGAAAGCTAAATAATTATGTGGTGGATTAGCACTAGAAGACGACAACATGCAAAGAAAAGAAAGGACCTATTTCTTTCTCCCAATTTTGATAGCACGTAGTTTTCCATGGCTGTAAAATGGTTTACTAAGAAGAAAAATCATTGATCGATATCCGTTGGTGGCATATACATGTATTGTCTGTGTGTCTGTCAGTGCATCTTTCTCTCTAACAAATCTTATCCTTTGATTACCTTATGTATTGTCTAGTTGTATTGAGTTATTGATCCATTTCCTTTTCAGTATATTTAATCCCATGCTTACTTTTACCCTTACTTTACTTTTTTCTGTCATATTGGGCTTGTTAAGTGTAGAGGAGATGCAGCTTTCGGACGTGGGCCAAATGGGTAGCGTCTGCCATTCTTAGGTTCATTCTTTCAGTTGTTTCTTTCAAACCTTCTGTCCATCTTTTCCAAGGACGCCCCTTTCCTATAGATCCATACCTTTTCATATTATAAGCTTCGTATGCTGTTCATTCCAGGCAGATACGTAAATTAGCAATATTAAGTTCGAAAACAACAGGAAAGCTGGAGGGAAAGAGAGCACCAGGTAGACCCAGGGAGAAGATACTGGACGGACTTGCAGAGTGACTGAAGACAAAGAGGGTGGAAGAGATGCTTGAGAAAACAAGAGACAGAAACAGATGGAAGGCCGTGATCTCCAACGCCATGTGGCAGGGCACCTGATGATGATGATGATGATGATGATGATGATGATGATGATGATGATGATGATGATGAAGTTCGAAAAATTGTTTTTAGCTGATAACTTTCTACTGTTGGAAAATAAGGTACCATTGTCAGTGTCTTTACTCGTAGGACCAATCCCACTGTGTGAATCATCGGCTTCACATTTTTTACAGCTTCAAGTACACAGAGACTTACATATCTGTTTCATTGGTAGTGGGCATTCTTGTCCCTGTGTATGCGTTTGTATCAGACATTTATACAGGCAGGAAGTTCGTTCTTAGTTACCATTTTTCTTCACCATCTCACACCTCTACCCCCCTACACCCCTCTTTTCTGTTTGTTTATCTCCCCTACATTCTCCCATAGCGACATTGTTTCAATTGGATCTATAAAATCTATCAATAAAAGCTGTATGTTATATACATCACTTGAAACTGCAAACATTTCTGAGTGTTATGGTGTTTAGTTTGATAATATAATTTGATAATAAAAAAAAAATTATAAGTTAATATTTGACGAAATAGCATGATTTCTGGTAAATGTACTGTCAGTTTCGTGAAAAATCATAACAAATCTCATAACGGAAAAAGAGTTAAATGCTTCCTTTACTTTCTTCTTTTTGTTTGTATATTTGTAATCTACATATTTAGTTGTATTCTATACTTACAGTCGATTTTTCTTTACTTTTTTATTTTCAAATAATACATTTCACTATCATGTTTGTAACTTAATCTGTATTTTTACGGTTGATTTTTTTCTGTACTTTTTCAGTGTCAAGTAATGTATTTCGCTTTTAAGTCTTTACATTATGTTAGATGCGTAGTATAGCAATGACTAGCTGTGAGACAGGTCCAGTGGGACTGGATGCTACTATCCTGAAGTAATAAACTGTTTTGAAGTTCTGTCAAATTCCATCTGTCTGTCTGTTTGTTAGGATAAATACACCAACAAGGAGATTTGGGCTGTTGATTGATCTTTAATAAAATCGGACAAAGCTGCTGCTGCTGAATTATAATTACGATTGGGTCAATTAAATTAGATAAACCATGTTGAGGAATATATGTATATGTTTGGTTGGTTGGTTGGTTGGTTGGTTGGTTGGTTGGTTGGTTGATTGGTTGGTTGGTTGGTTGGTTGGTTGGTTGGTTGGTTGGTTGGTTGGTTGGTTGGTTTGCGCTATATCGACAAAGGCCAAACGGCCGAAAATTTGCGCTTGCCTTGCTTTGCTATATTTGATACACGTTTAATTTCTATTCTGGGTTTTTCCTTCAGTTTGTATTCATCTATGTTTCCTGTGAAGTAGCTGCATCTCTACAATAGTAATAGTCTACACAAATAACCAAAGACCACAGACAGTCAGACTTATAGAATTATTGTTATTATTGGTAATATGTCCATTGGCTGGCTGGTTAGTTTGTAGGGGGTGGGGACGGTTGCTTCTTTATTTGCGTGTGTGTGTGTGTGTGTGCGTGTGTGTGTGTGTGTATGTGTGTGTGTGTGTTTGTTTGCGTGTGTGTATGTGCATGTGTGCGCGCGCGCGCGTGTGTGTGTATGTGTGTGTATGTGTGTGTGTATGTACATGTGTGTGTGTGTGTGTGTGTGTGTGTGTGTGTGTGTGTGTGTGTGTGTGTGTGTGTGTGTGTGTGTGTGTGTGTGTGTGTGTGTGTGTGTGTGTGTGTGTGTGTGTGTGAACTCTTTTTCGTCTCAAACATAGTTTAAATTTTAGTTTTAGTTTTTCGTTGCAATTATTTCTGCGATTTACAAAGACAACATAATCAATACTAATGTTAATGACTATAATGATAGAAGGAAAAAAAAGAATGCTTGTAATAATGATAATGATAATAATGGTAACAATGGTAACTAACAACAATAATATTGCTTGTGATAATGATAGTGATAAAAAAATAACATGATAACAATAACAACAATAACATCAACAACAACGATAATGATAATGTTGATGATGATGGTGAACACATACACACACATATAGATAGATATATATATATATATATATACATATGCATATATATGTATATATATATAGAGAGAGAGACAGACAGACAGACAGACAGACAGAGATGTGTGTTGTGTGTATACATATACATATATATATATATATATATATATGTATATTTATATATACATATATGTATATACGCGCGTGCACACACACATACACAGAAACACAAACACACACACTCACAAACACACACACACACACAAACACACACACACACACACACACACACACACACATACACTCACACACACATGAGAATACACACATTCTAACACCGTCTAACTACACATACACATATATACCAATGAACATCAAGGATACTCACATAAATGACTACATGACGCCAAGTGATCGGAGTTATTTGAGATATTTCAAGAGGGATTCATCGCTCTCGGACAGCTCCATATGGGCTCCACCAAAACCCGTCAGCAATTATCTAACAGATTTCTTTAGCCTGCACAAAACCCATGTGATAAATAATTAGAAGCGGAATTACATATTGATGGATGAACAGTCATGGTATAACAATGGACAAGTTATAATTATCAGCGACATGACAGACATTCTAATAAATAAATTGACATACATGATAGGACAGATAGTCCTATGAAAAGGTGAGGAAATAGAATGAAATAAAAGCAATCAGTTGTAGAGTACATATGATACATGATGAATGAAGGAAGGTAAACCAAAATATACATAGTCATGAGCTGTCTGATGACAGGTACATGTATACAAGCCAAAGGCCATTCGCTACTCACCAGTCCAACGTTGTCAGCACTGAAGAGATTCAAAAGGATTTCTAAATAGTTTAGAGAGCAAACTGAACGACGGATCCCCCACCCACCCACCCTGATCATCAGTGAATAATGTGTAGCTTCTTCTTCTCCCTTAACCCTTTCATTTCTGCACCTTCTCCACCAGCATACTGCATAATCAAACACGCTAGCAAAGCAAAAAGCTAACCCCTTGACTCCCTCACCTCATCCACTAGCATCCTGCAGGAAGCTGGTGGATAGGGTGAGGAAGTCGAAGGGTTCCGTTTAAGCGACAGGTGGATAGAGTGCAGGAGTCAAAGGGTTAGACCCGTGAGGAGTCTTGGGTGCTGCACTAAAAAGAAAACTATTTATCTTGCTCTGTCAGTTGTGTGTCAAATCCATGTTTCTGCGATTGCTTTTTCTGTCTCTCTATTGCGTAATGTCGGCGAGCCATCGCTTTTGTGGTTGTTGTTGTTATTGTTGTTGGAGTTCTTGATCATTGTTGATATGACCGGTGTTTCTGATGTTTAGTATTTTGCTATAACATCTCATTTCCGTGGTTTGGATTCGTCTTTCCACGTCTGCTGTGAAAGTCCATGTTTTACATGCATACAGGAAGACAGAACATAGCTGTGCACGTGAGAGTCGGGTCTAGTGGTTTCATGGAGTTGTTGAATAATGTGTAAGCATCATTATCATCATCAAGTGCCTTACCACATGGCGTTGGCGATCATGGCCTTCCATCTGTTTCTATCTCTTGTTGCCTCAAGCATCTCTTCCACCCTCTTTGTCTTCAGCTACTCTGCAAGTCCGTCCAATATCTTCATCCTGGGTCTACCTGGTACTCTCTTTCCCTCCACCTTTCCTGTTGTGACCAGGTGCTCCAATTCCCCTTTCCTCATAAAATGACATATAAATGTTGCTTGTCTTTTCCTAATCTTCCATTATCAATGATCTTCTTGTGTCTGCCTCCATCAAGACTGTCTCGTTTGTTTCTTTGCTGTCCATGGAACTTCAATATTCTTCTTAGAAACACATCTCGGCTGCCTCATCATAGAAACCACATCTCGGCTGCCTCAATCTTGTTCTGGCTTTGCTTGTTGACTGTCCACGCCTCACAACCGTATAACAATATTGGTTCTATATAACATTCAAGAACTCTCTTCCTAATGTTAATGATCGGCATTTGTTGGTAAGAATGCTTTTCATCTTCTTGAATGCTGTTTTGGTTTGGCCGATTCTGCTGGCTATTTCTGATGTGCATCTGCTGTCTGGGGAAATGATCGTTCCCAGATATTTAAACTTATCAGCCTGTCTCAAGGTTGTGCCGTGTGCTGTTATTTTGCATAGACTTAAAAAAACAGTGTTGTGATGCTTACTTTGAACGAAGACAGATGGGAAAAGACGTTCTTAGAACAAACAAAAAACTGTACAAATAACCCATTTGGTCAAACAGAATACAAAAATTAAGAGAAAAAGACTGAAAAGGAATTCCTTTTCCCACACTGGACAGAGCAGCAGGAAGTTTCAGTCTTTTTCTCCTAATTTTTGTATCTGGTGTTTGTTTAATTGTGATCTTACGCTTGACAAAGGCCAGTTGGCCGAAAATTTGCGCCTGTCTTGTCTTGTCTTGTTGCATTAAATACGCGTTCTGATTCTTCTTTCGTGTTTTATCAGGTTCCTGTTTGCTTGAACGCGGGCAGTCACACTTGTTTTAGATTTCAAACAAAACAGACCTGTTCAATCCTTCACACTTGGCCTGTTAATACTCCCTACAGTAAGACCCATCGTCTTTTACTTTAACAGAACGGAACAGTCCAACAACAAGTCTCTATGAAGAACTCCCTGTACCCTCCTGTCAACAAAAACAGAAACAAACTATTGCAGTCCATCACGGTTGGTGTCTGTTAGTACATGTACTGTCCAGCACTGTAAGTGGTCCACTCAACGCCACTGCCTGGCTTTTTAACTTCATCAAACCGGTTAAATCAATGGAAATTGCATGCAGATAGAAAAGCTGAGTGGAGTTATTTTACACTAAATACTGCTTTAATATACTCAAGCTTTGCACATCAGCATTGCAAACGTGCGAAAGGATGAGGGGGAGGGTGTGTGGGGGAGGGGGGGGGAGAAGAAAAACAATGAAAAGAAGAAATGGACAGCAATCTGCATTTGTGTTTGTTTGCAAGGTGGGTTTTTTTTAACCTCTCTGCCCCTGTCTGTCTGTCTCTGTCTCTGTCCCTGTCTCTGTCTCTCTCTCATCTGTCTCTCTCTCTCTCTGTCTGTCTCTCTGTCTCTCTCTTCTCTGTCTCTCTCTCTCTGTCTCTCTCTCTCTCTTTCTGTCTGTCTGTCTCTCTTTCTCTCTCTCTCTCTCTCTTCTCTCTCTCTCTCTCTGTCTCTCTCTCTCTTTCTGTCTGTCTGTCTCTCTTTCTCTCTCTCTCTCTTTCTTTCTCTTTTCTCTGTCTCTGTCTGTTTGTCTCTCTCTCTCTCTCTCTTCTCTCTTCTCTCTCTTCTCTGTCTCTGTCTCTCTGTCTGTCTCTCTCTCTCTCTCTTTCCTCTCTCTCTCTCTTTCTCTGTCTCTGTCTCTGTCTTGTCTGTCTCTGTCTGTCTCTGTCTGTCTGTTTCTCTCTCTCTTTTTTTTTTCTCTTTCCTCTCTGTCTCTCTCTCTCTCTCTGTCTCTCTCTTTTCTCTGTCTCTGTCTGTCTGTCTTCTCTCTCTCTCTCTCTCTCTCTCTCTCTCCCTCTCTCTCTCTTCTCCTCCCTTCTTTTTTTTAAAACTATGCTCTGCTCAACCTCTTATACCATACTTTGGGTCCTAGTTCCCTAATCCCTACACGTCTCTATTTCCTTTAAAACTATCGAAATGACCCAATAAAGGAACCTTTTAACGTGGTTTACTGTTCATGGTTCAGCATGGACAAAACGACCCTTTGTCCGGGGTTAATATCGTTATTTGGACATAGTCTGCTGGACAATCGCTACACCTCTCTGACTGCGTAAAATCCCTAGCAACTGACTCTCTGTCTGTCTGTGTCTGTCTGTCTCTCTCTCTCTCTCTCTCTCTCTCTCTCTCTCTCTCTCTGTCTTTTCTCTCTCTCTCTCTCATTTCCTCTCTCTCTCTCCCTATCTCTCTCGTTCACTCGCTCTTTCTGTTTCTTTCTCTCTCACTCTTTCTCTCTCTCTCTCTTTCTTTCTTTCTTTCTTCTTTCTGTCTCTCTCTCTCTCTCTCTCTCTCGTTCTGTCTCTGTGTCTCCGTGTGTCTGTCTCTCTGTCTCTATCTCTCTCTTTCTCTCTGTCTGTCTGTCTGTCTGTCTCTCTGTCTGTCTCTCTGTCTCTATCTCTCTGTCTGTCTGTCTGTCTCTGTGTGTGTGTCTCTCTCTCTTTCTCTGACTCTCTGTCTCTGTCTCTCTCTGTCTGTCTGTCTCTTTCTCCATCTATCTTATTCTCTCTCTCTCTCTCTCTCACTCTCTCTCTCCTCTCTCTCTCTCCCTGACGCACATACACACACCCTCTCTCTTTCTCTCTCTCTCTTTCTCTCTCTCCCTTTCTCTCTCTCTCTCTCTCTCTGTCTCTGTCTCTCTATACATATCTATCTCTGTCTGTCTGTCAGTCCGTCTGTCTGTCAGTCCGTCTGTCTGTCTGTCTGTGTCTCTGTCTCTCAGTCTCTGTCTCTGTCTCAGTCTGTCTGTCTGTCTCTGTCTCTCTGTCTCTCTGTCTCTCTGTCTCTGTCTCTCAGTCTCTGTCTCTGTCTCAGTCTCTGTCTGTCTGTCTGTCTCTCTCTCTCTCTCTCTCTCTCTCTCTCTCTCTCTCGTCTCTCAGTCTCTCTGTCTCTGTCTCTCTGTCTCTCTCTCTCTCTCTGTCTCTCTCTGTCTCTCTCTCTCTCTCTCTCTCTCTCTCTCTCTCTCTCTCTCTTTCTCTCTCTCTCGCCGTTGTTAGAGACCCAAATCGCCCAGATAGCGCACCAGGGGAGTTAATACCCCGTATCACGTGCGATGAAGATTTCACTCCCTTTTTGTGTGTTTTACATCGCGGTCCTAACACTAAGACTAACACTAGCACCAGGGTCTGTGGCGATGGCTTTGCCAAAGACATAACTATGGTAATGCTGCCTGGCCGCACAGACTCGCTCTGGCTCTTTTTCACCTCAATGGAGAGAGACCTCCACGAACATTAAATTATGAACACTAGACATAAAAAAAAATTAGGAATTCAGTCCTTTTTAGAATAAAGACGTGGTGTTAATCCTATTTCTCTATCACGTCCTCCCCCACCTTCACCCATTGCCCTCCTTCCCTCCCCTTCCCTCCTACCCCCCCCCCCCCCCCCGTAATTTTTTTTTTTTTCATACATTCTCTTTCCATTTCAGGATGGGGTTTGGGTGTGAGCATGTGCAAATTTGGAGGGTTAGGGTTTAATGTATGCCTGTCGTAAATTTTACAGCGAGGAGCGAGCGGTTTATAAGAGGAGGGACACAAGGGAGATCAGCTTCAAGCTCGAGTTGGCTCCCTTGATCGTTCTATCGGTTTGGGCCCCTCACCACAGAGTCAGCATGAAGGTACTTCTCTGTCTGTGTGTCTGTCTGTCTGTTCTTCTGTCTGTCTGTCTGTCTGTCTGTTTGTCTGTCTGTTCTTCTGTCTGTCTGTCTGTTTGTCTGTCTGTCCATTCGCTTGTCTGTCTGTCTGTCTGTCTGTCTGTCTGTCTGTCTGTATGTCTGTATGTCTGTCTGTCTGTCCGTCTGACTGTCTGTCTGTCGGTCTGTCTGTCTTTCTGTTTGTCCGTCCGTCTGTCTATCTGTCTGTGTGTGTGTGTCTGTCCGTCTGTCTGTCCGTCTGTCTGTCTGTCCGTCAGAATATCCGTTCGTCCGTCTGTCTGTCTGTCTGTCTGCCTGTTTGTCTGTCTGTCTGTTTGTCTGTATGTCTGTCTCTCTGTTTGTCCGTCTCTGTCTGTCCGTTTGTCTGTCTCTGTCTGTCTGTCTGTCTGTCCGGTTTGTCTGCCTCTGTCTGTTCGTTTGTCTGTCTGTCCGTTTGTTTGTCTCTGTCTGTATTTGTGTATGGCTCTATCTCTGTATATCTGTCTTGGGTCTGTCTCTCTCTGTCTCTATGTGTACATGTATGATGTCTGAATCCGTCGTTGTGTGGTCGCTTAAATTGTGCTATCCTCTGTAAACATTTTTCATTTACCTTCAAAGTACTCTCGACATGAATGAAACTGTGAAAGTATGATGTATTGGACATTAACGAAGATGCACAGTTTAAGATGGATTGCATTGTATTGTACTTGTTTGTTTGCACTATCTTGTGTTCAGTTCCCTCCCCTTCATATGTTTCTATTGGAAGACGAGTTATGCCGCTTGATATAAAGACCGTAAGAAGGTATTGTCAGTAAAATGTAAAACATGGAACCAGAAAAACACGAAAATAGAATCAGAACGCGTATTTAAAGTAACCAGACAAGACAGGTGCAAATTTTCGGCCAACTGGTCTTTGTCAAGCGTAGGCGTAAGATCACAAACGAACAAACACCAAATACAAAAATTAAGAGAAAAGGACTAAAACTTCCCTGCTGCTTCGTCCAGTGGGAGAAAAGGACTCTCTTCTTCTCCTAATTTTTGTATTTGGTGTTTGTTTGTTTGTTTGTGATCTTACGTTTACGCTTGTCAAAGGTCAGTTGGCTGAAAATTTGCGCCTGTCTTGTCTGGTTGTATTAAATACGCGTTCTGGTTCTATTTTCATGTTTTTCTGGTTCCTGTTTGTTTGAACGCGGGCGGTCGCACTTGTTTTGTAAAAGTTGAAGTTTGGATTTGTTCAAGAGAGAATCGTCGTACTCAAACAAGCTTCAACCAAATCTGCTAGCCGTTATCTGGCAAACTCCTTGGTCCTACGTACAAACCCTATGCGTTAGCAAGGTTTTGAAATGGAGAAGGGGGGTTGGGTGTGGGGAACATGACCTATGAAACACTGACATTACCAGGGTGGTTGGAACATTGGGATGGGCCGTGAAGAAGCCAGCTTTCATGTTGTGGGCTGGGACTGAAGTCCAGACAAGATCTTGAGTCCATAGCTATATGAAAAGATTCAGACAGCCAGGGTGAAAAATATTATCAAATCTCTCCCCTCCCCCCCTTTGTCTCTTTGCTCTCTCTCTCTCTCTCTCTCGCTCTCATCTCTCCCCTCCTCCTCTCTTCTCTCTCTCTCTCTCTGCTCTCTCTCTCCTCTCTCTCTGCTCTCTTCTTCTCTCTTCTTCTCTTCTCTCTCTCTCTCTCTCTCTCTCTGCTCTCGTCTCCTCTCTCTCTCTTCTCTCTCTCGTCTCGCTCTCTCTCTCTCTCTCCTCTCTGCTCTCTCGCTCTCTCTCTCTCTCTCTCTCTCTCTCTCTCTCTCTCTCTCTTCTCTCTCCTCTCTCTCTCTCTCTCTCCTCTTCTCTCCTCTCTCTCTCTCTCTCTCTCCTCCTCTCCTCTCCTCTCTGCTCTCTCTCTCTCTCTCTCGTCTCTCTCTCTCTCGCTCTCTCTCTCTCTCGTCTCTCTCCTCTCTCTCCTCTCTCTCCTCTCGCTCTCTCTCTCTCTCCTCTCGCTCTCTCTCTCTCCTCTCTCTCTCTCTCTCGTCTCTCTCTCTCTCTCTCTCTCTCGCTCTCTCTCTCTCTCTCTCTCTCTGCTCTCTCTCTCTCTCTCCTCTCTCGTCTCTCTCTCTCTCTCTCGCTCCTCTCTCTCTCTGCTCTCTCTCGCTCTCTCTCTCTCTCTCCTCTCTCGTCTCTCTCTCTCTCTCTCGCTCTCTCTCTCTCTCTCGCTCTCTCTCTCTCTCTCGTCTCTCTCTCTCTCTCGCTTCTCTCTCTCTCTCTCCCTCTCGTCTCTCTCCTCTCTCGCTCTCCTCCTCGCTCTCTCTCCTCTCTCTCTCTCTCTCTCTCTCTCTCTCTCTCTAACAACTATTAGGAATCACCCATTCTGCGAAGCCATGGGTTTGTTTTTTAAAGCGATTTAAATCCTGATACGTTTTTTTTTTTTGTGTGTTTTTGTTTTTGTTCTTGTTTCTGTGTTTTTGAGTGTTCTGTGATCTAAAATGTCACAGTGGATTGAAAGGCGTAAGTACCGTACATCAGTGGCCTTGTGAGGAAGAATAGGAAACAATGTGTTTGTTTTTACAGTTAGATCGCTATAACCCTTTGACTCCCATACCCTGTCCACCACCATCCTGCAATGTCTACTGTGCTAGCAAAGTAAAATCTTAACCCTTTGACTCCTTCACCTTGTCCATCAGTTTCATGCAGGAAACAGATGCGTATGGTGGGGGGGTCAAAGGGTTAAGTTTTTGATGTTGGTGGATAGGGTGTGGGAGTCGAAAAGTTAAGTATGCATACAACCGCAACAACAAGCATGCATTAAGTCATACAACACAGGAAGCGAAGCTGGTCAAATATTTTACATCATATATTTGAAATGCGCTAACAATTCGGATGACTTTTTTTTCAAAGTTACTTGTTATGTTCGAAGTAATAGTTATGTGAAGGTTTTGCTATTGCTGTTGTTGTTTACCTGTTTCCTTTGTGGATTCGATTCCCTATCAATCCAAACAAATCGTTGTGGGAATTTTCGTCCCCAGCCTGTTCTGACCTAGAACTGATCGTGCTAGTGGCCAGTTGGAAAGATTAGGACCAGACAGTTGGCTCTCACCCATTTAACTCTTTGACTCTCACACGCTATCCACCACCAGCATTCTGCATTGTCTACCATGCTCATCATCATCATCAGGTGCCCTGCTGCATGGCGTTGGCGACCATGAACTTCCAACCATCTGTATCTCTCGTTGCCCCTAGCATCTCCCCCACCCTCCTCATCCCAGCCACTCTGCAAGTCCGTCCAGCATTCTCTCCCTGGGTCTACCTGGTGCTCTCTTTCCCTCCACCTTTCCTGTTGTGACCAGGTGCTCCAATCCCCCTTCCTCATAAAATGGCCTATAAATGTTGCCTGTCTTTTCCTAATCTTCCTTATGAGTGATCTATTTGTGTCTGCCTCCGTCAAGACTGTCTCGTTTGTTTTCTTTGCTATCCATGGAACTCTCAACATTCTTCTGAGAAACCACATCTCGGCTGCCTCAATTTTGCTCTGGCTTTGCTTGCTGACTGTCCACGCCTCGCATCCGTACAACAGTATTGGTTTTATATAACATTCAAGGACTCTCTTTCTGATGTTAATTGATAGGCATCTGTTGGTAAGAATGCTTGTCAATTTCTTGAATGCTGTTTTGGCTTGGCCGATTCTGCCAGCTATTTCCGATGTGCATCTGCCGTCTGATGAAATGACCGTTCGCAGGTATTTGAACATATTAACCTGTGTCAAGGTTGTGCCATTTGCTGTTATTTTGCATGAAGGGATTTCATGTTTTTTGCTGATCACCATGACTTCAGTCTTCCTGCTGTTTAGTTCCAACCCCTTACCTTTGCTTTCTATTTCTAGTATATTCAAAAGGTTTTGTAAGTCCCTTTCATTTTCTGCAATTAGCTAGCAAAGCAAAAACTTAACCCTCTGACTCCCTCACTCTATCCACCAGCTTTCTGCAGGAAGCTGGTGGATGTGGTGAGGGAGTCAGGGAGTTAAGTTTTTGCAGTTGGTGGATAGGGTGCGGGGGTCAAAAGGTCAGAGGACTCATCACTGAGGGTGTTGTTTCCCGTCCAGCAACGCAGATGTCTGTATCTTATACAGTTACTTAGCGTTAGCTACGTGGAAAAGAGGAGCATCATCAAATAACTCCTTAAACTGCAGACACAAAGGAAGGAAAAGTATTTTCTGTTCGTGAGGCAGCAAGTGGTCCTGATGAGACTCAACACCCAACACAACCGGCATAGTGCAAATATGAACCGCAAGTTGAAACCATCTTGTCCCTGCAGTCAAGGTGACCAGACAGCTGGACATTTTATTGCAACGATGTCACTTCTATCAGATGGAGTGACGAGAGACATGGATGACTACAGTTCCGCTAAACGTCAAGCTCTATGGCAGCTGGCAGAAACTGGAAGAAACGGCTACACTGATCGCCAGTTGTGGCCTGATCAGGCAGACCGCAAAGGACAGAAGAGGAAGAAAAAGAAGCAGAAGAAGCAGAAGAAGAAAAGAAGAAGAAGAAGAAGAAGAAGAAGAAGAAGAAGAAGAAAGAGGAGAACAAGAACAACAAGAAGAACAACAACGAGAAGAACAAGAAAAAGAAAAACAAGAAGAACAGCAAGAAGGAGAATGACTTATTCTGATGGTGACTTCAGTTTCCATGGGTTAAACGATGTGTTGGAGAACTCAAATGAATGCCGTGGGAGTACTGACACGGGTCGATGGAGAAGAAGATTATGAACGAAAACAAAAAGAAGAATAAAAAAGATGAAAAACATAATAGGAAAAATAAACACACGAAAATGACAATATGAATAGACATTTTAATGAAAGGTTGCCAACTATCTATTCAAAGTAAACATTCTTTGATTTCGCTTCTCTACTGCTGCTGAACTTGTATCTGTGTTATGTTTATATACAGTTGATTAAGATCAGTTGATCGAACATCAGTTGATCGCCTGATTTGTGTCTTCAATACTGAATGAGCCAGTGGTTCTCTTTTTCTGTTTCAACATGGGCCGTCCTTTCATTCATTAGTGATGAATTCAAACGTGAAATTGTTTTGTTTAAAAGACTATTCAAGGTGTGTGGGCAGTGTCCTGCAGGAAGCTGGTGTATAGGGTGAGGGAGTTAAAAGAGTGACGTTTTTGCAGTTAGTGGACAGGGTGCGAGGGTGAAAGGGTTAAAATTAGGCATCTCACAATGAAGAAAAAAAAATTCGTTTATGAACATATCATTTGCAGATACAAATGGAGACACACACAGATACAGACATAGGTATTATGTTTGTCCGAATAATGAGACATGACGCACGAACATGAAAAGCAAATCACAGGGAGACTTTTTTTTTTTAGGATCATCGCACCCAGGGAGGTTACCTTTGTGCTCACCTTTTTTTTCCGTCCCATTTTCTACGCCACCATT
>CM060314.1:6215471-6217971 GCA_030674185.1 Monoplex corrugatus | reverse complement strand
CATCATCATCATCATCATCATCATTATCATCATCATCGTCATGTGCCCTGCCACATGGCGTTGGCGATCATGGCCCTCAACACGAATCTATCCATTGTCGCTGAAGTGCATCTCCCACCCTCTCTGTCCTCAGCCACTCTGCACGTCCGTCCAATATTTTCTCCCGGGGTCTACCTGGTGTTATCTTTCCCATCAGCTTTCCAAGGGTTAATTCAGAGGGTACTATATTTCATAGTTTTGTGGTATGTTTTCCTAGATGACTTGGTGTTGAAAAGTAAGCCAAGACTGTGGCCGTTTTTTCAACTAAAAAAATCTCCACTGCAAGAGATATGTAAAACATTCTAAGACCGATAGATCAGCCGAGTGTTCTATTCATCATCGATAGGTGCCCTGCCGCATGGCGTTGGCGATCATGGACTTCTATCTGTCTCTATCTCTCGTTGCCCCTAGCATCTCTCCCACCCCCCTCGTCCCCAGCCACTCTGCAAGTCCGTCCAGCATTCTCTCCCTGGGTCTACCCAGTGCTTTCTTTCCCTCCAGCTTTCCTGTATGACCAGGTGCTCCAAATCCCCCTTCTATTGTGTTCTATTCACAATTAGATAATTGTAACAACCACCTCCCAATCCTCCTCCCGACAACAACAACAAAACAGAAACAAAAACCGGGAAAAATTATCAAAAGTCGATGAGGTAATTTGCAAAACAAGTATAGGAAATATAGCCGATAGGACCGCGAATTTAATTTTAGACAATGTCGAACACTTTTATATCCTTGTCAACAATAACTTGGTGTAGGAATACCCAGAAACGTTTGGTACGGCTTCTCGTAAAAATCATCTTATAACTTTGCCATAGCTCGTGCTGTGTTAAAGAGATGCACTACGCCGTCTGTCCAGATCATTTGTAATCTCCACATGACGACGTTCATGGCGTCGGGTGTATATAAATGGTTCAGCCTCCATAGATGGGGAGAGAACAGAAATTCCTCTTTTAACCCTTTGAATCCCGTACACTACCCACAAACTGCAAAACTTAACCCTTTGGCTCCCTCACCCTAACCACCAGGTTCCTACTACAGGAAGCTGGTGGATAGGGTGAGGGAATCAAAGGGAAGCTGGTGGATGGGATGAGGGAGTCAAAAGGAAGCTGGTGGATAGGGTGAGGGAGTCAAATGGAAGCTGGTAGATAGGGTGAGGGAGTCTTACAGAAAGCTGGTGGATAGGGTGAGGGAGTCAAAAGGAAGCTGGTGGATAGGGTGAGGGAGTCAAAAGGAAGCTGGTGGATAGAGTGAGGGAGTCCTACAGGAAGCTGATGGATAGGGTGAGGGAGTCAAGGGAAGCTGGTGGATAGGGTGAGGGAGTCAAAAGCTTAAGTTTTTGCTTAGCTAGCATGTTTTACAATGAAGGATGCTGGTAGACAGGATACGGGAATCAAAGGGTTAAGTGGTTAACCCTAACAGGGGATGGCAGGGGGGGTAGCTGAGGATTGCCTGGGGGGAGGGGATTAGGGCCAAGTAGGCGGGGCAAGAAGGAAGAGGTGGGGCAGGAAAATTGCTGACGGCTTCAGCGGTTTGTGTCGCCTTGTTTGCTGAGAGAGAAGGAGGAGGGGAGAGAGAGAGGAGGAGAGAGAGAGGGGGGGCGAAAGAGAGAAAGGGAGAGAGAGGGGAGAGAGAGGTGGGAGAGACAGGGGGTAGAGAGAGGAGGAGAGAGAGGTGGAGAAAGAGAGAAAGGGTAGAGAGAGGGGGGTGACAGAGAAAGATAGAAAAAAGACTCAGACAGACGGATAGACAGAGAAAGAAACACAGAGAGACAGAAAGAGAGAGATACAGAGACAGACAGGCGGACAGAGACAGAGAGAGCGAGAGAAAGAATGAGGAAGAGAGAGAGAGAGACAGAGACAGAGACACTGAGACAGAGACAGAGAAAGAAAGAGAGAGAAGGGGAAAGTCAGAGGGAGAGACAAACAGACAGAGAAAGAGAGAGAAAAGAAAGAGAGAAAGAGAAAGAGAGAGAGAGAAAGAAAGAGAGAGAGAAAGAAAGAAAGAGAAAGAGAAAAAAGCGAGAGAGACAGAGAAAGAGAAAGAGAGAGTTAGATCATTTCTTCATTTTAGCTGTAGCTTCTTATCAAGGGACGTAAAACACAGAAACAAGTTTCAACCAAAACTTTGAGGAAAAAAAACACTCTTGTAAAGTATTATCAAAACATTCAGATATTTACGTCAAAAAGCAATATAAATGTTGTATATACAAAGACAAATGAACCACGTTGACAAATGTATATGCAAAGACAAATGAATCACGTTGACAAATGTATATACAAAGTTTAATGAATCACGTGGACAAATGTATATACAAAGACAAATGAATCACGTTGACAAATGTATATACAAAGACAAATGAATCACGTTGACAAATGTATATACAAAGACAAATGAATCACGTTGACAAATGTATATACAAAGACAAATGAATCACGTTGACAAATGTATATACAAAGACAAA
>CM060314.1:6197971-6205471 GCA_030674185.1 Monoplex corrugatus | reverse complement strand
TCACCACTGATGGCATCTAAGGGGAAGGCAAAAGACAATACAACTTGGTACTAGCTATGTTGAGGGAGATATCGATAATAATAATGATGATAACGATAATGATGATAATAATAATGATAGTCATAATAATAACAATAATGGTAAAGATGATAAGGACAACAACAATAACGACGACACTAATAATGATGATGATGATACTAATGATAGCAATAGCAATAGCGATGATGATGATGATGATGACGACGACGACGACGACGACGATGATGATGATGATGATAAGAAGAAGAAGACTGATGAAGATGATAGAGTGGTGGTGGTGTGGTGGTGGTGGTGGTGGTGGTGGTGGTGGTGACGAGAGGAAGAAGAAAAAGAAGAAGAGGAAGAAGAAAAACAACAACAACAATGACAACAACAACAATAACAACCAGAACAAGAACAGGAACAGGAACAAAAAAAGAAGAACAAGAACAAGAACTAAAACAAGAACAAAAACAAGAAGAATAACAATGATTATGACATTTTTGAGGCGCCAAATCTTGATATACAAATCAAAATAAACGCACATTCTCATCATTTACCAAAGCAGTCTCTCACAATGACAAAACCAAAGGGCACAAAACACACGCACACTTGGAGGGAGGATAGCAGGGGATGGAACAAGGGGGTGGGTACATAGAGGGGGAAATCACTGCTGGACAAAAGGGTATGTCTTCAAGCTAGACTGAAGGAAAACAGACTATAGAGGGAAATCACTGCTGACAAAGGTATGTCTTCAAGCTAGACTTGAAGGAAACAGACTATAGAGGGGGAATCATGCTGGACAAAAGGTATGTCTTCAAGCTAGACTTGAAGGAAGACAGACTATAGAGGGGGAATCACTGCTGGACAAAAGGGTATGTCTTCAAGCTAGACTTGAAGGAAGACAGACTATAGAGGGGGATCACTGCTGGACAAAGGGTATGTCTTCAAGGTAGACTTGAAAGAAGACAGAGTATGTGACTGACGCACATCATTGGTCACATTACAAAGAATAGATATGATGTCTTTAATACAGTTTAAAGCAACGCAATACAGTGATATGTGATGTTGTTATAATTTTACTGCAATGATCATCATCATAGTCATCATCATGTGCCCTGCTGCATGGTGTTGGCGATCATGGCCCTCCAAACGAATTTATCCCCTGTCGCTGCAAGTACATCTCCCACCCCTCTGTCTTCAACCACTCTGCAAGTCCGTCCAGTATTCTCTCCCTGGGTCTACCTGGTGATCTCTTTCCCTCCAGCTTTCCTGTTGTGACCAGGTGTTCTAATTTCTCTTTACTGCAATACAAAACAATAAACCTGGACCTGCACAACGCCCCGGGGCACAACATTATCTTCCATCTGTGAGATGTCTTAGTTATTGAAGACTAGCAACATCAGACGGCAGATGCACATCAGAAATAGCCAGCAGAATCGGCCAAGCCAAAACAACATTCAAGAAGATGGAAAGCATTCTTACCAACAAATGCCTATCAATTAACATCAGGAAGAGAGTTCTTGAATGTTATATAGAACCAATACTGTTGTACGGTTGCGAGGCATGGACAGTCAACAAGCAAAGCCAGAACAAGATTGAGGCAGCCGAGATGTGGTTTCTAAGAAGAATGTTGAGAGTTCCATGGACAGCAAAGAAAACAAACGAGACAATCTTGATGGTGGCAGACACAAGTAGATCATTCATAAGGAAGATAAGGAAAAGACAGGCAACATTCATAGGCTATTTTATGAGGAAGGGGGAATTGGAACACCTGGTCACAACGGGAAAGCTGGAGGGAAGGATAGCACCGGGTAGACCCAGGGAGAAGTAACTAGACGGACTTGCAGAGTGGCTGAAGACATGGAGGGTGAAGAGATGCTTGAAGCAACAAGAGATAGAGACAATGGAAGTCCATAATCGCCAACGCCATGCGGCAGGGTACCTGATGATGATGATGATGATGATGAGCAACATCAGAGGTGATATGATCATAACTGCATGATCTGAGAAAAGAAAAGAACAAAACCAACCCACCATCATAACCATCAGCAGGAAATTAAATAGTTTTAGTCATCTGACTAGAATGTTACCCCACCAGGTAGCCCAACAAGCATTTCACGAGAAGATATCTGGATTTTAAGCAAGAGGCAGACAAAGGAAGACCTGGATGGACATCACACGGCATTTCCATTTTCAGACTTTCATTGTTTTTTCCCCAAGACACCCATGGTGTTACAGGTTGACAAGGAAAAGAGAGAAAGAAAATACAACACAATAAACTTTAAAACGTAACACAAGCATAACACGATACATTCGAAATAAAACCAAACTCAATAAAAAGGCGAATACCATACAAACAAAATAAAAGAAGACTAGGAAGCCATGAAAGGGACATGCAAAAATCAGTACACAGTACCCTCAGCAATAAAACAACACTACCAAACCCACCACACCATGGTCACATTATCAAAGGCATCACAGTTCAAACAGAAGATCCCTAAATCCCACAAAAGCCCACAGCCCACCCAAAAAAGTTGAAAAAACAACAACAACCAACAACCAACGTTTATTGTGTTTTAGGGCAGTAAATGTCACAACAACGTTTCAAATGGACGTCAAATCGACCACTTTTCAGCTGCTATCTCTCCTTTCTTTTTTAGGAGAGGGATGGGAGCTCATATCTTTAATCTGTTTGTTGGACAGGACAATGAAATGGTTAAAGCATTATGTCGCTAAAGCTGAGCCAAGGACGATCGAGCGTTGTTGCCAAGTGGACGAGTGATCAGTTCTTAGGTTTAAACTTCAGATGGGGTCACAGGGTTGGTTTTGTCTTGTTTTGGCTAGTTTTTGTTTTTTCCTTTCTTTTGTTTATTGTTGTTTTTCTCTTCTTTTGTTGTTATTGTTGTTTGCTGTTGTTGATGCTGCTGTTGTTTGTTGTTGGTTGTTGTGCTGTTGATGTTGTTGCTGTTGTTGTTTGTTGTGTTGCTGCTGCGATGTTTGTTGTTGTGTGCTTTTTGTTGTTGTTGTATGTTTTTTTGTTGTTGTTGCTGTTGTTTGTCGTTTTTGTTGTGTGTGTTGTGTTGTTGTGCTCTGTTGAGTTGTTTGTTTCATGTTGTTGTGTTGTGTTTGGCTCGTTGTTGTCGTTTTTGTTGCTGTCGATGTTGTTGTTGTTGTGTGTTGATGTTATTGTTGTGTCGTTGTTGTTGTTGTTGTTGTGTGCTGTCTGTTGTTGTTGTTTGTTGTTGTTGTTGTTGTTGTTGTTGTTCGTTGTTATTGTCATGTTGTTGTTGTTGTCCTTGTTGTTGTTGTGTTTGTGTTGTCGTGTTTGTTTTTTGTTGTTGTTTTGTTGTTGCGTTGATGTTAGTTGCTGTTGTTGTTGCTGCTTCTGTTTTTTGTTGTTGTTTTGTTTGTTTTCTTGTTGTTCTTATTTCTGCAGGTTGGTACTTCTGTTGATAGAGCTGTGGACTCAGGATTTTTTATCTTGAGTTCAGTCCCTGCCCAACATAAATATTTGTCCTGTTCTCTGTCCTTCTGAATACTCCATCATGCTGGGTGATGTCATAGGTCCTGCATCCTCCTTGCCCCCCCCCCCCCCCCCCCCAGTCGTCATTTCAACCAGACCGGACAGTGGATACGATTTTGCAAAGGCTAAAGGTACCTTTAACATCAGGAACAGAGTTCTTGATGTTAGATAGAACCGATAATGTTATACGGTTGTGAAGCGTGGACAGTCAACAAGCAAAGCCAGAACAAGATCGAGGCAGCCGAATGTGGTTTCTAAGAAGAATGTTGAGAGTTCCATGGACAGCAAAGAAAAACGACAACAAACGTAGACTGTTTTTTGATGGCGAAGTAATATACAATTAAGATCATTCATAAAGAAAATTAGAAAAGACAGCAACATTTATAGGCCATTTTATGAGGAAAGAAAAATTGGAACACCTGGTCACAACAGGAAAGGTGGAGGGAAAGAGAGCACCATTTAGACCCAGGAGAAAATATTTGAGACTTGCAGAGTGGCTGGGACGAGATGGTGGAAGATGTGCTTGCGGCAACAAGAGACAGATGCATATGGAGGGCCATGACGCCAACGCCATGTGGCAAGGCACTTGATGATGATGATGATGATGAAAGGCACCTGATGGATGATATTAAAAAAGCGATGATTCTCTCTGAAATAAATTCCAGCTAGATCCCTGGCTTGAACCCAAGTTCTTCAGATCACACAGCTGTCAGAGGGAACTTGTTTGTCTATAGGGCCGGAGAAAGTACAGTTTTATAGTTTTGGTTCTTTAGTTTCAGTTTTTCGCTCGAATGAATTCCATATGTACTGTCGCCATTGATGCCATGTGATGGCGAAGATCGAAAATGACGGTGGCGTAAACTGCGCTAAATGTCCACGTGTTGGCAGGGTCTCGGTGTTTTACTTAGCGCGTGTTTTGTTTGTTTTGTTTGTTTTTAGTTTGTTTTTAACTTGTTGGTTTGATTTTGGTTTGTTGATTTGTTTTTCGTTTGGTTTTGGTTCGTGTTGGTTGGTTGGTTGGTTGGTTGATTGGTTGGTTGATTGGTTGGTTGGTTGGTTGGTTGGTTGGTTGGTTGGTTGGGTTTTATTGGTTGGTTGCTTATTTGGTTGGTTGGTGGGTGGGTGACTGGTTGGTTGGTTGGTTGGTTGGTTCGTAGGTTGGTTGGTTGGTTGGTTGGCTGGTTGGTGGTTGGTTGGTTGGTTGGTTGGTTGGTTGGTTGGTTGGTTGATTGTTGGTTGGTTGGTTGGTTAGTTGGTTGGTTGGTTGTTTGGCTTTGTGGGGTTTTTTCTTTAGAGATCAAGGCTGCCTGTTTTGTCGTTTTTGTTTCTTTTGGTTTTGGCTTATTTGTTGTTGTTGTTGTTGTTGTTGTTGTTGTTGTTGTTGTTACTGTTGATGGTGGGGTGATGGTGGTGGTAGTGGTGGTGGTGATTTCGACGTATGGTGCAAAACACATTGCTCGCTTCAGCCAGTTTGGATGGGAAGCTAGTCCGAGTTGTTTACTGGCTTACTTCCCTTATGTCAACCAACCTGTTGAAGCGTTAAAGTTTAGACTCACTGCGTATCCCACCTTCACCCCTGCAACCTCCTTCTCCTCTCCCCACCATTTTCTAAATACAGAAATAACGTTGTAGATTTAAAGGGAATGAAAGGACGATATACAGACTTAACGTCGGTCGGGTGGCATCAATCACGTTTTTATTGTCTGTCCACACCAACACGCGGAGTTGACACACAGGTTTACAGCTTTTGTCGTGATTATTTTGAATTTTATATCCATCAACAAAGCACACACACACACACAAAAATGATCCAACTCAACAATATCTGGAAAGACAGGCATATCAAATTTAAACTTTTTAAAAGTTTGATCTGGCCAGTCATGATTTATGGCTGTGAAGCCTGGACTTTCAAAAAAATCTATTTGTAAAAGAATTGAGGCAGCAGAAATGTGGTTTTTATCAGAGACTACTACGTGTCATATGGATGGCTAGAAGAACTAACGAAAGTGTCCTAGAAGAATTTGATACCACCAGAAAACTACTAGCAGACATCAACAGGATGAGACTAAAATACATTACCTATGTGTCACATTGCAGGAACACAGACGTCATGGCAATCATTTTTCAAGAAAAAAAAACAGAGGCAAAAAGGAAGGAAAGGCAGATCTCCAATCTCATACATCGAGAACATAACCAACATCAGTGGCCTAGATATTCAAGACGTTGTCCACTAAAGTCAAGATAGAGCCATTTGGAGGAGAGTAGGTGTGTCACAGAATGAAACGGCCAACACCGAACCCAGTGACACCACAGGTGAGACAGTAGACAGGTGAGACAGGTGAGGTGAGGTATCCATGACATGGCATTCTTCGTGTCGGTGCATGTGGAATTTATACCGCGGAGTCACCATCGTGAAAGATTGAAACTATATCTCTGGAACACCACTGTACTTTGTTGTTATTTTGGTTTGGTTTGGTTTGGTTTGGTTTGGTTTGGTTTGGTTTGGTTTGGTTTGGTTTGGTTTGGTTGGTCTGGTTTGGTTTGGTTTGGTCTGGTCTGGTTGGTTTGGTTTGGTTTGGTTTGGTTTGGTTTGGTTTGGTCTGGTTTGGTTGGTTTTGGTTTGGTTTGGTTGGTTTGGTTTGGTTGGTTTGGTTTGTTGGTTTGGTTTGGTTTGGTTTGGTTTGGCTTGGTTGGTTGGTTGTGGTTTGGTTGTTTGTTGGTTTGGTTTGGTTTGGTTTGGGTTGGTGTGGTGTGGTTGTGGTGTGGTTTGGTTGTTGGTTGTGGTTGGTTTGGTTTGGTTGTTTGGTTTGGTTTGGGTTGGTTGGTTTGGTTTGGTTTGGTTTGGTCTGGTTGTGTTGGTTGGTTGTTGGTTGGTTTGGTTTGGTTTTGGTTTGGTTTGTTTGTGTTTTGGTTTGGTTGTTGGTTGTGGTCTGTTGGTTTGTTGTCTGGTCTGTTTTGGTCTGGTTGTTGGTTTGGTTTGGTTTGGTTGTTTGGTTTGGTTTGGTTTGGTTTGGTTTGGTTTGGTTTGGTTGTTGGTCTGGTTGGTTTGGTTGTTGGTCTGGTTTGGTTTGGTTGTGGGTTGGTTCTGGTTTGGTTGTGGTCTGTCTGGTTGGTTGGTTTGGTTTGGTTGGTTTGGTTTGGTTTGGTTGGTTTGGTTGTTGGTTTGGTCTGGTTGGTCTGGTCTGGTCTGGTCTGGTTTGGTCTGGTTTGGTCTGGTTTTGGTTTGGTTTGGTTTGGTTTGGTTGGTTTGGCTTGGTTGTTGGCTTGGTTGGCTTGGTTTGGTTGGTTTGGTTGGTTTGGTCTGGTCTGGCCTGGTTTGGTCTGGTTGGTCTGGTTTGGTTTGGTTTTGGTTTGGTTGGTTTGGCTTAGCTTGGCTTGGCTTGGTTTGGTTGGTTTGGTCTGGTCTGGTCTGGTTTGGTTGGTTTGGATTGGTTTGGTTTCCTTGGTTTGGTTTGGTTTGGTTTGGTTTGGTTTGGTTTGGTTTGGTTTGGTTTGGTTTGGTTTGGTTTGGTTTGGTTTGGTTTGGTTTGGTTTGGTTTGGTTTGGGTTTGTTTGGTTTGGTTTGGTTTGGTTTGGTTTGGTTTGGTTTGGTTTGGTTGTTGGTTTGGTGTGGTGTGGTGTAGTTTGGTGTGGTTTCGTTTGGTTTCGTTTGGTTTCGTTTGGTTTGGTCTGGTCTGGTCTGGTCTGGTCTGGTCTGGTTTGGTTTGGTCTGGTTTGGTTTGGTTTGGTTTGGTTTGTTGGTTTGGTTGTGATTTTGGTTTGGTTTGGTTTGGTTTGGTTTGGTTTGTTTGATTTGATTTGATTTGATTTGGTTTGGTTTGGTTTGGTTTGGTTTGGTTTGGTTTTGGTTGGTTTGTTTGGTAAATTTGGCTTGGCTTTGTTTGGTTTGGGCTGGTTTGGTTTGATTTAGTTTGGTTTGATTTGATTTGGTTTGGTTTGGTTTGGATTTGGGGTTT
>CM060314.1:6190471-6192971 GCA_030674185.1 Monoplex corrugatus | reverse complement strand
GTTGAACCATGAATAGATTGCTGATCCAAGAATAGATTGCTGATCCATGAATAGACTGCTGATCCATGAATAGATTGCTGATCCATGAATAGATTGCTGATCTGTTTAGTGGCCTAGCAGCTCAGTTGTCAGAGCGTCATGCTCGTTACACCAAGGTTTGGGGTTCAAACCCGGGGCAGACAACTTGTTTATGCGGGTTGGTTGGTTCTTCCGATAGGGCCGTGGACTCTGGATCTGATATCTCCACTTTAAACCTTTGACTCCCGTGCCCTGTCCATCATCATCCTGCATTGTCAACCATGCTAGCAAAGCAAAAACTTAACCCTTCGACTCCCTCGCCCTATCCACCAGCTTCCTGCAGGAAGTTGGTGGATAGGGTGAGGGCGCCAAAGAGTTAAGTTTTTGCAGTTGGTGGATAGGGTGTGGGACCCAGAGGGTTAACCACAGCCCGCAACATTAAAACCTGGCCTGTTGGCTGCCCATTTTCATGTTTCCATCATTCTGGTGATATCGGCTCAGTGTTTCACAGGGCTCTCATCCTGGCCCGTCCCATTTCATGATCTTGTCAGAGCATTGAGTTTTGCACAGACTCAAGGAGTGTGCCAGATGATTGATGGCCGATTTTAGTGGAGCGCATATGGAATAATCCGTGTGGGGTGAATCCCTCTTGAACAAACTCTAAACAAACTCATAGTTCAAAGGTGAGGAGTTAAAGAGTTAGGGTTAGGGTCAGAGTGATGTTTATAAACAGTGGTATCGAATGTAAAGTCTATCCATGTGTGTACGCATGAGATCTTCAGGAGCAACACAGACCAAAACTACACCATTACTGGAGAGTGTGGAGTCTGGTATTTGTTCCAAAGAGATTCACGGCTCTCAGAGTTGTGATAATCTACCGTTGTCCTCTATCTTCACGTCAAGTCGTATTTCAACTGTCTTCTCCAAGAGTCACAGTGACCTTGAGATAATAACAAATTTTATTTCAGGAATTCCGAAGTTTGTACTAAACTTCGGAATTCCTGAAATAAAATTCGTTATAAATATGAGATTGTTAGAAAGGCGTGACCATCTTTGTATAAAAAAGTCCAAATCAAAGTAACTGCCATAGTTCCAGCAAACAGAAACCAGAAACATACCAAAAATAGAATGACAATGCGTATTTATTACACAGTACAAGACAGACGGAAATTTTCGACCAGCTAGTCTTTGTCAAGAGTACACAAACTACAACTAAGAACAAATACACAACATAGGAGAAAAACCTTGACACAGGTTATTATGTTCAAATACCTGGGAACGGTCATTTCATCAGACGGCAGATGCACATCGGAAATAGCTGGCAGAATCGGCCAAGCCAAAACAGCATTCAAGAAGATGACAAGCATTCTTACCAACAAATGCCTATCAATTAACATCAGAAAGAAAGTCCTTGAATGTTATATAGAACCAATACTGTTGTACGGATGCGAGGCGTGGACAGTCAGCAAGCAAAGCCAGAGCAAGACTGAGGCAGCCGAGATGTGGTTTCTAAGAAGAATGTTGAAGGTTCCATGGACAGCAAAGAAAACAAACGAGACAGTCTTGATGGAGGCAGACACAAGTAGATCACTCATAAGGAAGATTAGGAAAAGACAGGCAACATTTACAGGCCATATTATGAGGAAGGGGGATTTGGAGCACCTAGTCACAACGGAAAAGCTGGAGGGAAAGAGAGAACCAGGTAGACCCAGGGAGAGAATGCTGGACGGACTTGCAGAGTGGCTGCGGACGAGGAGGGTGGGGGAGATGCTAGGGGCAACGAGAGATAGAGACAGATGGAAGTCCATGATCGCCAACGCCATGCGTCAGGGCACCTGATGATGAGGAGGAGAAAAAACAAAACAAAAAAAAGACATCCAGACTTCCCTGAAGGTTTGATGAGCAGGAGAAAGTGGGAAGTCTGCTAGTTGTTGTTGTTGTTGTTGTTGCTGTTGTTGTTGTTGTGTCATTTTCTCATACGTTTTGTATACTTGTTCTTTCGTATACGCTTGACAAAGACCAGTTGACCGAAAATTTGCGCCAATGTCTTGTTTCGTGTAATAAATACGACTTCTCGTTCTGTTCTTGTTTTTGTTTGGGTTTTTTTTTTGTTCTTGTTGTCTTTTCTTTTGTTTGGGGTTTTGTTGTTGTTTTTGTTGTTTGTTTGTCTATTTTTTGTTTTGTTTTGTTTAGGGGGGTTGATTTTTGTTTTGTTTTGTTTTTTGCTTGTTTTTGGTGGTTTTTTTTATTTGTTTTGCTTTTTGTTTGTTTGTTTGTTTTTTGTATGTTTGTGGTTTCATCGTGTGATAATTTCTTTCCTTTTATTTGGAAAATGGAGAAAAGGCAGGCGCCTCCAGCATGGACTAGTCTAGTCATTTTATTCTTTAAACCTTCAACTACCGCCTTCTGCTCATCAGCATCCTGTTTTGTCAATTATACTAGCGAAACAAAACCTTAACCCTTTGACTCCCGCACCCTGTCC
>CM060314.1:6155471-6187971 GCA_030674185.1 Monoplex corrugatus | reverse complement strand
TTTGAAATATTAAAGACTTTAGATATGAGACATGCGTACATACTAGATGTGTGTGCGTGATTGTTCTCAGAGTATTTCTAGGGTCATTGCACTTATGGAGATTTCCTTAGTGCTCACCTCCCAACCCCTCCATTTTCTATACCTTAATGGTCACAGAAGCTGTCACAGATTTTTGTTTTAACTATGCGATGATGATGATGATGATGATGATGATGACGATGATAATCATGATGCTATGATTTCCATCTAGGATTGAGATTGCATGATACAGATGTATTCTACGTTTACTGTCATGCTATATCCTGGCGTCAACCAGGCTCGAGAGATACAGTCACACACTCAGCGCTGCCACTACTACCACACCATTACACAACGCAGCAGCGTGAAATACAGCGATCGATTATGAGAATGCGAAGATAAACGCCACACTATGCACTGAAATGTACACAGATAAGATATAAACCCCACAAACTAAGCAGAACCTCAGGACCTTTGCAAAGCAAGCGGTTTATATGTAGGCTTAAGGCTTATGTCATGATCGTGACTCTGACAAGCTGCTAACTTCAACTACAATTACAAACAAACTCTCTTCCGATCACTTTGCTGTTCATGCCATTCTTAATCTTTCAAAACATCAGAGAAATAAACGTTCCGTAATTCGTAGAAATTTTAAATCTATTGACATAAATGTCTTCACCACCGAAGCAGTCAACCTTCTTTCTTCCGTCAATGATTCCACTGACCCTGCCAGTTTATATACATCTGTTCTTCGTCAGCTACTTGATAAACATGCCCCTCCTTCTACCCGTGTTTTGCCAGACCGCCCTTGTGCCCCTTGGAACACACCTGAACTTCGTGACCTTAAACGTGCAGGTCGTAGGGCCGAGCGTAAATGGCGATCTTCAAAACTTGAAATCCACCGTCAAATTTTCCAGTCTTTTCGGAATAGGTTCACCAATCTCCTCGCTGAAACAAAGATCCATTATTTCTCCTCAAAGATTCTTGAAGCTAAATCCACAAAAATTCTTTTTGCCACCGTTTCCGATTTACTTGGAACCGACAAATCAAGTCCTCTGCCGTCAAACATTCCTCTCGATGCTCTTCCCTCTGCTTTTTCCAAATTTTTCTCTTCCAAAATTCTTGATCTGCGAACAAAACTTGATTCAACTCCTTTTCAGTCTACGCTCCCAGATCCTCCATTCACGGGCACCTCTCTCTATTCTTTCTGCCCAGTGTCTGAAATACAAGTTTCAACCATCCTCAAGCAAATGTGTTTCAAATCGTGTGAACTTGACCCAATTCCAGCCTCTCTTTTCTCACAGATATACCCCAACTTCTGCCGTTAATCACATCTATTATCAATTCATCCTTGACCTCTGGAGTTTTTCCATCTGAGTACAAAACTGCTCTTGTTCGACCACTCCTCAAGAAGAGCAACCTCGATCCTAACATCCTTAAAAATTACAGACCCGTTTCAAATCTTCCATTTCTGTCTAAGCTCCTTGAGAAAGTAGTACTACAACAATTGAATGATCATTTATCTCTAAACAATCTTAACTACCCTCATCAATCAGCCTACCGGGTAAATCACAGCACAGAAACAGCTCTTGTTCATATAGTAGATGATCTTCTTCTTGCTTCTGATGCTGGTAAAATCTCTCTGCTTACACTCCTTGATCTGTCTGCCGCTTTTGATACCATCGATCACTCAATACTACTCTATCGCCTTGAGCACACTTTCGGCATTCACGGTACCGCCCTGTCTTGGTTCTCCTCCTATCTGTCTGATCGCTTTCAATCAGTCCTTGTTAACGGGATTAAGTCCGATCCAGTTAAGCTTTCTTGTGGAGTTCCTCAGGGCTCTGTACTCCGGCCTGTCCTGTTTACCCTCTATACTTTTCCTCTTGCCAATATCATTAATCAGCATGAAATGAAACACCATTTTTATGCTGATGATACCCAACTCTACAATAGCACTAGCCCTGAAAACCTTAGTTCTCTTCTGTCAGAAGTCTCCAGCTGTTACACTGACATCCAAAATTGGATGACCCAAAATAAATTACAGTTAAACGGAGATAAAACTGAAGCCATGCTTGTAGGCACCAAAAATAAACTAGATGCTGTTTCAATCAATAACATTCAACTCGGAGACAACACCATCCCTCTTTCGAACTCTGTCAAAAACCTTGGTGTGATTCTTGATAAATCTCTTTGTATGCAGAAATTTACCACCCAGACCTGTCAATCATGCTACCCTCAGATTCGACGCATTGGCTGCATTCGCCGATTCCTTTCAACCGATGCTGCATCTAAACTAGTAACTTCCCTTGTTCTGTCACGCCTGGACTACTGCAATGCTCTTTTATCTGGCCTACCAGCTTCTCGTCTCCTTTGCCTGCAACGCTTACAAAATACAGCTGGCCGCCTCGTCCTTAGAAAGAAAAAAATTGATCATGTTAGTCCCCTCCTTCGGTCTCTGCATTGGCTTCCTGTCGCTGATAGAATCAAATACAAAATAGACACCTTATGCTATAAATCTACTCATCATTCTGCTCCATCCTATCTCTGTGACAAGATCAAAATTCGTACATCAGCTCGCACCTTGCGCTCTTCCTCTGATACTCTTACCCTACAAATTCCCAAGGTTAGACTCTTAACCGTTGGTCAGCGCTCTTTTTCTGTCTCAGGACCAGCTGCGTGGAACAATCTTCCCCTATCGCTCCGGACCACATCTACTCTTTCCGCATTTAAGTCAGGTTTGAAAACTCACCTCTTTCCACGTCAATGAATTTCTGAGGCCTTTTTCGCCGTTTTTTACTGCTATTTTTCCATTGTTCATAATTTCAGCATTGTATGGACATTTATGCCTATTTTTGACTTAATTGATTGTTTTACAAATGTTCATCTTTGAATGCGATCCTGCGTGTGATTGGTGAGTGAGCGTGCTTTGATTTGATTTACCAAGATTTAGCGCGATATAAATATTGTAATTATTATTATTATTATTATTTTGGGGTCTTCTCCATCACGTGGCTCTGTGGCGTTATTACAAATGGAATTTATTGCAAGCGCGGGCACATTTCTTGAGAAACTAAAAATAACACACACACACGCACGCGCGCACGCACATGAACGCGCGCGCACACACACGCACACACACACACATACACGCACATACACACGCACACGCACACACACACACACACACCACGCACACGCACACACACATACACACACACACACACTCAACACACACACACAGACACACACACACACACACACACACACACACACACACACACACACACACACACACACACACTGTGCACCAAACCAGTACTCTCTGTGCATAGATATCATTGATACCTACGTGCTTTTTAAGATTACCTGGCCAGAAAATGGGTATATTCTAGAGCATTAAAACACATCCTTCTAAAGATCGATTTTTTTCTGGCCTGCACGCGCTAAAGATCCCACAGCAGTTGAAATCGTGAAGAGCAGGATATTCGCCTGACTGCCCTGGCAAACAAACAAACAAACAAAAAATAAAACAAAAAACATTCGAGAGGTAAGTTCATTTCCCAGGTCCTTCCCCTTGAGGCCCAATTAGCCTTCCAGCCTTTCTGAATTCTTGGTAAAAAGAAAGAAAGAAGAGAGACAGACAGACAGACAGACAGACAGAGACAGAGACAGAGAGAGACAGAGAGAGACAGAGACAGAGAGAGAGAGAGACAAACAGAGAGACAGAGAGAAAAACAAAGAGACAGAGAGACAGACAGACAATGACAGAGAGAGACAGAGACAGAGAGAAAGAGAGGTAGAGAGAGAGAGAGGTAGTGAGAAAGAGAGAGAGAGACAGACAGAAAGAGATGTAGAGAGAGGGGTAGAGAGAGAGAGAGAGAGGTAGAGAGAAAGAGACAGACAGAGAGAGAAAGAGAGAGAGAGAGAGAACACGTGTGTCTGTGACAACTTGTATCTTGGGGTTGATCGTCGAGCAGGCCTGAACGTACCTTATCTACCCTAGTTCAGCACCCACTGTGTGTGTGTGTGTGTGGTTTTTTTTGTGTGTGTGTGTGTTTTTTGTGTGTGTGTGTGTGGTTTTGTGTGTGTGTGTGGTTTTGTGTGTGTGTTTTGTGTGTGTGTGTTTGTGTGTGTTCGTTGTGTGTGTGTGTTGTGTGTGTGTTTTGTGTGTGTGTGTGTTTTGTGTTTGTGCGTGTGTGTGTGTGTGTGTGTGTGTGTGTGTGTGTGTGTGTGTGTGTGTGTGTGTCTGTGTCTGTGTGAAAGAGAGAGAGAGAGAAAGTTAGAGAGAGAAAGAGAGAGAGAGAGGAGGATGGCTTAGGTCATAGGTCACACGCCCCACTCCCCAGTTTGCGTGTCCTTTGTGCCTTGGAGATTTGGTCGTTGTTGATGATTGCTTTGGTGAATGATGAGAGTTCGTGCCTTGGTTTGTTTCTAGTATCAAGATTTGGTGTCATATAAATATCATCATTATTTTTTCTTTAGTAGTAATAGTAGTAGTGTTATTATTATTTTATTATTATTATCATTATCATTATCATTCTTTTAATTATTGTTATCATTACTAATACCAGTAGTAATAGTATTAATAGTATCAGTGTGGCCTTCTTTGTCGATGGCGACGGTGGGCAGCGGAAAATTGGTTATCTTAAAACACAGCGACGCTCATGGCTAAAACAACCAAATTGCAATGGGCACGGTTTCTGACAACGACTTCAGTAGTAGTATACTGTGGAGTCATCCACCGTGGGGCGTTTGCGTCTTTGTCTAGCCTCTGTAGCGCGCTCGACACTATCCTCTTCATAGCTCTTTGCTCCCGCGAAAAAAAGCAGCTCTCCACCCCACTCGATCCTGGGCAACCGTATCATTGTTGTTATTGTTATCATCATTGTTTTCACAAGGGTATTCAAAAGCCTTTGGAATTCGTTCAAGAGGAATACTAATGCGCTCGTATCTTCCATATGCGCTTCACTTAAATCTGATTATCTGACAGATTCTTTCAGCTGAGCAAAACCTTATGCGTTGGCAAAGCCTTGAAATGGATGGAGAAAGAGACATTAACACCTCAAGAGTGATTGGAGCACTAAGATGGACAACAAATGGTCAGTTGTTATGTTACAAGCTGGGACTGAATTGCAGACATCAGTTTTTGCGTCTACTGCTCTGGAAGAAGAGGCAACCAGACTGCACTTTTTACGTGTTGTTGTTGTTGTTGTTGTTGCTGTTGTTTTTTTGTTTTTGTTTGTTGTTGTTCTGTCTGTTTTTGTTGTTGTTTATGTTTTGTTGTTGTTGTTTTTGATTTGTTTGTTTTTAAGGGGGTGGGGGTGGATAGGGGGATCAGGATGATTTTTTTTGTTTTGTTTCATAGAGATCAGATAGTCAAAGATAGAGAAAAAAAACAACGGATGCATCTGATGAATACAAGACAATACACATAAAATAGAGAACCCATATGTTCAAGCCATTCAAAAATCTTCTACAAAAATTATTACCAAAAATATCCAAATTTTATACTGCATCAGCTGAAATCAACTTTGACGTAAAACGAGGACAATAATCTATTGTCACAACAAAACAAAAACAGAATTTAAATGCTGTCAGAAGTTTGTTAGAAATTACTGTTCATACACCGTCCTCAAAAAGTCCAAATTTTAACAGTTTATACGAACCAGAAAAGGACAAACACAGAAGTAGAACGCGTAGTGAATATTACAAAACAAAAGAGACGCAAATTTTCGCCCAACTGGCCTTTGTCAAACGTACACAAAAAACAAGAAAAGAATAAATGTACAAAACTTAGCGAAATTCAAAACAAGTGTGACTGCCCGCGTTCAAGCAAACGGGAACCAGAAAAAAAAAAACACGAAAGAAGAATCAGAACGCGTATTTAATACAACAAGACAAGACAGGCGCAAATTTTCGGCCAACTGGCCTTTGTCAAGCGTAAGATCACAAACAAACAAACACCAGATACAAAAAAAATAGGAGAAAAAAGACTGAAATTTCCCTGCTGCTCCGTCCAGTGTGACAAAAGGGAAAACAACACAAAAAAGCAGAAAACAATAGTAGACGACTTCATAATTGTAGTGTCCTTTCATAAGAAAACCAGAATGAATGTCGGTAGTCACTTTGATTCAGATTTCAGTAATGATTTAACCCTTTGACTCCCACACCCTGTCCACCAGCTTCCTGCATTGTCAACCATGCTAGCAGAGCAAAAATTTAACCCTTTGGCTCCCACACCCTGTCCACCAGCTTCCTGCATTGTCAACCATGCTAGCAGAGCAAAAACTTAACCCTTTGGCTCCCATACCCTGTCCACCAGCTTCCTGCATTGTCAACCATGCTAGCAAAGCAAAAACTTAACCCTTTGATTCTCTCACCCTATCCACCAGCTTCCTACAGGAAGCTGGTGGATAGGGTGAGGGAATCAAAGGGTTAAGTTTTTGCAGTTATTGGACAGGGTGCAGGAGTCAAAGGGTTAAACAATTTGTCTGGTTCGTGTGACTTTGAGAGTGACACTATGACCTCCACACTGATGCAGTCGCAACTCCTCTACGGTACACGTCACTGGTCCAGATTTGGTATAAAGTTCCACCCAGAAAGAGCTAAATAAATTTTGCTTGTAACGTTTTTTTTGTCAGAGACATCAAGACAAGCGTGGAACGTTAAATATGACAATGTTATTCTAGTATTTTAGATTAAAGGTCTGAATCACAACACAACTAGCTATTCAGTATAAACTCACGATTTACAATTTACAACACATTATTAACCGAATCTTGGTAGCATGGTCAATACTATAGCGATTTTGAACCAGGTCGTTTGCAAAGATATCTGACATCTCTTAACTTAATTTAATTATTTATTATTCTAGTATTTGAGATTGATACGAAACAGGTGGGAAAAATTATTTGTTTCGTTTATGTATTCATATTGATTTAACGTGTATTTCTCAAGTATATCATTAATCTGAAGAAGACGGTGTGCGTCATCATCATCGTCGTAGTCGTCGACATCATAATCATAATCATCATCATCATCAATCTTCTTCTTGTTCTTGTTCCTGTTCTTCTTCTTCTTCTTGTTCCTCTTCTTCTTCTTCTTCTTCTTCTTCTTCTTCTTCTTCTTCTTCTTCTTCTTCTTCTTCTTCTTCTTCTTCTTCTTCTTCTTCTTCTTCTTCTTCTTCTTCACTATCATTATCATTATCATCATTGAACAGTCACGCTTTACTCACACAAATTTCTTGGTCAGAAACAGTAAGACAGCATCAAAGAGAACCGAACAATACAAGACAAGGGGCTTAATTTACGATACCATGGCACACACACACACACATAGTTAATCCCCTTTGGTCGTACACATTTTTTAATACAGCGAGTTAAGAGAATGTGAGATGTCTTTGCGAACAACCTGTTTTGAAATCCCTACTGTGGGAGCTTCGCCAGCTCATGGGTTTATGTGCAGACTTAAGGCTTGTGCCACGATCAGCATACACATGGCACCTGTGACTTTAGTTCATAGGAATTCGTTCCGAGCGCGGAGACGTCGTTTTGAGAAACTGACACTAAAACCCTACCGTGGTGACTACGCTACCAAGTTTTGGTTAATAATGTATTGTTGATCGTTCTCGTAGAAGGCGATTCTCCAAACTTCATTTAGATTCGCTGCACACTAAGGACTTTCTTGTGGAGCACAGAGAACTCAAGCTGTTAGGTGAGCTGTCCACACTCCACTATGTTGTTGTACAGTCTGTATCTTTGGTGGCGTACATGCTGGGTGCTTTCATGTTTCCGTAAGCAAAGCATTGACAATGACTTACGGGATCTTTAACGTGCATATGTAATACTCTGCATCTGTATATACATGAAAGAGTGTTAAGGTACTGGCAGGTCCCTACCCATGTTGGATGCCGGAAAAATCTTAACCCCTTACCCACCAGGCAGAGGTGTCTAGGAGGATTGAACCCCGGGACCTTTCGATTGGAAGTCTGACGTTTACCCACTTAACTACTGCGCCCTTTCTTAACCCTTTGACTCCCGCACCCTGTCCACCAATTGAAAAAAATAACCCTTTGATTCCCTCACCCTATCCACCAATTGGAAAAAATAACTCTTTGACTCCTCACCCTATCCCTGAGCTTCCCTGCAGAAATCTGGTGGATATAGTGTGGGAGTCAAAGAGTTAAAATTCTTGCTTTTTTTTTTTTTTTTTTTTTTTTTTTTAGTGTTGTTGGCAGTGAAGGATGCTGATGGACAGGGTGCTGGAGTCAAAGGGTTAATCAATAATTACCAATAAACAGGCAGCCATTAATCAATAATCACCAATAAACAGACAACCATTAATCAATAATTACCTATAAACAGGCAGCCATTACTCAATAATTATCAATAAACAGGCAACCATTAATCAATAATTACCAATAAACAGGCAGCCATTAATCAATAATTACCAATAGACAGGCAGCCATTAATCAATAATTACCAATAGACAGGCAGCCATTAATCAATAATTACCAATAAGCAGGCAACCATTAATCAATAATTACCAATAGACAGGCAGCCATTAATCAATAATTACCAATAAGCAGGCAGCCATTAATCAATAATTACCTATAAACAGACAGCCATTAATCAATAATTACCTATAAACAGACAGCCATTAATCAATAATCACCAATAAACAGGCAGCCATTAATCAATAATTACCTATAAACAGACAGCCATTAATTAATAATCACCAATAAACAGGCAGCCATTAATCAATAATTACCAATAAACAGGCAGCCATTAATCAATAATTACCAATAAACAGGCGGCTTATAATCAATAATTACCAATAAACAGGCAGCCATGAAAAATGGTCACGCCTATTCAAACACACAAACTGGTTGCTTCTTTTGGTTTCGAGATTTGATCAATATCTCGAGTTCAATCCAGCCTTCAACATTAAAAACTGGCCTGGTCGCTGCCAATTTTAAGGTTTCCATCATTCTGATGATGTGTCAAGCAAAGCCAGAACAAGATTGAGGCAGCTCAGATGTGGTTTCTATGAAGAATGTTGACATTTCCATGGACAGCAAAGAAAACAAACAAGACACTCTTGATGGAGGCAGACACAAGACGATCATTCATACGGAAGATTAGGAAAAACACAGGCAACATTTATAGGCCATTTTATGAGGAAAGGGAATTGGAGCACCTGGTCACAGCAGGAAAGGTGGAGGGAAAGAGAGCACAAGGTAGACCCAGGGAAAAAATACTGGACGGACTTGCAGAGTGGCTGAGGACAGTGAGGGTGGAAGCTGTGCTTGCGCAACAAGGGATAGAAACATATGGAGGGCCATGATCGCCAACGCCATGCGGCAAGGCACTTGATGATGATGATGATGATGATGATGATGATGATGGTGGTGGTGGTGTGTCAACTTTGCGCTTCACACGCCTCTCCCTCCCCTCCATCCCCATTTCAAAACCTTGCCAGTGCATAGAGTTCTGCGCGGCTCAGGGAATCTGCGATGTAACTGCCCGCGGATGTGGGAGGAGGCCATATGGAAATGTCCAAGTGCGGTGAATCTCTCTTGATCAAACTCCAAACTCTTAACTCTAAACTTATGAGTTTACCATTTGTCTTGAGCTGCACATGGGATGCAAACTTGGAAAAGATCCATCCATGTAACTCTTAAAACTCTTCGCTGACATAATTTTCATCACACATGCATGCGTACATGTTTCCCCCCCCCCTCATACACATGCACACACACACACATACACACAAACTCACACACACACACATACACGCACAAACACACACACACACTCACACACACACAAACACACACACATACACACACAAACACACACACACAACACACAAACACACACACACACACAAACACACACACACACACCACAAACACACACACACACACACACCACACAAACACACACACACACTCACACACACACAAACACACACACACATACACACACAAACACACACACAAACACACAAACATGCACACACACACACAAACACACACACACACACACACACACACACCACACACACACACACACACACACATACACACACGTAACTACCCTTTACTCAACATTGAAAAGACTGTTTAAAGACCAGAAGATTTTTTTATAAGTCCTACGAGCTCGTAATGATGACGATGATGATAACAACAGTGACACAACAAAACCACGACCAACGATATCAACACCAATAATATAAACCAAAGTCACTCAGGTGACGGCACTTTTAATGACACCTACAGAAATCCCCGAAAATTCCTCAAGACACCTGTCCCCGATCAGTACAAGCACAATCGCCACCATTTTTATTCCACCCTAGCCCAGAATTAAACACGTCATCATAAACGTCATTGGAACACAGCGCCGCCTGCCTCCACTCGGTAGGAGAGAAAGACACTTTGATTGGCTCGCCCCCTGCTGGCGTCGACTTTGATTGGCTCACATCACTGAGGGGCTTCAGCTATGGTCTTTGGGCGCTTTCGCACAAACAGTTGGGTTTCCAGAAGGAAAATATTGTGGAGGAGGGGGTAAACTTTGGGATGGTGAGAGGAGGGTAAGTTTTGGGAGGGGGGTAGAGGGTTTTAGGGACTGAAGCGTGCGCTGGGAAAGGTGTGGTATAAAATGTATGGTGGCCAGGTGTAGTAGTATAAAGCACCTTCCTTGTCCAGCTGGGGTATAAAACGGACAGTGGTGGGGCAGAGTTCGCGTGCTCCGTGTAAATCTCCGTCACGGGCAGCCTGTTGGTCAACTTGAGGGACTCTCTCCTTCCTGGTTAGCTGGCTGGTTCCCTGCGTTAGGTACTCGTCACCGTCTCCTGAAAGCTCCAGCTCTGTAGCCACAATGAGGGTGAGTTGGTCCTTTGTGGTTATTTTGCGTTCAGTTTTTTTCTTGTTCTTTCTCTGTTTCTTCTTTGTCTTTTTTTCTTTTGTCTTCTCATCTCCGTCTTTCTTCTTCTTCTTCTCTTCTTCTTCTTCTTCTTCTTCTTCTTCTTCTTCTCTTCTTCTTCTTCTTCTTCTTCCATTCTTCTTCTTCTTCTTCGCAATTCTTCTTCTTCTCGCAATTTCTTCTTCTTCGCAATTCTTCTTCTTCGCAATTTCTTCTTCTTCTTTCGCAATTCTTCTTCTTCTTCGCAATTCTTCTTCGCAATTCTTCTTCTTCTTCTTCTTCTTCTTCGCAATTCTTCTTCTTCTTCGCAATTCTTCTTCTTCTTCGCAATTCTTCTTCTTCTTCGCAATTCTTCTTCTTCTTCTTCTTCGCAATTCTTCTTCTTCTTCTTCGCAATTCTTCTTCTTCTTCGCAATTCTTCTTCTTCTTCGCAATTCTTCTTCTTCTTCTTCTTCTTCGCAATTCTTCTTCTTCTTCTTCTTCTTCGTTTCTTCTTTTTCTTCTTTCTCATCTTTTCTTCTTCTTCTTTTCTTCTTCTCCTTTCTCTTCTTCTTCTTCGTCTTCTCGTCATCCTCCTCCCCCTTCTTTTCCTCTTCTTTCTATTCTTCATCTGTGTTTTCCTTTTCTTTTCTTACCTGTTCCTTTGTTTTCTATTCTATTCTTCTTCCCTTTCCTTAATTTCATTTCGCTGCCGTTGGATTTTTTCCCCTATTTTTCTTTTTCTCCCTTTTTTTCTTTCTTTATTTTCACTTCATCTTTTTTTCCTTCTTCTTTGTTGCTTGTCTTCTTTGTGCTCCTGGGGTTTTTTTTGTTTTTTTTTTGTTGTTTGTTGTTTTTGCTATTGCCAATTCTTTTTCTTTTGCTGTTGGAGTTTGTTTCTTATACTTTATTTCTTATTTCTTTTTGCTGCTGTTGCTACCCCTACTTCTGATGATGATGATGATGATGATGATGATGATGATGATGATCCAATTTTCCTTTTTGCTCCTTCTTCTTCTTCTCTTCTTCTTCTTCTTCTTCTTCTTCTTCTTCTTCTTCTTCTCTTCTTCTTCTTCTTTCTTCTTCTTCTTCTTCTTCTTCTTCTTCTTCTTCTTCTCCTCCTCTTCCTCCTCCTCCTTCTTCTTCTTCTTCCTATTATTATTATTATTATTATTATTATTATATTATCATTATTATTATTATTATCATAACATTAATGTTATTGTTATTAATACTGTTGTTGTTGTCGTTGTGTTCATTCGTCATTGAGAATATAGCTGAGTGTGCATTTGTGTGTGCATGTGTGATGCGTGTGTATGATGTGTGTATGTGTGTGTATGTATGTGTGAATGTGTTTGTAAACACGTGTGTGTACACGTGTGTTTGTGAGTGTATGTATGTATGTGTGTGTGTGTGTGTGTGTGTGTGTGGTTGTGTTGTGTGTGTGTGTGTGTGTGTGTGTGTGTGTGTGTGTGTGTGTGTGTACACACATGCATGCATCTGCGTCTGTCTTTCCTTTCCCAAGGTCTTCGCTGCAGTTCTGGCGTTGCTAGCCATCACCACCACCACCATCACCATCACCACCGCTTCCATCACGGGCAATGGCGTCGTAGGGGACGGTACCGGATCGCAGTCTCTGGGGTCCAACTCCAACCAAGGTGTTTCTGGAGGTGGCCAGGTGGTCAGCTATGGTCAGCCCGTTTCGTTCAGCACTGGAGGGAGTAGTACAGGGGTTGGAGGTGGAAACGTTGGACTGGGAAGGAGGACCACGAGCTTTGGAGGGAGTAGCCCAACGAATGTGGGAGTTGAATCCCGGGCCGGAAGCGGTTTACCCACGCTAGACAGGTTCGGCAGCGCCCTCGGGGCCGGAGCGGCCGAAGCTGCGCTGCAACGCGGGACTGCTCAGGTTGGTGAACCCTTTCGACTCCATGCAACCCTGCCCACCATCTGTAAAAAATACTTAACCCTTTCGACTCCTCTGCACCCTATTCTACCAACTGCAAAAACTAACCCTTTTGATTCCCTCACCCTATTTACCAGCTTCCTGCAGGAAGCTGGTGGATAGGGTGAGGGAGTCCGTCCAATATTTTTTCCCTGGGTCTACCTGGTGCTCTCTTTCCCTCCAGCTTTCCTATTGTATACTGTCTTTTAATCAAGAGTTACTGGCACTTGACAGGTGTCGCTACGAGACCGGGCCTCCACACGTGCGCAAGAGCAGGCCAGTAAGCGGCAGCGACATCTGGATAATCGTGATGCTGGGGCTGCGCGCCGAGACAACCAACAACTCAGAGGCAATCTCCGTGAAAATGCTTTCAAAAAGCAGGACCAACAGGTGATATACTCTAGACAGATAGATATAGATAGATAGATATAGATAGATGAGATAGATAGTAGATAGATAGGTAGATAGATAGGTAGATAGGAGATAGATGAGATAGATAGAGAGATAGATAGTAATAGGTAGATAGATAGGTAGAAGATAGATAGATAGATAGAGTAGAGATAGATAGTAGGAAGAAGATAGTAGATAAGATAGATAGATAGATAGGTAGATAGAGAATAGATAGGTAGAAGATAGCATAGATAGATAGATAGTAGATAGATAGATAGATAGATAGGTAGATAGATAGGTAGACAGATAGATAAGATAGAGTAGACTAGATAGATAGATAGAAAGATAGATAAGATAGTAGATAGATAGGATAGATAGATAGGTAGATAGAGACATAGAGAGATAGATAATAGATAGAGAGAGAGATAGAGACATAGATAGATAGAGAGATAGAGAGCATAGATAGATAGATAGATAGAGAGATAGATAGATAGAGAGATAGAGAGACATAGATAGATAGATAGAGAGATAGAGACATAGATAGAGAGAGAGAGACATAGATAGAGAAGAGACATAGATAGAGAGAGAGACATAGATAGATAGATAGATAGAGATAGAGAGATAGAGACATAGATAGAGAGAGAGAGACATAGATAGAGATAGAGACATAGATAGAGAGAGGAGACATAGATAGATAGATAGATAGAGATAGAGAGATAGAGACATAGATAGAGAGAGAAGACATAGATAGAGAGAGAGACATAGATAGATAGATAGATAGATAGATAGATAGAGACATAGAGACATAGATAGAGAGAGAGAGACATAGATAGATAGATAGATAGAAAGATAGATAGATAGATAGACAGATAGATAGATAGATAGATAGATAGAGACATAGATAGAGACATAGATAGATAGATAGAGAGAGAGAGAGACATAGATAGATAGATAGAGAGAGAGAGAGAGATAGATAGAGAGATAGAGACATAGATAGAGAGATAGAGACATAGATAGAGAGAGAGACAGATAGATTGAGATAGAGACATAGATAGAGAGAAAGAGACATAGATAGAGAGAGACATAGATAGAGAGAGAGAGACATAGATAGATAGAGAGATAGAGACATAGATAGATTGAGAGAGAGACATAGATAGATAGACAGATAGATAGACAGATAGATAGATAGATAGAGACAAAGAGACAGAGAAAGATAGACAGACAGATAGATAGATAGATAGATAGATAGATAGATGATAGATAGATAGATAGATAGATAGATAGATAGATAGATAGAGCAGAGAGAGATAGACAGACAGACAGCCAGATAGATACATACATACATACATACATACATACATACATACATATAGGTAGATAGATGGATAGATAGAGACATGGATAGATAGAGACATAGATAGATAGACAGAGAAGTATAGAGAGCTAGACAGACAGATAGATAGACAGTCAGACAGATAGACAATCAGACAGACAGTCTGACAGACAGATGGATAAACAGATAGAGAGAGGTAAACAGACAGACAAACAGATAGACAGACAGACAGACAGTCTGACAGACGGATAGAGAGACAGGTAAACAGACAGTCTGACAGACAGATAGATAAACAGATAGAGAGAGGGGTAAACACACAGACAACAGATAGATGGATACAGGTGGGGGGGGGGGTAGATTTTAAAATCAGATTTACATGTAGGATTTGTTTCAGAAGGGTTTTTCGCACTTGGACAGTTCCATATTCGCTGCACCCAAATCTACCACCGATGATCTGGTAGACTCTTTGTGCATCACTATGTGCACTGACAAGGCCGTGAAAGAGGAAGGGGAGTGGGAGGCCTTAGAAACACTGAGCTGACATCACCAGAATGATTGAGTCATTGAAATAGATACACAGACAGACAGGCAGACAGACAGATAGACAGATAGGTAGACAGGCAGACAGACAGACAGACAGTTAGACTGATAGACATACAGATGGATTGAAGATGTCATGGAGCTTGTTCTCTACTGCTTTGCCAACACTGTACAAGGGCTTGTGTCCTGTTGATACTAATTTATGTCTCAGAATGCTGGAGGATGACAGACGACGACTTGACCAAGCTATCAATCTGTTACACGAGAAACCCATAACAAAAAATCATACAATACAAGTCTTCTGGTCCGAACACCATCTGCAATCAACAGCTACTTGTCCAATGCGATCCAGAGAGTACAGACACCATCACTATGAAAAAAGAACAGATGAAGATGAATGATGTCATCGGAAGGAAACAAAATAACGTCACCCGAGGTGCCCTTCACTGGACACCAGAAGGAAGACGTACGAAGGAAAGACCCAACAATTGGCGATGAACAGAAAACGGAAGACCCAAGGTCCCGAAACACATCCGGGGTACTACATCCGGGGTACTACACGTGCAGCAGACAACAAACTCCAAGAGATCTTCAATCTCAGCTGGGAAGAAGGGAAGGGAAACTATAACGAATCTGGCACGAGGCAATCAATCATGATATCGATCTTAACCCTTTAACTTCTGCACCATGTCCACCAGCGTCCTGCATTGTCAACTACGCTAGCAAATACCAAAGGAAATAAGAGGGAAGCAGGGAGAATTTTAAATATCAACTAAGCGACATAACTCTTGAGAGTCACGGAGTTATCTCCCATGTAGAATTAACTGTGTTGGGTTTGAGAAATTCTACATGGGAGATAACTCCGTGACTCTCAAGAGTTATGTTACTTAGTTGATATGCTAGCAAAGCAAAAATTGGATTCTTTGATTCCTTCAACCTATCCACCAGCTTCCCGTAAGAAGCTGGTGGATAGGGTGAGTGGGTCAAAGGATTAAGTTTGTGCAGTCGGTGGATAGGGTGCGGGAATCAAAGTGTTAAAGAAAGGGGAGAACCTCAAGAAGAGCTCCAGTCACCGCCCGATCCACCTGATCACCTGCATGATGAAGACCATGGAAAGAGTTGTGAACAAGCGTCTCCAGTGGTACCTGGAAATCGCTGATCAGTTTGCCCCTGAACAAACCACATTTCGACAGTTTCGCAGCACTGAAGACCAAGCTACGTTACTGTCTCAAAGAGATCCAGGATGCCTTCCAGGAGCAAAACCTGGCCCTGTGGCCACACGTGCTGGTCCCTGGAGGAAGGAGGGGGGGAGGGAGCATTTCTGGAACGCACGCTCCGCAGTCTGGTCCTTCTGCCCTCGGGGGACAATTTGGTGAGGGAACCAGTTTCAGCAACGTCTCCTGGTGACACTCCGCACTGGACACAACAAACTGAACAATCACATGTACCCGAAGCTGAAACTGGTACCCTCACCAATCTATCCCTGTGGACAGGAAGATCAAACTGTAGTAGAGTCCACATATGCTCCCTCCAGGAACCAGCAAAATGAGATGTGTAGTCACTGGACACTCCATTTACAACCAAACTCCAAGGTGGTAGCTACCACGAGCTGGAGAAGACTTCCCTGTTTATCTCTCGAACAGGACTGATCGTCTAGTCTAAAATCCAAACAAGCATGACTACCCGCGTTCAAGCAAACAGGAAGCAGAAAAAGAAACAGGAAAGAAGAATAAAAAGGCGTATTTTATACAAGCGCCTGTCTTGTCTTATCTTGCTTGTTGTATTAAATACGCCTTCTTATTCTTCTTTAGTGTTTCGTCTAGTCTGAGAACAACGCCAACAACAGGTTCCTCAATTAGATCACAGAATAACGTTTACCCTTTGTCTTTTGTTTCCAACAGGCCAAAAACAGCCAGTCTCAAGCCAGTGACTCGTTTGACCAGAACTTTGACAAGGCTTCTGAGACTGGTCAGAAACAAGTGGACCTCAACGACAAACATGCAGCCGGTCTGCAGAGCAATGGACGGTATGTGTGTGTGTGTGTTGTGTGTGTGTGTGTGTGTGTGTGTGTGTGTGTGTGTGTGTGTGTGTGTGTGTGTGTGTGTGTGTGAGTGTGGTCACTGGTTTAATGTGATTCACTTAAGTGATTTTAGACTAAAATTGACAACTAAGAAGAGAAGAAGAAATTTAACAAATACATAAAAAAAGAAAATATGCGTGTGTGTGGTGGTGTGTGGTGTGTGTGTGTGTGTGTGTGTGTGTGTGTGGTGTGTGATGTGCATTTGTGTCTGTTTGTCTGTCTGTCTGTTGTCTCTGTCTGTCTCTCTGTCTCTGTCCTGTCTCTCTGTCTCTGTCTCTCTCTCTCTCTCTTTCTCTCTCTCTCTCTGCACATGTGAGTGTGTTGGAGGGAATATCTTTCACTTCCTCCTTCTTCTTCATCATCTTCACCATCATCAACTTCATTATCATTGCCATCATCATTACCATCATCGCCATCATCGTTGTCTTTTCTCTTCTTGCTGTTATTGTTGCAGATCTTCTTCTTTCTTACTTGCTTTTCATCTCTTCTTTTCTTCTCTTCTTTCTCTCTTCTTCTTCTTTTCTCTTCTTCTTCTTCTTCTCTTCTTCTCCTTCATCCTTCTTCTTCTTCTTCTTCTTCTTCTTCTTCTTCTTCTTCTCCTCTTTATCATTATTATCATTGTTATTGTTATTATTGTTAATATTATTGTTATTATTTTATTATTATTATTATATTATTATTATTATTATTATTATTATTATTGTTATATTATATTTTATTATTATTATATTCATCTTATTATTATTATTACTATTATTATTATTATCATCATCATCATCATTGGTGTTATTGTCGTTGTTGTTGATATCCTCTCTCCTTCTTTTTCTTATTCTTCTTCTTTCTCCTCTCTCTCCTTATCATTATTATTATTATTATTATTCTATTATTATTATTATCATTATTATTGTTATTGTTATTATCATTATTGTATTATTATTATTATTATTATTGTTAAGTAGTTAGTAGTATCATTATTTATTGTTAATCATTATAATTATTGTTATTATTATTTCATTTATTACTATTATCATTACTTTTGTTCTTCTTCATCATCATCATTATCATTATTATTATTATCATTATCATTATCATTTCATTATTATTATTATTATTATTATTTTATTATTATTATTATTATTATTATTGTTACTATTATTATTATCATTGTTACACAACACAACTAAACCACCACTATTTCCATCAGTTACAACCGCAATGACGTGGCCCTGAATGCTGGCAACAAAGCGTTGTCGGCTGGCAAGAACGCCTTCGTCCTGCAGAACAAAGGATTCGAGAAGATCGACTACGGGTTCAAGAAGGACTTCGACACCAACTTCAAAGAGCGTGGAGGCTTCAAAGAGTCTGTTGGACAGGACAACAAGAACGTGGATAAGTACGAAGAGGTCCAGAAGGACAATCGACGGTCCAAAGGCTTCTTGGATGCCTTCCACAAGTCAGTGAATGATCTGTCTGTGTGTGGGGTGGTGGTGGTGGTGGTGTGTGTGTTAGTGTATGTGTTTGTGTGTTTATGTGTGTGTTTGTGTGTGGTGGGGGGGATGTTAGTGTGTGTGTGTGTGTGTGTGTGTGGTGTGTGTGTGTGTGTGTGTGTGTGTGTGTGTGTGTGTGTGTGTGTGTGTTGTGTGTGTGTGTGTTTATCGACGGTCCAGGGACTTCTTGGATGCCTTCCACAAGTCAGTGCATGCCTGTCTCTGTGGTGTGTGTCGTGTGTGTGTGTGGGTGTGTGGGGGGGGGGGGGGGTGTGTGTGTGTTTGTGTTGGTGTGTTTGTGTGTTGTGTGTTTGTGTGGTTGTTGTGTGTGTGTTTGTGTGTATGTTTGTGTGTGTTGTGTGTGTGGTGTGTTTGTGTGTTGTGTGTGTGTTGTTTTGTGTGTGTTGTTGTGTGTGTGTGTGTGTGTGTTGTTTGTGTGTGTGTGTTGTGTGTGTGTGTGTGTGTGTATGTGTGTGTGTGTGTGTGTGTGTGTGTGTGTGTGTGTGTGTGTGTGTCTGTTTGTGTTTTCCTTTTGGTTTTGTTTGTTGTTGTTGTTGTTGTGTGTTTTCCGGTGTCGTTTTTCCCCCAAAACAAATGGAGCAGTCTTTCTATAGCCGACATAAAAATCAGTGTTTTCATTTTTGTGTGTGCTTAACTAGCCGGTCACTTGTGGCCCATCTTAGGAATGTGAATCCATACCGAATCCTTGCAGCCGATAGAAACGATCATGAAAGGCATTAAAATTCAACAATTCTGTAACCTGTATAAACATCAAACAAAGCAGTGTCAAATCTTAAAGCTAATTGAACTTGCCACGTCCACCATTTTAGAGTTTGCTTGCTTGCTTGCTTGCTTGCTTGCTCGCTCGCTTGCTTGCTTGCTTGATTGCTTGCTCGCTGCTTGCTATTTTAGAGTATCTGTCACTCTGCCATTGTTTTTGTTTTTGTCTTTGTTTGTTTCTTTCTTTGTTTCTTTGTTTCTTTGTTTTTGTTTGATTAGTTGGTTCAGTTCCATTCAAAACGTAGTAAACAAAACACATACTAAAGATATTTATTACCGAATACCATTATCAGGTAGAGATTAGCAGAGGCAGCCATGGATAATTGACCAGACACTACGGTACTATGTCAGTGTTTTTATCGTTGGAAAAAGCAGTGAAGTTAATCAACTCCCTGCAGGAAGCTAGGGGATAAGGTGAGGGAATCAAAGGGTTAACGATTTGTTTTGCTGGTACAGTTGACATTAATGCCAGATGCTGGTGGAGAGGATACGGGATTCAAAGGGTTAATGCAAGTGCGAAAACTATTGCTGAACATTCCTGTAATTGATCTATCATACAGTCATTTAACTGATCAGTTTCTGTCAAGTACCTGTAGTAATTTATTAGTCTTGCTGTAATCTTCTATCAAGTACCTGTAGTAATCATCGATCTTGCTGTAATCTTCTATCAAGTACCTGTAGTAATCATCGATCTTGTTGTAATCTTCTATCAAGTACCTGTAGTAATCATCGATCTTGTTGTAATCTTCTGTCAAGTACCTGTAGTAATCATCGATCTTGCTGTAATCTTCTATCAAGTACCTGTAGTAATCATCAGTCTTGCTGTAATCTTCTATCAAGTACCTGTAGTAATCATCAGTCTTGCTGTAATCTTCTATCAAGTACCTGTAGTAATCATCAGTCTTGCTGTAATCTTCTATCAAGTACCTGTAGTAATCCTCAGTCTTGCTGTAATCTTCTATCAAGTACCTGTAGTAATCATCAGTCTTGCTGTAATCTTCTATCAAGTACCTGTAGTAATCATCAGTCTTGCTGTAATCTTCTATCAAGTACCTGTAGTAATCATCAGTCTTGCTGTAATCTTCTATCAAGTACCTGTAGTAATAATCAGTCTTGCTGTAATCTTCTATCAAGTACCTGTAGTCATCATCAATCTTGTTGTAATCTTCTATCAAGTACCTGTAGTAATAATCAGTCTTGTTGTAATCTTCTATCAAGTACCTGTAGTAATAATCAGTCTTGTTGTAATCTTCTATCAAGTACCTGTAGTAATAATCATCTTGCTGTAATCTTCTATCAAGTACCTGTAGTCATCATCAATCTTGTTGTAATCTTCTATCAAGTACCTGTAGTAATTTATCAGTCTTGTTGTAATCTTCTATCAAGTACCTGTAGTAATCATCAGTCTTGCTGTAATCTTCTATCAAGTACCTGTAGTAATCATCAATCTTGTTGTAATCTTCTATCAAGTACCTGTAGTAATCATCAGTCTTGCTGTAATCTTCTATCAAGTACCTGTAGTAATCTATCAGTCTTGTTGTAATCTTCTATCAAGTACCTGTAGTAATCATCAATCTTGTTGTAATCTTCTATCAAGTACCTGTAGTAATCATCAGTCTTGCTGTAATCTTCTATCAAGTACCTGTAGTAATCATCAGTCTTGCTGTAATCTTCTATCAAGTACCTGTAGTAATCATCAATCTTGTTGTAATCTTCTATCAAGTACCTGTAGTAATCATCAGTCTTGCTGTAATCTTCTATCAAGTACCTGTAGTAATCATCAGTCTTGCTGTAATCTTCTATCAAGTACCTGTAGTAATCATCAATCTTGTTGTAATCTTCTATCAAGTACCTGTAGTAATAATCAGTCTTGCTGTAATCTTCTATCAAGTACCTGTAGTAATCATCAGTCTTGTTGTAATCTTCTATCAAGTACCTGTAGTAATCATCAGTCTTGTTGTAATCTTCTATCAAGTACCTGTAGTAATAATCAGTCTTGTTGTAATCTTCTATCAAGTACCTGTAGTAATAATCAGTCTTGCTGTAATTTTCTATCAAGTACCTGTAGTAATCATCAATCTTGTTGTAATCTTCTATCAAGTACCTGTAGTAATAATCAGTCTTGTTGTAATCTTCTATCAAGTACCTGTAGTAATAATCAGTCTTGCTGTAATCTTCTATCAAGTACCTGTAGTAATAATCAGTCTTGCTGTAATCTTCTATCAAGTACCTGTAGTAATAATCAGTCTTGCTGTAATTTTCGATCAAGTGCCTGTAGTAATCATCAGTCTTGTTGTAATCTTCTATCAAGTACCTGTAGTAATCATCAGTATGGCTGTAATTTTATCCTCATATGCATAAGACTAAAATCCAAGGACAGGTAAAAGAAAAGAAAAAAGCTCCGATGTATAACAAACTATTTTATTTAAAAGAGTACATTCCATGGGCAGGTCCAATGACAACAGCGCCTTCAAGAAGGAATCGGACTGGTTGTCCAACGCTGCCCAGAAGCAGAACATCAACAACCGTTTCGGAGCTGCCGACTTCCTGCAGAATGCCGATAAAAAGAATAACGCTGACTTCAACGCTCTCTTTGACAGGTGAGATGGGCATGGGCAATGTCAGGAAGCTTGCAGTAAATGACGAAACACAATACAGTGCAATATGATGTGGTACGGTACAATACCATGCAACGTAACACGGTATAACGAAGTATGATACAGTATTACACAGTACAGTGCATGTTATGCATTTCAATGCAATGCGATGTTATGTTCTACAATACAATACGATACAGTGCAATACAATAGCTAATGCAATCAAAACTATTTCATCCGTTTGAAACTAATTTTAGTAAATAGTAGTTATAGCTGTAGTAGTAACAGTAGTACCAGGGAGAAAAATATTGGACGGACTTCTTCTTCTCCTTCTCCTCCTATTCTTCTCTTCTTCTTCTTCTTCTTCTTTTTCTTTTTCTTCTTCTTCTTCTTCTTCTTTTTCTTCTTCTTCTTCTTCTTCTTCTTCTTCTTCTTCTTCTCTTCTTCTTCTTCTTCTTCTTCTTCTTCTTCTCTCTTCTTCTTCTTCTTCTTCTTCTTCTTCGTCATCTCCGTCATCTCTCCTCCTCCTCCTCCTTCTTCTTCTTCTTTCTTCTTCTTCTTCTTCTTCTTCTTCTTCTTCTTCTTCTTCTTCTTCTCCTTCATCATCATCATTATGATTACCACCATCATCTTCATTATCTGGTCACGTACTGTTTCAGGCGAAATGACGCGTTCTGGCACCGCGATAGCGCCCAGGACAAGGCGCTACGTGAAGCCAACGACCTGGCGGCGAAGAAGGCGGACCAGCAGAAGAAGGCTCTGGCTGAAGCTTCTGGCAACAAGGGAGTCAAAGACAGCAAATACTACGGCGGGGGGACTTACGGAACCGGTTCCGGAACAGGCTCTATCGGCGGTAGAGGCAGCGGTGGTCCTGTTCTGAGCCACAGCGGAGCAGGCTCTCTTTCAGGTTCGGTGAGCGATCCTTACAGCACCTCGGGTTCGGGCCCCATCAGCGGTAGAGGTCTCGTCAGCGGAGGCAGCATCGTCGGCGCGGGAGCGGGCGGTCCGAACAGCGGGGGCAAAGGTCGACAGGAGGATAGCGGGGTTCCTACGTGAACGAGTACGAAGAGAAGGCGCGGCAGGCCGATCTGGCCGACCAGAAACAGGCCAGCGAGGCTACGAGCAACGCCAAGGCCCTCAACGACTACAACCGAGGCCGCGGCGTGAACGACCTGGTCGAGGTGAATGGACAGCGACAAGGGAAGTGGGCCAAGGACCAAGCCGGGCTGAAAAACGCCAGGAGCCAAGGGTTCAATGACGCCAACGCCGACGTGTCCAAAGGCTCGGAACTGGCCGACAGAGCGAAGGAACAGCGCGCCAGCAATTCCAGGCTGGAAGCAGCCAACAAGAACCTGCAGGCCCAGCAACTGGATCGCGTCAACTTCAAGAAGAACCAGGTGGACAATACGCAGAAGGTGATCAAGCAGAAGAAGTTCTACCACGACAAGATCGAAGACGGCTTCAACAACGAGGCCCTCGACTTCAACCGTAACCAAGGCAACCAGCAGAGCGGCAAGGAAGAGGCGGCACAGAAGGCAGCCCGCACCAGCTTCAACAACGCCGCTGACGACGCCAAGGTCAACGAGCAGGCCAGGGCCTTCAACAACCTGGACGAACGCAGCATCTCCAACGCCAAAGCCGTGGCCAAACAGAGGGACAATGCCGGAGGCTGGAGGGCTGCCAAGCGACAAGACAACGCCAACGCCGTCAAAAACTCAGCTTCGGCAGACACGGGGCGACAGGTCAGCGAGGTCGACAGCTTTGCCCGCAGCATCAGCAACCGCAACCAGCAGCTGTGGGATAAGGCTCACAAGGATCTGGCCCAGAGAGACAAAGGTTCCAGCAAAGACAGGAGTCTGGATGCCGATTTTGTCTTCACCCCAAACAGCGCTAACAACGTCCTGGGTCTGGGAGGCAGACAGTCATTTGGCGCGGCGGCGGCGGCGGCGGCGGCGGCGGCGGCGGCGGCGGCGGCAGCAGCAGCGGCAGACAGAACTTCGGAGGAGGCCAGAGCAACTTCGGTTCGGGAACAGCCTTCGGCAGCAAGAGTCCTAGTACTAGATTTGGAGGTAGCAGTTTTGGCGGCGGATTCAAGAGTCAATTAGGAGACTTCATGGCTGACATGGGCAACAGCGCTTTTGGTCAATATTCCTTCGGAGGTTCTAATCCCAGCTCCGTTTCCACTTCCGGTTCCGGTTCCGGTTCCGGTTCTGCTGGTCTTGGTGTCTCTGCTCCATCCGGCAACCAGTTTGACTACTCTGGCGGAAATTGGAGGAGAAAATAATGAAGAGACGTACAGAAAACTGTATAATGTTTATATTATTATAGCATTGGTTTGTTTTGTTACTGGACATTGTATTTATGTCTAACATCAAGCAGGTGATCCGCTGCGAACATTGCGGCATCAATTTTATTTCAATTCTCGTTTCGTACACTCTTAAAAAGCGTACAAGAAAATTACAAGATACATTCTGCCAACAGACATGGGGATTGAGCATTTCAAAAGGTTTTGTAGCATTACACTGATATTATGATAATACTTGTGAGTAATGCAGATGGAGGAATAAAAGGAAAACTTTAATGTTGTTCGTTTGTGTATTTTCTCTGCAATTTTCTACATAATCTTCTTTTGTTTGTTTGTTTGTTTGTTTGCTTGTTTGTTTGTTTGTTTGTCTGTCTCTCTGTCTCCGTCTCTGTCTCTGTCTCTCAGTCTCTCTCTCTGTCTCTCTCTGTCTCTCTCTTCTCTCTCTCTCTCTCTCTCTATCTATCTATATATCTCTGTCTCTCTATCTCTGTCTCTATCTCTACCTTTCTCTCGCTCTCTGTCTCTGTCATTCTCTCTCTCTCTCTCTCTCTCTCTCTCTCTCTCTCTCTCTCTCTCTCTCTCTATCTATCTATCTATCTATCTATCTATTTGTCTCTGTCTCTGCCTCTGTTTCTATCTCTGTCTCTACGTCTTTGTCTCTATCTCCGCCTCTCTGACTTTGTGTCTGTTTCCCGCTCTCTCTCTCTCTCTCTCTTTCTCTCTCTCTCTCTCTCTCTCTCTCTCTCTCTCTCTCTGTATGTGTGTATGTATGTATGCATATGTATGTTGTTGCATGTATGTATTATGTATTATGTATGTATGTATGTATGTATGTATGTATGTATGTATGTATGTATGTATGTTATATGTATGTATGTGTACACACACACACACACTCTCTCTCTCTCTACTCACACACAACACACACACACCACACACACACACACACACACACACACACACACACACACACACACACACACACACAAATGCATTCACACTCAACGCACTTTCCCACCAAAACGAAAGACATGAAGAATACAACAAAGAAACAAGCAAACAAATAAACAAAACTGAGCTGAGATGATCAAGCCATGCTAATGTTTTTTCTTTTTGAACTTTTCTGGCGATTTCTAAATTTGTTTTTCCTCCTCTCCCCCCTCCCCCCCCCCCCCCCCCCCCCTATATGTGAATTTTTCCCTTTTTTTTTTTTGTGGCCACAATGGGTTTACCATATGAAAGTTGGGTGCTCTCCTTGGAGAGAATGCATCGCTCAGTGCAGCACTGCTCTTTTCCTATGGGTTTCTTTACGATTCAAAAATGGATCTTGCCACAAATTTTTACTTCGGATAGTTTCATTGTTGTCGAGGGATCTCTAACGTGTGCTGAGGACGTGCTGCACGTAGGACCTCAATTTAACGCCTCACCCTAAAGACTAGAGCTAAGACCACCTTTTGCAATCTAGTGGAGAGGAGGCGGGGGAGAGGATGTGGGTGGAGGGGTGTAGGGTGAGGGGTGTGACAGGATAGAAAAATCCGTGTTCGGTTAATGAACATCCTGGGCAGAGGGTTAAACCACTGGGCCATACACTGACCACGACATGACCTGACCACAGACCACTGTATGTTCACACATCATCATCATCATCATCAAGTGCCTTGCCACATGGTGTTGGCTATCATGGCCTTCCATCTGTTTCTGTCCCTTGCTGCCTCAAGCATCTCTTCCACCCTCTCTGTCTTCAGCCACTCTGCAAGTCCGTCCGATATCTTCTCCCTGGGTCTACCTGGTGCTCTCTTTCCCGCCACCTTTCTTGTTGTGACCAGGTGCTCTGATTTCTCTTTCCTAATAAAAGGACCTATGAACGTTGCCTGTATTTTCCTAATCTTCCTTATCAATGATCTTCTTGTGTCTGCCTCCATCAAGACTGTCTCGTTTGTTTTCTTTGCTGTCCATGGAACTCAACATTCTTGGCAGAAACCACATCTCGGCTGCCTCAATCTTGTTCTGGCTTTGCTTCTTGACTGTCCACGCCTCACAACCGTATAACATCGGTTCATGTTCACACAAGGTTATTTATTTTGTCCCCTGACCTTTGATTGATATTGTTTATACAAGAAAAGTAATGAAATAAAAAGTACTGTATTATCAGCAGACCCGTTCTATTCGAAGCACCTCGGTTCCAATTTCAGCCCTGATATGACTCTACGCTGTCGGCTGGTTTTTAACAAAAATAACAAAATAACAGTAACAACTGTCAGTTTCTAAAGATGACATTTCGCCCTGGAAGTAAAATTCATATGTGTAGATGCTACAGAATGGAAAAATGGCGACGGTGCACTCTGATGAGAATGTCTAAAGTGGCCATTCATCATCATCAGTTGCCCTGCAGCATGGCGTTGGCGACCATTGACTTCCAACCATCTCTATCTCTCGTTGCCCCCAGCATCTCCCCCACCCTCCTCGTCTCCAGCCACTCTGCAAGTCCGTCCAGCATTCTCTCCCTGGGTCTACCTGGTGCTCTCTTTCCCTCCAGCTTTCCCGTTGTGACCAGGTGCTCCAAATCCCCCTTCCTCATAAAATGGCCTATAAATGTTGCCTGTCTTTTCCTAATCTTCCTTATGAGTGATCTACTTGTGTCTGCCTCCATCAAGACTGTCTCGTTTGTTTTCTTTGCTGTCCATGGAACTCTCAACATTAATCTTAGAAACCACATCTCGGCTGCCTCAATCTTGTTCTGGCTTTGCTTGCTGACTGTCCACGCCTCGCATCCGTACAACAGTATTGGTTCTATATAACATTCAAGACTCTCTTTCTGATGTTAATTGATAGTGGCCATTGAACAAGCAAAAAGCTGGAGTTTAATAAGCCCTCCCTGCTGGCAATATCTTGAGGTTCAACTAAGAGTATTGAGTTCTTTGTCTATCTTTGTAATTGTATCATTCTGTTTCTTGAAACAACTTTGTATTTATGAATTGTCTCCCTCAATCTGTGATATGCCATAAAGGAGAAAAAAAATAAAGGAAAGAGTAGGAAAGAAACATCTGGCCTACCGGTGCAAACGGACTGCACCAACGCTCCCTGCAACTGCAATACAGAAACCTACGCCATACCACACAACAGACAGCACCAGTCATCTTTACGACACAGTTTATCTTTCCTTCACCCTTGTCCTGTCCGTCCGTGCTCCACCTCAGATCCACCAATAAATAAACCAAAGGCCTGCTTCTGTATAATCATTCATACTCTGCCCAGCAGTCTTCCTCACTCTAGACTGCACAGTCTTCCTCAATCTGGACAGCACAGTCTTCCTCACTCTAGACAACACAGTCTTCCACAATCTGGACAGCACAAATCTTCCTCACTCTATACAGCACAGTCTTCCTCAATCTGGACAGCACAGTCTTCCTCACTCTATACAGCACAGTCTTCCTCAATCTGACAGCACAGTCTTCCTCACTCTAGACAACACAGTCTTCCTCACTCTGCCCAGCACAGTCTTCCTCACTCTAGACAGCACAGTCTTCCTCACTCTAGACAGCACAGTCTTCCTCACTCTGCCCAGCACAGTCTTCCTCACTCTAGACAGCACAGTCTTCCTCACTCTGACCAGCACAGTCTTCCTCACTCTAGACAGCACAGTCTTCCACACTCTATGACAGCACAGTCTTCCTCACTCTAGACAGCACAGTCTTCCTCACTCTGCCCAGCACAGTCTTTCCTCACTCTAGACAGCACAGTCTTCCTCACTCTAGACAGCACAGTCTTCCTCAATCTAGACAGCACAGTCTTCCTCACTCTAGACCAGCACAGTCTTCCTCACTCTAGACAGCACAGTCTTCCTCATCTAGACAGCAACAGTCTTCCTCATTTGTCTCCATAGACAGCACAGTCTTCCTCACTCTAGACAGCACAGTCTTCCTCATCTCTAGACCACCAGCACAGTCTTCCTCACTCTAGACAGCACAGTCTTCACTCCACTCTAGACAGCACAGTCTTCCTCACTCTAGACAGCACAGTCTTCCTCACTTTAGACAGCACAGTCTTCCTCACTTACGACCTCCCTAAGCACAGTCTTCCTCACTCTAGACAGCACAGTCTTCCTCACTCTAGACAGCACAGTCTTCCTCACTCTGCCCAGCACAGTCTTCTTCACTCTGCCCAGCACAGTCTTCCTCACTCTGCCACACAGTCTTCCTCACTCTGCCACCACAGTCTTCCTCACTCTGCCACCACAGTCTTCCTCACTTGCCCACCAAGTCTTCCTCACTCTGCCCAGCACAGTCTTCCTCACTCTGCCCAAAACAGTCTTCCTCACTCTGACAGCACAGTCTTCCTCACTCTAGACAGCACAGTCTTCCTCACTCTAGACAGCACAGTCTTCCACACTCTAGACAGCACAGTCTTCCTCACTCTAGACAGCACAGTCTTCCTCACTCTGCCCAGCACAGTCTTCCACACTCTAGACAGCACAGTCTTCCTCACTCTAGACAGCACAGTCTTCCTCACTCTAGACAGCACAGTCTTCCTCACTCTAGACAGCACAGTCTTCCTCACTCTAGACAGCACAGTCTTCCTCACTCTGCCCAACACAGTCTTCCTCACTCTGCCAACACAGTCTTCCTCACTCTAGACAGCACAGTCTTCCTCACTCTGCCCAGCACAGTCTTCCTCACTCTGCCAAACACAGTCTTCCTCACTCTAGACAGCACAGTCTTCCTCACTCTAGACAGCACAGTCTTCCTCACTCTAGACAGCACAGTCTTCCTCACTCTGCCCAGCACAGTCTTCCTCACTCTGCCCAACACAGTCTTCCTCACTCTAGACAGCACAGTCTTCCTCACTCTGCCAGCACAGTCTTCCTCACTCTGCCAGCACAGTCTTCCTCACTCTAGACAGCACAGTCTTCCTCAATCTACACAGCACAGTCTTCCTCAATCTACACAGCTCAGTCTTCCTCAATCTACACAGACAGTCTTCCTCAATCTGGACAGCACAGTCTTCCTCACTCTGACAACACAGTCTTCCTCACTCTGCCCAGCACAGTCTTCCTCACTCTAGACAGCACAGTCTTCCTCACTCTAGACAACATAGTCTTCCCACTCTGCCCAGCACAGTCTTCCTCACCTAGACAGCAGTCTTCCTCACTCTGCCCAGCACAGTCTTCCTCACTCTAGACAGCACAGTCTTCCTCACTCTAGACAGCACAGTCTTCCTCACTCTATACAGCACAGTCTTCCACACTCTAGACAGCACAGTCTTCCTCACTCTAGACAGCACAGTCTTCCTCACTCTGCCCAACACAGTCTTCTTCACTCTAGACAGCACAGTCTTCCTCACTCTAGACAGCAAAGTCTTCTTCACTCTAGACAGCAAGTCTTCTTCACTCTAGACAGCATAGTCTTCTTCACTCTAGACAGCACAGTCTTCCTCATTCTAGACAGCACAGACTTTCTCATTCATGACAGCACAGTCTTCCTCACTCTGACAGCACAGTCTTCCTCACTCTAGCCAGCACAGTCTTCCTCACTCTAGACAGCACAGTCTTCCTCACTCTAGACAGCACAGTCTTCCTCACTCTGCCAGCACAGTCTTCCTCACTCTAGACAGCACAGTCTTCCTCACTCTAGACAGCACAGTCTTCCTCACTCTAGACAGCACAGTCTTCCTCACCCTAGACAGCAGTCTTCTTCACTCTAGACAGCACAGTCTTCCTCACTCTGCCCACACAGTCTTCCTCACTCTAGACAGCACAGTCTTCCTCACTCTAGACAGCACAGTCTTCCTCACTCTAGCCAACACAGTCTTCCTCACTCTAGACAGCACAGTCTTCTCACTCTAGACAGCACAGTCTTCCTCACTTGCCACACAGTCTTCTCCTAGACAGCACAGTCTTCCTCACTCTGCCCAGCACAGTCTTCCTCACTCTGCACACAGTCTTCCTCACTCTAGACAGCACAGTCTTCCTCACTCTGACCAACACAGTCTTCCTCACTCTAGACAGCACAGTCTTCCTCACTCTAGACAGCACAGTCTCCTCACTTTCCAGCACAGTCTTCTCACCTAGACAGCAGTCTTCTCACTCTGCAGCACAGTCTTCCTCACTCTGCCAACACAGTCTTCCTCACTCTAGACAGCACAGTCTTCCTCACTCTAGCCCAGCACAGTCTTCCTCACTCTGCCACATAGTCTTCCTCACTCTAGACAGCACAGTCTTCCTCACTCTGCCCACACAGTCTTCCTCACTCTAGACAGCACAGTCTTCCTCACTCTAGACAGCACAGTCTTCCTCAATCTACACAGCACAGTCTTCCTCAATCTACACAGCTCAGTCTTCCTCAATCTACACAGGACAGTCTTCCTCACTCTAGACAGCACAGTCTTCCTCACTCTAGACATCACAGTCTTCCTCACTCTGCCCAGCACAGTCTTCCTCACTCTGCCCAACACAGTCTTCTCACTCTAGACAGCACAGTCTTCCTCACTCTGCCCAGCACAGTCTTCCTCACTCTGCCCAGCACAGTCTTCCTCACTCTAGACAGCACAGTCTTCCTCACTCTGCCCAGCACAGTCTTCCTCACTCTAGACAGCACAGTCTTCCTCACTCTAGACAGCACAGTCTTCCTCACTCTTTATGTAATTGTCTTTTCCTTCTCTTGACATTTCTTTAATTCTGTTTATTGGAAAATCCCAACACAATTTATCTAATCCATACTGCAAACAAACAACAGCAAAATACAAGGAAACAATATAAATCTTCTCTCTCCCTTGGGGCTGTCACAACGTATCTGCATTTGTTTTACTCAGCAGTCAGTTCCCCCACCCTCCAGATGTGGATACCAGGGGCTCATTCAGTATAAATAGTATCCCCACCTGAAAATTCTGTGCTAGAAATTTCCTCTTTTTTGTCGCTCTCTTTGTTTCTTTCTTCCTCCTTTGTTTTCTATCCTATCATTTTTTTTTTTTTACCTTGCTGGTCCATTAGCCTGTATATGTTCGATAAAGTCTTGAATATTTTCTCTTAGGATTGATAACTAGGTACATGTATAAAGTGCATTTTTGGCTCTGGGGAAATGCGATGCGCAGAAGCAATTTTAGATAATTTAGTCCCGTTGTTATGTATGTGTTCAGTCAGTCTACAGCATCAGTCCTTAGAATATTGGCTGCCCCCACTGCTCTCCGGATCTCTGTCTTCCACTCTGTCTTTCCTCAACCAAGGGTTAAAAATCTCTAGACTGTTACAACCTGTCCACTCCTTGATGTTTCCCAGGTAATTTGTTCGTGGTCTTCCTCTTCCTCTTTTGCCTCGATTTTTCCATAAATGACACTTTCGTGAGGGTGCATTTTTTTGTTGTTGTTGTTTCTGCATACATATCCAAAGAAGGTCAGTTTCTTTTTAATGATGACCTACCAGTTTTCTTCGGGTTTTTAGCTCGTCGAGTATGCTCTTGTCACTTCTCTTGTCTTTCCAGTTCACCTTAAGAGACGTCCATAGAACCAATTTCAGTTGAATTTATTTTCTTTACTTTTTCTTTTTGAGGATCCATTCTTCAGCACCGTATGTCATGATGGTCCAAGCTAAACGTCTGATTATTTTAATTTTTAATTTTGTGTTTATCGTTTTGTCTTTCCAAATTTTGTGAGGATTGTCATCTATTCTTTGCCATGCTAATTCTGGCCTTGATGTCGGTGAACAATCTGCATCGTTGGATTTGATTTTAAATGTTTGAACTGGTGGACTTTTTCCTCTTTATCTTGACCTATGTAGATGGATTTAGCTGGACCCAGGCCAATGTGTAAAAACTTTGGTTTTCTTGACATTCAGTTTAAGGTTCTTCTCTTCCCCGAATATTATTCAGGACATTTATCGTAGATGATGTCTCTTGGTGATCGATTGCACATACAGTGTTGTGTTGTCAGCGTACCTGATGTTTGAGATTTTTCTACCTCCCACTTTATGCATATTCTTCCAGGTTGGAATTCCTCATAACCTGTTCTGTTATGTACTGAACAAAATGTGGTGAAAGGATACATCCTTGGCGCACTCCTTTCTTGATGTTTAATGACTCAGCGTGTTTGTATTCACATCTGATTTTGGCGTTGTGATTTTCGTAGACAGAT
>CM060314.1:6130471-6152971 GCA_030674185.1 Monoplex corrugatus | reverse complement strand
CCGTGCACCTCATAAAAAGGATCATCTTGTCCAACTGGAACATTTTGCGATCCAGTCCCACTACAGGTGAAACCTTTGACAAGCGCCCTTTGATCGTCTACAAGAGAGACACAAATCTCCGCGACTTGCTGGTGCATTCGAATCTCAGCAAACCAGTCAGCCAACCTCCAGGAACCTCTCCATGCAACAAACCTAAATGCAAGACTTGTCCTTTCTTGTGCTCAGCAACCACAGTCAAAGGCCCCAAATCTCATATGAGAATTACAAAACATTTCAACTGTCAAACTTATAACATTGTCTACTTGATCAGCTGCTCTAAATGTTCCCAATTGTATATTGGTGAAACTGGACGCACCCTTGACACACGTTTCAAAGAACACTTGGCTGATATCCGCCACCAAAGGGATAAAACTATCCCCAATCACTTCAACCAATCAGACCACTCAATCAATGACATCCGAGTGAAAGGTCTGTGGCTTCTACACAATAACAGCTCCATAGACAGGAAAGACAGAGAATCCCACCTCATAAATAAACTTGGAATACGCAAACCACATGGTCTTAATGACAAACCATAAGTAACAAAATTCAGACATGCCGTTTCATGTCTCTTCCTGTTCCCACGCCTACCAGATTCTTGGCACTGGCCACAATCTACTCCCTTATCTCTTGGCTCTTGCCCTGTGCCTTCTTCAGAACAGGGCTATACCGATATAGCATGGCCACTTCTCAAAATTGCAGAACTCATCTCACTTCCCTTTTGACATCATAGTTGCCTCCCCTCTCCCCTTTTCTTACTACTGCTCATGATGACATGGGCATTCCATCTCTTACCCACTGGACGAGGCGGCAGGGAAGTTTTTAGTCCCGTTTTTATTATCCATTGTTTGGTGTCTGTGATTTGTCTGTGACCGTGCGTTCGCGCTTGACAAAGGCTAGTTGGCCGAAAATTTGCGCTTGTTTTGTTTTGTCTTGTTGGAGACGCGCTTACATTGGTTTTCTTGTTCTTCTGGTTTGTGTTTGCTTGGGCGCGGGCAGTCAATCTTGTTTTGGATCTTGTAATATATTTGAGGACCTACATATTTGAGGGGCTACATCAATAACTGTTTGAGGGGCTTCATCAGTGCATGTTTACGGTCATCATCATCATCATCAGGTGCCCTGCAGCATGGCGTTGGCGATCATGGACTTCCATCTGTCTCTATCTCTTGTTGCCCCAAGCATCTCCTCCACCCTCCTCGTCTTCAGCCACTCTGCAAGTCCGTCTAGCATTTCCTCCCTGGGTCTCCCTGGTGCTCTATTTCCCTCCACCTTTCCCTTTGTGACCAGGTGCTCCAAATCCCCCTTCCCTCATAAAATGGCCTATAAATGTTGCCTGTCTTTTCCTAATCTTCTTTATCAATGATCTACTTGTGTCTGCCTCCATCAAGACTGTCTCGTTTGTTTTCTTTGCTGTCCATGGAACTCAACAGTTTTCTTAGAAACCACATCTCGGCTTCCTCAATCTTGTTCTGGCTTTGCTTTGCTTACGGTGCTGCGTAAATATATGGATTGACAAATTTTTGAGAAAAAAACGAAAGTGGAAGAAATGCAACCAACATAATATAGGAATGTATACACACCAGGAAATCGATATTTAATCCCAACCTGGGGATGCCGGGGTTTCCGTCAGTATATACAGGGGGGTGCAAAAGTAGGTATACAATTATGAAAAAAGAAAAAACATACAATATTCATTGCATTTATTATACAAACAAATGAATATTGCATATACATGTAATAACAAGCACAGCCTTAATCCCTCAGATACTCAAACTGCTTGCCGTCGGTATTCACACACTCCTCTAATCGAGAGCGGAATTAAGCACTATAATAATGATGTGATACTTACTGTATACCTACTTTTGCACCCCCCAGTATACTATCCCCAAGAAAGTTCTTCTTTTATGTCACACTATTTGTTTCTGCCTGGCTTCTTTGCTTTCTATCATCTCATCCTATCGTTTTCTGCCTTGTTAGTTCATTCACCTGTATTTGTTTTGCAAAACCTTGCATCCTCTCTCTTAGGATTGATAATTGGTTGCATGTACTGACTTCAATTTTGGCTCGAAGGATATGTGATGTGCAGAAGCAATTTTAGGTAGTGCACGCCATTTTTATCAATGTTTTATCGTCCTTAGTTATGTTTACATTTGTATTCAGGTATTCTGTAAATTCCCCGGTGATAAATTGGACCGAATGACCAACGTCAGAGGCAAAACCTAAGATTATGTTTGTTTTTGTTTTTTAATTACAGGTTGTATACCGAAGAAATAAGAGGGAAGCAGGGAGAATTTTTATGATATCAACCAAAGGACATAACTCTTGAGAGTCACGTAGGAATTATCTCCCATGTTGTGGTACTTCTCGAATCTAACATAGTTTGCGCTACCCATTCAGCTAGCATAGAAGCAGATACAACGTACAAAAACAGTAAGCTCAGAACACTCCTCACATAGTTCGCGCTACCCATTCAGCTAGCATAGAAGCAGATACAAAGTACAAAAACAGTAAGCTCAGAACACTCCTCACATAGTTTGCGCTACCCATTCAGCTAGCATCGAAGCAGTGTGTTCTGAGCTTACGGTTTTTGTACTTTGTATCTGCTTCTATGCTAGCTGAATGGGTAGCGCAAACTATTTTAGATTCGAGAAGTACCACAACATGGGAGATAATTCCTACGTGACTCTCAAGAGTTATGTCCTTTGGTTGATACAGGTTGTATACGTTTTGAAATGGCACAGTCGCCTGGGGTTTAAGCAATAAGAACAAGACTATCTGTTGTGCAGCTATCAATATAAAAAGAGAATAAAACAAGTCTGTAAAAGTAGACAATAAATAAAGTCAGTGAATAAAACATATCGCCGGCAAAGAAACAAACCGCCAGCCAGGATTTTATTACATTTTTCTCATTTTTGTGTGTCCCGCTTCCACCACGATAAACAAAATCATCGAACAGAAGTACACATCTCTTGGAACACACATTACAGATGATACTGCGCGTGAGTACGACCGCTCCTGCCTGCATCCATAAAGGCATGCACACAAAATGCATGCCCTGTGTTGTATTTGTGTCATCATCATCATCAAGTGCCTTGCCACATGGCGTTGTCGATCATGGCCCTCCATATGTTTCTTTCCCTTGTTGCCGCAAGCACCTCTTCTACCCTCTCTGTCTTCAGCCACTCCGCAAGTCTGTCCAATATTTTTCCCTGAGTCTACCTCGTGTGCTCTCTTTCCTTCCAGCTTTCCCGTTGTGACCAGGTGCTCCAATTCCCCTTTCCTCATAAAATGGCCTATAAATATTGCCTGTCTTTTCCTAATCTTCTTTATCAATGATCTGCCTTCATCAAAACTGTCTCGTTTGTTTTCTTTGCTGTCCATGGAACTATCAACAGTCTTCTTAGAAACCACATCTTGGCTGCCTCAATCTTGTTCTGGCTTTACTTGTTGAGTGTCCACGCCTCACAACCTGATGTTAATTGATAGGCATTTGTTGGTAAGAATACTTGTGTTGGTGTAATTGCAGAAAAGAAACAAAAACGTAAATATGGTGTTGAGTGGGGGGGGGGGGGTTGAGTGGGAATAATGAAAATGTTGTGGGGGCGAGGAGGAGGAGGGGGTGGTGGTAGGAAAGGAGGAGGCAAAGCACTGAATTTACTTTTAACTTTTTATAAAAACTTTTTTAACTCGTTTTTATTCATTTTCAAATATGTAGCATTTACAAACATCTTGAAATGTACACTATGTGTAATCAACAGATCTAGCAAAATGCAGAAAGAACAAGCATTCATTGCAATATATATATTTATATATATGTATATAATTTATATATATATATATATATATATATATATCCGTACACATATACATACATATACATATATATGTATACAGATATACATACACAGACACATCTACATGTACATATACATTTACATACATATACATTTACATACATATATATATATATATATATAATATATATATATATATATATATACATGCAGTACACACACAAACATATATATACATATGCATAGACACACACACACACACATAGACACATACATATATACATACAGAAACATATACTCACATATACACTGTATACACACACATACATATACATATACAAGTACATGTACATCCATATGTCTAACAGAAGCATATGAAGAGATATAGATAAATTCGCATTTTAAAAAGAAAATTACGCGAATGTATATATGAAATAATAGGGGAAAATATCTCACACACACACACATACACACACACACACACACACACACACACACACACACACACACACACACACACACACACACACACACACACACACACACGCATGGCTACAAATGGGGAGAAAGAATAAAAGCAATAAAAGCAAGAATAAAAGCAATGGAAAACCAAAGAGAGCATATTATATACAAATATATATTATAACCATGTGATTCCCCTCCGAGTGGAGACAGGCTGCAGAGGGGGGGGGGGGGTTGAGTGAGGTTAGGATTTTATGCAGAGGAGAAAAGGTGAGTTTTGAGAGCGGACTTGAAGGAGACAAAAGTAGGTTGCTGACGGACTGAGAGAGGAAGTTTGTTCCAGGAGAGTGGACCAGAAACAGAGAAGGCTCGTGGACCATAGGTATTGAGCTTAGTGCGTGGAAAGCGAAAAGTCAGAGGATCGGAGGCAGAGCGGAGGGTACGTGAGGGAACATAAATCTCAAGTAGGCTTGACAGGTAATCGGGGGCTGCGTTATTGAGGCTTTTGTAGCACATGGTGTCTAGTTTGTACTGTATGCGCTTTGATACAGGGAGCCAGTGAAGTTGTGCCAGGAGAGGAGATATGTGGTCAGCTTTTTTCTTTTTGAGTACAAGGCGTACAGCATTGTTTTGAATGCGCTGTAGGATGTGAATGGTGGAGGCAGGAAGACCAGACAGGAGTGAATTGCAATAGTCAATGCGAGACATTATGAAGGAGAGAACGATTTTTGCAGTTGATTCGACAGAGAGATACTTCCTGATCAGGCTTATACATATATATATATATATATATATATATACATATACATGTACATATGTATATATATACAACTATATATACAGACACACATATACACACGTGCACGCGCGCGCGCACACACACACACACACACATAAACACACGTACACACACACCAAAGAGAGACAAGGAGGGAGAGAAAACACGTTTGCACACACATACACACACGCACGCACACACGCACGCACACACACACACAAACACACACACAACACACACACACACACACACACAAACACACACACACACACACACACACACACACACCAACAAAACAAATAATGAAAGATGCACATACATGAACATAGGCATCATACAAACTCAAACACTCACTTATTTAACCCTTTGACTCCCGCACCCTGTCCACCAGCATCTCGCATTGTCAACCATGCTAGCAAAAGCTCATCTTATCCACCAGATTCCTGCTAAAACCAGTAAGTGACGCTGTGTTTGTGTCTGCAGGAAGCTGGTGGATAGGGTGAGGGAGTCAAAGGGTTAAGTTTTTGTAGTTGTGGATAAGATATGGGAGCCAAAGGGTTAACACACGACCTCGTACAATCTATCACACATACACATACAGACACTCACACATACATTTACACGACATACGCATCCACACACATTTCCATACACATAGATTACAATGGAAAAAGAAATGAGAATTTCAAGACCAGATTTGAAAGTAATGACAGAAGATAAATACCTAAAATGCATAATTTTTTTAGCGAAGACATTAAACTTGTTGTAGTTCACTTGTAGTTCACATTAAACTTGTTGTTGTTGTTGTTGTTGTTGTTGTTGTTGTTGTTGTTGTTGTTGTTGTTGTTGTTGTTGTTGTTATTTCACATATCAGTTTTGATTTTTCTCGGACACGCGTTATGTCTGTTTTTGCCTTATGCCGTGCAGGCAGTATGTTTTTGGTGTGTGTACACGCTAGATATTTTCATGTTTCCACAAGCCACTGGACATAGGCATGACTTACAAAGTCTTTAACACGTGTACTTGAAAGCTAACGTGCATATGCACACTAAGGGGGTTTAGACACTGACAGGTTTACACACTTCTTGACCTGAGAGATTTGAAAATTCTTCACCCTTTACCTACAGGATGGTCGGTGATACCTAAATTGAAAAATCTCCACTCTTTACCCACTAAGCAGGCCGGGTGATACCCAAATTGAAAGTTCTCACCCATATTTACCCACAGGCTGTTTGAGTGATACCCAAATTAAAAAAATTTCACCCTTTACCTACCAGACTGGTCAAGTGATACCCAAATTGAAAAATCTTCACTCATTTACCCACAGGCTGGTCGGATGATACCCAAATTGAAAAATCTTCACCGTTTACCCACAGGCTGGTCGGATGATACCCAAATTGAAAAATCTTCACCATTTACCCACCAGGATGGTCGGGTGATACCCAAATTGAAAACTCACACATTTACCCACAGACTGGCCAATTGATACCCAAACTGAAAAATCTCCACTCTTTACCCACTAGGCTGGTCGGGTGATACCCAAATTGAAAAATTTTCACCCTTTGCCCACCAAGCTGGTTAGGTGATACCCAAATTGAAAAATTTTCACCCTTTACCTACCAGACTGGTCAAGTGACACCCAAATTGAAAAATCTCCACTCTTTACCCACTAGCCTGGTCGGGTGATACCCAAATTGAAAAATGTTCACCCTTTACCCACCAAGCGGACGGTATCCTTGCAGGATTCGAACCCTAGACCTGGTTTACTGTGTCTTGCTATGGAGTCGTCAGCATGAAACACGCCAGGCTCTCACTGAACAACACAATGTTCCTGTATGTGCTTAGAACACGTAACGTTTGCTTCATCTTCTTTGATAACAATAACAACGACAACAATAAAATAATAATAACAATAATCATCATCATCGTCATCATAACAATAATAGTAATAGTAATGATGATAATAATGATGATAATAATAATATGATGATGATGATGATGATGATGATGATGATGATGATGATGATGATGATGATGATGATGATGATGATGATGATAATGACGACGACGACGATGATGATGATAATAATAATAATAAAAACGATGATGATGATGATGATAATAATAATAATAATAATAATAATAATAATAATAATAATAATAATAATAATAATAACAATAACGTCACTGAGGGTTTTGTTGTTGTTGTTGTTGTTGTTGTTGCTGTTGTTACAATACATGTACTTGGGCAGAAATCGAAAGCGCGAAGTGCAAATATGTTTAAGGGGAGGGGTGGTGGACAGAAGGAGGAACTAAATGCAAAAATCAAAGTGATCAGTTAAGCATAAAGTCAAACCACAATCCCCGTCTTTCGCCGCAGCAGGGTGTGCCTAGTGGTGGACAGTCTCCAAATATGGTTCCCTGACATTCTTAAGGCGTGGGGGTGGGGGTGGGGAGATAAGCGGAGGTAGGGGGCATGCACGCTTTAAATATAACATCAAAGGTCAAATCAGAGAATGTCTGAACATCTCCAATAGCCGCCAGCTGGAGACAAAAGATGGCAGCCATAACTTCTGCAAACAATCAAACGGCCATAACTGTCCCCCATAAGTTTCAAAACGTGGCCCCGATGATGACAAGATGGCTTGCCCAGTCTCCCCAACCTTCGCCTCCCGCCGAAAAGCTGACACGTTCGCTATCAACTCAAGCCAGCGTGATTATTGGGGTGGGGTCCGGTTTGTGGACGAATTTGACGTTTTCACGATTTCCGTCTTTCCCATGAAAAGTTCAAGCGCATTCCGTATCGTAAGAACACAGAGAGTACTAAAAGTTTGAAACCGGGCTGTTTTGACTTTTAAAAGCGGTTGAATGAGGCAAGACTTTTTTGTGTTGGGAGATGAAACAAGCTTCAGAATTTTATTGGGATAGGTTGACTATTTTTATTTTCTTTATTGTTTTTTTTGTTTTGTTTTTGTTTGTTTCTTTGACTGAGCTGTGTCAACCGTTTAGAGGAAAAGCACTACACCCACATTGAAATTTGATCTGCTCTGTCAGATCCTGGACTTTCATGAACCTATATCAAAAGAGAGGTATTAAATTGGACATTTATACCTTTGAAGAAATGTTGGTTAGAAAGAAACATGGATTTCAGTTATGTGAAATGCCACAGTGACCATGCTGTGTCCGTGGGTTATCATGGTCTGTTACAGTTAGTCCACTAATTTCCCATCCATTCTGTCTGCACCTGTTCGTAAAAGATTCAATATCTGCTCAAGCAAAACCTCATGCGCGCAGTCCTCAGTCCATCCAGCTGTGAACAGGTACGTGACCCTATTCAGGATTCATCATCATCAGGTGCCTTGCCACATGGCGTTGGCGACCATGGCCTTCCATCTGTTTCTATCCCTTGTTGCCGTAAGCACATCTTCCACCCTCTCTGTCTTCAGCCCCTCTCCAATATTTTCTCCCTGGGTCTACCTGGTGCTCTATTTCCCTCCAGCTTTCCTGTTGTGACCAGGTGCTTTTCAGGATTAGAGAAGGTAAAACAACCAGTAAGAGATGACAGCTACCATCACAATGCTGGCCCCGAGAAAAGTTGAAGGTCTCTACCACCTCATCCCCCTACGATGTCATGGCTATGGAGAGAAAACTATACACTAGTCGTGTTCTGAATCAGATTGATCGCCAGCGTTCAAGCAAACAGGAAGCAGACAAACACAAAACAAGAATCACAACACGTATTAAATAGAACACAACCAGGCAGGTGCAAGTGTTTTGGCCAGCTGAAGGCAAAGCAAGGCATAAATCTCCTATTTCAGTCAGTCTTTTGACAAAGCATAAATATCATAAGTGTCCTATGGAATACAGTCTTTTGACAAAGCATAAATATCATAAGTGTCCTATGGAATACAGTCTTTTGACAAAGCATAAATATCATAAGTGTCCTATGGAATACAGTCTTTTGACAAAGCATAAATATCATAAGTGTCCTATGGAATACAGTCTTTTGACAAAGCATAAATATCATAAGTGTCCTATGGAATACAGTCTTTTGACAAAGCATAAATATCATAAATGTCCTATGGAATACAATCTTTTGACAACCCTAAATATCATAAGTGTCCTATGGAATACCGTCTTTTGACAAGCCATAAATGCCATATGTATCCTATGGAATACAGTCTTTTGAAAAGGCCTGAATACCATAAGTGTCCTGTAGAATACAGTCTTTTAACAAGGCATAAATATGCCATATGTATCCTATGGAATACAGTCTTTTGAAAAGGCCTGAATACCATAAGTGTCCTATGGAATACAGTCTTTTAACAAGGCATAAATGCCATATGTATCCTATGGAATGTAGTCTTTTGACATGGCATAAATACCATAAGTGTCCCATGTATAGTCTTTTGACAAGCCATAAATACCATAAGTGTCCTATGGAATACAGTCTTTTGACAAGGCATAAATACCATAAGTGTCCTATGGAATACAGTCTTTTGACAAGGCATAAATACATAAGTGTCCTATGGAATACAGTCTTTTGACAAGCCATAAATACCATAAATGTCCTATGGAATACAGTCTTTTGACAAGGCATAAATACGTAAGTGTCCTATGGAATACAGTCTTTTGACAAGGCATAAATGTCCTATTTAATACAGTCTTTTGACAAGGCATAAATGTCCTATTTAATACAGTCTTTGACAAGGCATAAATGTCCTATTTAATACAGTCTTTTGACAAGGCATAAATGTCCCTATTTAATACAGTCTTTTGACAAGGCATAAATGTCCTATTTAATACAGTCTTTTGACAAGGCATAAATGTCCTATTTAATACAGTCTTTTGACAAGGCATAAATGTCCTATTTAATACAGTCTTTTGACAAGGCATAAATATCCTATTTAATACAGTCTTTTGACAAGGCATAAATGTCCTATTTAATACAGTCTTTTGATATATGTTTATACGCATTGTGGGCCGAAAACTAGTGACCTGTTTTGGTGTGTTACGTCAAACACGTGTGCTGGTTGTGTAATTGTTTTTCTGTTTACTATTTGTGTTACGGCTCTTTAAGAAAAAACATTCCATGATTACAAGAGACAGGGGGGGAGAGAGAAATGGAGAGAGAGGGGGAGAGAAAAAGGGAGGGAGAGAGGAGGAAAGCGAGAGAGAGAGAGAGTGGAATACAGAGAGAGAGAGTGAGAGAGAGAAGGAAAGAGAGCGCGCGCCAGAAAGAGAAAAAAGAGAGAGGGAAAGAGAGGGAGAGACAGACAGTCAGTGAGACAGTCAGACAGACAGACAGATTTAAAGAGGAAGAGAGAGGGAGAGACTTGAGAATAAATACAAGCACAAATATTTTCTTCTTTAGTAATAGCGTATTCATATTGATGTTATGTTTTACACCCAGTCCTTGTCCATGAAGGATCTACACTTACACGAATACATTATAATATTCATAGAGAGATTCTATACTAATACAAATGAACTATAACAACATGAAGACATTAAACTGGCACACAACTGGAATATTACTAGTATTGAGAAAGAGAGGTACAGCAGAGAGAGAAAGACAGACAGACAGACAGAGGCAGGGAGACAGAGGCAGAGAGACAGACAGACAACCAGACAGACAGACAGACAGACAAACATCAGAATGTTTAGTGGAGCACGGAGAATTCGAGCTGTTAGTGAGCTGACCACACTCTATTCATCATCATCATCATCATCATCATTATCATCATCACATCATCATCATCATCAAATGCCTTGCCACCTGGCGTTGGCGATCATGGCCTTCCATCTGTTTCTATCTCTTGTTGCCTCAAGCATCTCCTCCACCCTCTTTGTCTTCAGCCATTCTGCAAGTCCGTCCAATATCTTCTCCCTGGGTCTACCTGGTGTTCTCTTTCCCTCCAGTTTTCCCGTTGTGACCAGGTGCTCCAATTCCCCTTTCCTCATAAAATGGCCTATAAATGTTGCTTGTCTTTTCCTAATCTTCCTTATCAGTGATATTCTTGTGTCTGCCTATTACATACATATATCAGAGAGAATTAACCAAAAGTAAGAGCGAGAGATGAAAAGAGAAAAAGGACCAAGGCAGAGGTCAAACTTGCAGGCAGTCAAAGGAAAATAACAGTAACGATTCCTAACCAATGGGTGTACAGGTTGGGTTTTTCCTTGTTTACTTAAACCATGCAATCAAACACTGCCATGGAGTATTACGAATAACTCCTGGAGAGAGAGGGGGGTTAGGATAGGGAGGGAGAAGGAGACAGATATAGAGAGAAAAGAGAGGGCATAGATACACAGAGAGAGAGAAGGGAGAGAGAGAGAGAAGAGGAGGGAGAAGGAGACAGAGATAGAGAGAAAGAGAAGAGCATAGATACAGAGAGAACAGGGAGAGAGAGAAAGAGAGGAGGAGGGAGAAGGAAACAGAGATAGAGAGAAAGAGAGAGAGCATAGATACAGAGAGAGGAGGGAGAGAGAGAGAAAGGAGAGGAGAGGAAGAGGAAGACAGAGAGAGAGGGGGGATAGACAGACACAGACAGACAGACACAGACAAACAGACAGATAGACAGAAACAGACAGACAGACAGACAGAAACAGACAGACGGGCAGACAGACAAAGACAAACAGACAGAGAGACAGAGAACTTCAAAATCAGAATGTTTTAATGAACAACGTCCGTAGTACACTAAACATACAGTGGGGGTGGCGTGAAATTAGGAATGTGTGTGGGTGTTGGGGAGTTCGTCAGCACTGGTTACAGTCTCGAAACGAATTTGTTAAGCTTACAACGTGAGAGAGAAAGAAAGAGAAGAGAGAAAGAGACAGACAGACACACTGAGACAAAGACAGACAGAGACAGACACACAGCGAGACATACAGGCAGGCAGACAGACAGATAGACAAACAGACAGACAGACAGACAGACAGAGACATAGAGAGAGAGGAAGAGGGTTGAAAGAGAGAGGAAGAGGGTTGAAAGAGAGAGGAAGAGACAGACAGACGGGCAGACAGACAGACAGACAGATAGACAGACATATAGAGACATACACACATACCCAAACACATACAGGCAGGCAGGCAGGAAGACAGATAGACAGACAGACATACAGAGACAGACAGAGGCAGAGAGAGAGGAAGAGAGTTGAAGGAGAGAGGAAGAGACAGACAGACAGACAGAGACGGAAACAGGGCGGCGACACGGAGATGATCAAGTCCAAAGACATGCCTTGCTTACCTCCCGTGGCTGACCAGTGACTCAGGTCACGTTATGACAATAATTTGTGAAACATAACTCACACTGTCCGTGTCTAAGTTTGTTGACCATAAATCACACTGCCTGTGTCCAATTTGTTGCCCATAAACTACACAAAGTGTGACGGGCCAGTGACAATGACTGGGCATTTTGGTGGTCCACACATCATGTCCATATCTCTTTGACCATCCAGGAACATCTACAGAAACAGAACCAATTTAATGTAGCGGTCACCGGCCTTCGTGTGGCTGATTGGCATAGACAGACATGTAGAACTCCCTCCTTCCTTTGTGACTGCATACGTGTTCGAATCTGGCCGGTGAAAAAACTGGTGGCTGAGGCTTCCAGTCCACCCAGCTGTGAACGAGTACCTGACCCTGTTCAGGTTGATTAGGGGCAAATAAGCAAGAGAGACAGAGACAGAAACAGAAACAGAGACAGACAGACAGACGGACAGAGAGAGAGAGAGACAGAGAGACAGAGACAGAGAGAGAGACAGTGAGAGAGAGAGAGAGAGAGAGAAAACATACATCTTCTTCTTCTTCTTCTTCTTCTTCTTCCTTCTTCTTCTTCTTCTTCTTCTTCTTCTTCTTCTTCTTCTTCTTCTTCTTCGCATTCTTCGCATTCTTCGCATTCTTCGCATTCTTCGCATTCTTCTTCTTCTCTTCTTCTTCTTCGCATTCTTCTTCTTCGCATTCTTCGCATTCTTCTTCTTCGCATTCTTCTTCTTCGCATTCTTCTTCTTCTTCTTCTTCGCATTCTTCTTCTTCGCATTCTTCTTCTTCGCATTCTTCTTCTTCTTCGCATTCTTCTTCTTCTTCTTCTTCGCATTCTTCACATTCTTCTTCTTCTTCTTCTTCGCATTCTTCTTCTTCGCATTCTTCTTCTTCGCATTCTTCTTCTTCTTCGCATTCTTCTTCTTCTTCTTCTTCGCATTCTTCACATTCTTCTTCTTCTTCTTCTTCGCATTCTTCTTCTTCGCATTCTTCTTCTTCTTCTTCTTCGCATTCTTCTTCTTCGCATTCTTCTTCTTCGCATTCTTCTTCTTCTTCGCATTCTTCTTCTTCTTCTTCTTCGCATTCTTCACATTCTTCTTCTTCTTCTTCTTCTTCTTCTTCTTCGCATTCTTCACATTTCTTCTTCTTCTTCTTCTTCTTCTTCTTCTTCTTCTTCTTTCTTCTTCTTCTTCTTCTTCTTCTTCTTCTTCTTCTTCTTCTTCTTCTTCTTCTTCTTTCTTCTTCTTCTTCTTCTTCTTCTTCTTCTTCTTCTTCTTCGCATTCTTCTTCTTCTCCTCCTTCCTCCTCTACCTCCTCTTCCTTCTCCTCCTCCTCTTCTTCTTCTTCTTCTCCTCCTCCTCCTCCTCCTCCTCCTCCTTCTCCTCCTCCTCTTCTTCTTCTTCTTCTTCTTCTTCTTCTTCTTCTTCTTCTTTCTTCTTCTTCGCATTCTTCTTCTTCTTCGCATTCTTGCTCTTCTTCGCATTCTTCTTCTTCTTCGCATTCTTCTTCCTCTTCTTCGCATTTTTCTTCTTCTTTCTCTTCTTCTTCTTCCTTCTTCTTCTTCGCTCTTCTTCTTCTCTTCTTCGCTTCTTCTTCTTCCTTCTTCTTCTTCGCTTCTTCTTCTTCTTCCTTCTTCTTCTTCTTCTTCTTCCTTCTTCTTCCATTCTTCTTCTTCTTCTTCTTCGCATTCTTCTCTTCGCATTCTTCTTCTTCGCATTCTTCTCTTCTTCGCATTCTTCTTCTTCTCTTCTTCGCATTCTTCTTCTTCTTCTTCCCTTCTTCTTCCATTCTTCTTTTCTTCGCATTCTTCTTCTTCTTCTTCTTCGCATTCTTCTTCTTCGCATTCTTCTTCTTCGCATTTCTTCTTCTTCTTCGCATTCTTCTTCTTCTTCTTCTTCGCATTCTTCTTCTCTTCTTCTTGCTTCTTCTTCCTTCTTCTTCTTCTTCGCATTCTTCTTCGCATTCTTCTTCGCATTCTTCTTTCCGCATTCTTCTTTCTTTTCGCATTCTTCTTCTTCGTCTTCTTCTTCCTTCTTCTTCTTCTTCTTCTTCTTCTTCGCATTCTTCTTCTTCTTCTTCTTCGCATTCTTCTTCCTTCTTCTTCGCATTCTTCTTCTTCATTCCTTCTTCCTTCTTCTTCGCATTCTTCTTCTTCTTCTTCGCATTCTTCTTCGCTTCTCTATCTTCTTCTTCTTCGCATTCTTCTTCTTGCTTCTTCTTCGCATCTCTTCTTCTTCCGCATTTTCTTGCATTTCTTCCGCATTCTTCTTCTTCTTCTTCTTCTTTATCTTCGTGAAAACTCATTGGGATGTCACATTAAAGAACTGTTTACCAGACTCTTCCATCTCTGTCAGTTATGTGCCAAAGCCTGGATCTCTGTAAAATGTTGCTCTGTCCAGTCTACAGTGTTCTCAGTCCTTCGTTTGGTTGGTTGGTTGGTTGGTTGGTTGGTTGGTTGGTTGGTTGGTTGGTTGGATGGTTGGTTGGTTGGTTGGTTGGTTCATTGGTTGGTTGGTTGGTTGTTTTCTTTGTTCGTTTGTTTTGTTTGTTTGTTTGTTCGTGCGTTTTGGTTGGTTGGTTGTTCGTTCGTTTTTTTTTGTTTTGTTTTTTGTTTCTTTGTTTTGTTTGCTTGTTGTTTGTTTTGTTTGTTTGTTTGTTTGTTTGTGTGTTTGTTTCGTTTCGTTTCGTTTCGTTTATGTATTTGTTATTTGTTTCGTTTCTTTGTTTGTTTCTTTCTTTCTTTCTTCATCATCATTTCCTTTTCCTCCTCCTCCTCCTCCTCATTCACATCCTTATCATCATCATCTTCTTCTCTTCCTCCTCCTCCTCTTCTTCTTTCTTTTATTCACTGTATTCAAGGACATTCTTCTTAGAAACCACATCTCGGCTGCCTCAATCTTGTTCTGGCTTTGCTTGTTGACTGTCCATGCCTCACAACCGTATAACAGTACTGGTTCTATATAACATTCAAGAACTTTCTTCCTGATGTTAATTGATAGGCATTTGTTGGTAAAATGCTTTTCATCTTCTTGAATGCTGTTTTGGCTTGGCCAATTCTGCTGGCTATTTCTGATGTGCACTTGACGTCTGGTGAAATGATCGTTCCCTGGTATTTAAACTCATCAACCTGTCTCAAGGTTGTGCCGTTTACTGTTATTTTGCATGAGGGGATTTCATGTTTCTTTTTCTTTTACTGATCACCATGACTTCAGTCTTCCTGCTGTTTAGTTCCAACCCCTTACCTCTGCACAGCTTCAGAATAACTGATCCCACCCTGCTCATTTCAGCTTTCCAACACACCTCTAAACCCACCAAAACTGAAGTCACTAAGACAGCAGGGCTTGAAGGGACACGTAATCTGGGACAGTTTTTCATATTGCATTGATGATAACAATGGGATGAAAGTGATGATGCCACGGAGTTCATTTCGGTTTAAGACTGTGTGACAAGGCTGTAGTCTACGCTTCCTTTCAGGATGTATATCATGATGTCAATCAGGCCTGAGAGATACAGACACCTACGGTGTTGGTCAAAAAATTGAAACAACACCCTTGATAAAGCTTTCGTAAACAGGATGAAATTCGATTGTGTGGTTCCGATCTTTCCAATGAGTCCACAGCTCGCTAAACTGAGTTTTTTTGTTTGTTTATTTTATTTCTGTTTGTTTTTCTCTTCGTTTGTTGCTGTTTGTATGTGTGTGTTTCGTTCTTTCTTTCTTTTTCTTTCTGTCTTTCTTTCTTTCTTTCTTTCTTCTTTCTTTCTTCTTTCTTTCTTTCTTTCTTTCTTTCTTTCTTTCTTTCTTTCTTTCCTTCTTTCTTTCTGTCTTTCTTTCTGTCTTTCTTTCTTTCTTTCTTCTGTTTTCTTTCTCTTTCTTTCTTTCTGTCTTTCTTTCTTTCCATATTTCTTTCTTTCTTTCTTTCTTTCTTTCTTTCTTTCTTTCTGTTCTTTCTTTCTTGTCTTTCTTTCTTTCTTTCTTTTCTTTCTTTTCTTTTTTTTTCTTTCTTTTCTGTCTTTCTTTCTTTCTGTCTCTCTTTCTTTCTTTTTGTCTTTCTTTCTTTCTTTCCTTCTGTTTTCTTTCTTTCTTTCTTCTTTCTTTCTTTCTTTCTTTTCTTTCTTTCTTCTTTCTGTCTGTCTTTCTTTCTTTCCTTATTTCTTTCTTTATTTCTTTCTTTCCTTCTGTCTTTCTTTCTTTCTTTCTGTCTTTCTTTCTTTCTTTCTTTCTTTCTTTCTTCTGTCTTTCTTTCTTTCTTTCTTTCTGTCTTTCTTTCTTTCTTTCTGTCTTTCTTCTTTCTTTCTTTCTTTCTGTCTGTCTGTCTTTCTTTCTTTCCTTATTTCTTTCTTTATTTCTTTCTTTCCTTCTGTCTTTCTTTCTTTCTTCTTTCTTTCTTTCTTTTCTTCTTCTTTCTTTCTTTCTTCTGTCTTTTCTTTCTTTCCTTATTTCTTTCTTTTTCTTTCTTTCTTTCTGTCTTTCTTTCTTTCTTCTGTCTGTCTTTCTTTTCTTTCTTTCTTTCTGTCTTGTCTTGTCTTTCTTTCTTTCCTTTTTCTTTCTTTATTTCTTTCTTTCCTTTGTCTTTCTTTTTCTTCTGTTTTTCTTTTCTGTCTTTCTTTCTTTTCTTTCTTTCCTTATTTCTTTCTTTCCTTCTGTTTGTCTTTCTTTCTTTCTTTCCTTCTTTCTTTCTTTCTTTCTTTCTTTCCTTATTTCTTTCTTTCTTTCATTGATTTTATTGTTGTTGTTGTTGTTCTTGTTGTTTTTGTTTGTTTGTTTGTTTAGTTGTTTGTTTGCTTAGTCGTTTGTTTGTTTGTTTGTTTGTTTGTTTGCTTAGTTGTTTGTTTGCTTAGTTGTTTGTTTGTTTGTTTAGTTGTTTGTTTGTTTGTTTGCTTAGTCGTTTGTTTGTTTGTTTGTTTGTTCGTTTGTTTGTTTGCTTAGTTGTTTGTCTGTTTTGTTTCTGTTTTGTTTTTCTCTACGTTTGTTGCTGTTTGTATGTGTGTTTGTTTGTTTCTTTCTTTCTTTGTTCCTTTTTTTCCTTTCTTTCTTTCATTGCTTTTATTGTTGTTGTTGTTGTTGTTGTTGTTGTTCGTTTATTTGCTGTTTGTTTGTTTCTTTGCTTTCTTGTTTGCTGGTTTGTTTGTTTGTTTGTTTGCTGGTTTGTTTGTTTGTTCGTTGGTTTGCTGGGTTGTTTGTTTGTTTGTTTGTTTGCTTGTTTGTTTGTTCTTTTGCGTGTTTGTTTGTTTGTGTGTTTGCTTGTTTGTGAGTTTGTGTGTGTGTTTGTTTGTTTGTGTGTGTGTGTTTTGTTTGTTTGTTTGCTTGTTTGTTGTTTGTTTGTTTATTTGTTTCTTTGTTTGTTTGTTTGTTTGTTTTTTGTTTGTTTCTTTGTTTGTTTGTTTGTTTGTTTGTTTGTTTGTTTGTTTGTTTGTTTATTTGTTTCTTTGTTTGTTTGTTTGTTTGTTTGTTTTCTTATGAACAGCAAATGCAAGGACAGAAAATAGTTTGGAATTTAGATAGAACCTCAAATCCTCGACAACACGTAAAGTTTATGTGCAGGCGTCTGGCTTACACCACGAGTATCTGGATCTTTATCACATGACATCTGCGATGTTAGTGCGCCTGGAATTCCAGAGTGCGGGAGATTGAAATTGACATCGACTGTCACAATGGTATACAACAATGTTGCACACCTTTCTTTTCAGTCAGTCTAGCAAAACAATGTAATCTGTATCCTCTGTTTGATGTCCAGGAATTCTGTATTCCTCGTAGCAACTTCATCATCATCATCATCATCAGGTGCCCTGCCGCATGGCGTTGGCGATCATGGACTTCCATCTGTCTCTATCTCTCGTTGCCCCTAGCATCTCCTCCACCCTCCTCGTCCCCAGCCACTCTGCAAGTCCGTCCAGCATTCTCTCCCTGGGTCTACCCGGTGCTCTCTTTCCCTCCAGCTTTCCCGTTGTGACCAAGTGCTCCAAATCCCCCTTCCTCATAAAATGGCCTATAAATGTTGCCTGTCTTTTCCTAATCTTCCTTATGAGTGATCTACTTGTGTCTGCCTCCATCAAGACTGTCTCGTTTGTTTTCTTTGCTGTCCATAGCAACTTACTGAACGTTAATGTCAACTTGAGACAGGGGTGTCAGCGTAATACCCCAGGAACAATGAAGACTTACAGGTTGGTGGATTTTGTTGATAAAGCATACATGTAGACTCCAGGTATGATACTTCCAGTCTACTCTCGGCCTTCGGCATAAAACCTGGCCTGTTTGCTGCTACACTTGATGCTCCGACCATTCTTATGGCGTTAGCTTAGTGTTTCATAAGTCCTGTTCAACACATTACAAGACCTTTTCAACGCACAGGCGTTTACGTAGGCCTAAGGAGTCCAAATCAAGTGCCACTGCCTGCATTCAAGCAAAAGGAACCGAAAAAAAAAATAGAATCAGAATGCGTATTTAATACAACCAGACAAGACAGGCGAAAAATTTTCGGCCAAAAGATCACAAAGAAACAACCACCAGATGTGAAAATTAGGAGGAAAAAAGAATTTTCCTGCTACTGCGTCCACGGTAATTTTTGTATTTGGTGGGGTTTTTTGTTTGTTTTTTGTGATCTTACCTTATATAGAACCAATACTGTTGTACGGATGTGAGGCGTGGACAGTCAACAAAGCCAGAACAAGATTGAGGCAGCCGAGATGTGGTTTCTAAGAAGAATGTTGAGAGTTCCATGGACAGCAAAGAAAACAAACGAGACAGTTTTGATGGAGGCAGACACAAGAAGATCATTGATAATGAAGATTAGGAAAAGACAGGCAACATTTATAGGTCATTTTATGAGGAAAGGGGAATTGGAGCACCTGGTCACAACAGGAAAGGTGGAAGGAAAGATTGCACCAGGTAGATCCAGGATGAAGATATTGGACGGACTTGCAGAGTGGCTGAAGACAAAGAAGGCGGAAGAGATGCTTGAGGCAACAGGAGATAGAAACAAAATGGAAGGCCATGATCGCCAATGCCATGTGGCAAGGCATTTGACGATGATGATGCTTACACATTATTCAACAACTCCATGAAACCACTAGACCCGACTCTCACGTGCACAGCTATGTTCTGTCTTCCTGTATGCATGTAAAACATGGACTTTCACAGCAGATGTGGAAAGACGAACCCAAGCCACGGGAAAGCTGGAGGGAAAGAGAGCACCGGACAGACCCAGGGAGAAAATGCTGGACGGACTTGCTGAGTGACTGGGGAGGAGGGGGTGGGAGAGATGCTAGGGGTAACGAGAGATAGAGACAGATGGAAGTCCATGATCGCCAACGCCATGCGGCAGGGCACCTGATGATGATGATGATGAGATGATCTTACCTTTACGGTTGACGAAGGCCAGTTGACCGAAAATTTGCGCCTGTCTTGTCTGGTTGTATTAACTCCTTGACTCCCGCGCCCTATCCACCAGCTGTAAAAACTTAACCCTTTGACTCCCTCACTGTATCCACCAGATAGATACGGTGAGAGAATCAAATGGTTAAGTTTTTGCTTTGCTAGCATGGTTGTCAATGCAGGATGCTGGTGGACAGGGTGAGGGAGTCAAAGGGTTAAGTTTTTGCTTTGCTAGTATGGTTGACAATGCAGGATGCTGGTGGACAGGGTGAGGGAGTAAAGGGTTAAGTTTTTGCTTTGCTAGCATGATTGGCAATGCAGGATGCTGGTGGACAGGGTATGGGAGTCAAAGGGTTAAGTTTTTGCTTTGCCAGCATGGTTGGCAATGCAGGATGCTGGTGGACAGGGTACTGGAGTCAAAGGTTAAATATGCGTTCCAATTCTATTTTCGTGTTTTTTTTCTGGTTCCTGTAGGCCTAAAGAGTCTTCCAGACAACCGCTGGCAGCGCATATGGAAGTGTCCGAGTGCGGTGAATCCTTTTTGCACAAACCCCACATTCATATTCTGTGGGTGACCTTTTTTTTTTTTCTTTTTTTTTTTACTTTTGAAGGTCAACATTATCCCACAATCATGACATATAACACACAGTACAACATTCCTTTTTCCACCTCCACGTTTTCGACACTTTTACTACAGTAGCCAACGCCCATCCTCACCCCCATCCCCGCCCCCACCCCCCCCAAACACAACAGGCGGTTGGTTTACATCAAGTACAACTATCATAAAACGACTTACAAAAAAATAAATAAATAAAAATTACAACTATTTCCTGGAGAGGCGGGATTAGGGTAGGGAAAGGAACTTCTCAGCCGCAGTACCCACACCCACCTACCTACTTACCCCACTCGGTAGACACATGTCTGTTACTTTACGGTTTAATATGTCATGTTTCTCACGCACGGCCACACAGACACAACACTACGCATGACGGAAAATGACGCAGGTCCCGCAGAGAGGTTGATGATGTCCGTATAGTACCTCTGACATCACGCTGCGTTTTGTCTTATTTATAGATCGCACAGATTCTGGGAGGATGTATCAGGTTTGAATGGGGGGGGGGGGGGGGGAGAAATGGGAGACGAGGTTAGGAAAAGACAGGGGATGTTGTGGGTGAATGAGTGTATTTTTCGTTTATTTGTCGATTGTATAAGCGACTGGTTCAGTCGGTAAAGCATCAGACTTTTAATCCGAGGGTCAAGGGTTCGAGTCCCCTATTGGGCGCTCCGACTTTTTTTCTTTTTTTTTTTCTTTGTTAGTTTTTCAATTTCTTCCTTTTCGTTTGAACAACAACAACAACAAAAACAAACAAAAAAACCGAATCGTACATGAATAGTTTTTATTTGTTGTGTGTGTTTTTCGTTTATTTGTGGATTTTATAAGCGATGTTTTCATACGGACTCCGTAACTTACATTAATCTGTTCCGTTTCCTTGTCAGTTTTCTCAAGATGGCGTTTTTACCGCGCTTGGGACATTCCATAAGCGCTAACACATCAGATGTGATGGGAAGAGATCCAAAATGATTGTGGCAAATACGGTAAGCCTGCGGTAAACCCTATGAGCTGGTGAGGTTTTAATGTACTACCTATGCTGAGTGTTAAAAAAAAACATAAAAATACAAAACGAAAGAAAACATTATGAGTTCTGTCAACACAAAACAAACGAAAAAATGTTAAAAGTTCCATGTACTATTAATTTTTGTGCTTACACAAAATTATCGTAGTAAACTCCCAAGTCTATTTCCAGATTAGAAAAAAAAAAGTAATAAGAATCGTTGAAGTGCTCAAATGGCGACATCTTACCAATTTGCTAATCGACTTAATTACTGACTGATGACTGAATCAGTCACCTCGGCTGTAACATAACTTCCGCTTCCGGTTGGTCTTTAAATAACGTGGCTTCAGCTGAATCGTTGAATTGGATCACACATTTATTCACTTGTTGAGATCTTGTTTTTGACTTCAAAGTCCATTGTGTCGGAAGCGTTTGCGATATGTTTTGGGAGAAGGGCCGGTTTGAGAGACGGGTAAACATATTTCTGTTCACAAGTAAAAGTTAGTGCAATGAGACTTTAGCCAGATAAAAGTGTATACAATATGAGGGAGTCTTTACGTTTTTAAAATGCATATGCGTACATGTTTACCTATATCTACGCATATTCATTCATCATCATCATCAGGTGCCCTGCCGCATGGCGTTGGCGACCATGGACTTCCAACCATCTCTATCTCTCGTTGCCCCTAGCATCTCCCCCAACCTCCTCATCCCCAGCCACTCTGTAAGTCCGTCCAGCATTTCTCCCTGGATCTACCTGGTGCTCTCTTTCCCTCCAGCTTTCCCGTCGTGACCAGGTGCTCCGAATCCCCCTTCCTCATAAAATGGCATATTCATTACATGCATAATTGTGTAATTTACACTTGTATACCATGTACATATACACAAAACACACACACACCTCTGTATAAGCCGCCACTTATCACTGTGTCCCTGCAACATCAGTTTACAAAGCACCAATCTACTGTAATGACAGTGAGCATATCAATAAAAGAAATAGGGCAGAAGATACGATGGACTGACAGCAAAGTGGAACGGACAGAGCAACCTTTCACAGAGACCCAGGCTCTGGCTCACAACCGACAGAGCTCGAAAAATCAGATGACTAGTTGTTTCCTTGTCTGTTTGTTTGTTTTTTCTTTCTTTTTTCTTTCTTTAGGGAGGCGTCTCAATGGC
>CM060314.1:6122971-6127971 GCA_030674185.1 Monoplex corrugatus | reverse complement strand
TGTGATTTGTCACAATTTCTGGTCTGGGTTTTGTTGTTCTCGTAGATTAAAACGGATCTCATCTCAGATAACTCACATTCTTCACTGACGACTGAAAACACCTCCTGTCCAGTCTGTTCAAAACACAGTAGAAAACGAAATATATTTTCTGTTTAAATGCCCAAGGTACAATCAGATTAGATAAATCCATTTCCCTGCTACTTCTGAAGATGATGATTTAGAACAATTGCTCACTGGCACACTAACCAATGGCTCAACAGGAAATTTAGATAATGTAGCCAAATTTCTCGGCAATGCCTTCAAGATGCGAGAAAACATTATTGCAAATGTAGTACCGTGAAGTATTACGTGTCTGTGTCTACAAGAGCATGAAGTATTTTATATGGTCTTTTGAGATCATCACTATTGGAGTTTGTTGTCTGCCATTGTTTTTATGACAAATATGTGTGTACGTGTACATAACAAAATCGAGGCAGCCGAGATGTGGTTTCTAAGAAGAATGTTGAGAGTTCCATGGACAGCAAAGAAAACAAAGGAGACAGTCTTGATGGAGGCAGACACAAGTAGATCACTCATAAGGAAGATTAGGAACAGACAAGCAACATTTATGGCCATTTTACGAGGAAAGGGGATTTGGAGCACCTGGTCACAACGGGAAAGCTGGAGGGTAGACCCAGGGAGAGAATGCTGGACGGACTTGCGGAGTGGCTGGGGATGAGGAGGTGGGGGAGATGCTAGGGCAACGAGAGATAGAGATATGGAAGTCTATGATCGCCAACACCATGCGGCAGGGCACCTGATGATGATGATGATGATGTGTGTACTGATAAAGATGTATATGTGTTTGTGTTGTTGTTGTTTTTGTTGTCGTTTTTGTTGTTGTTGTTGTTGTGGTGGTGGTGGTGGGTGGTGGTGGTGGTTTTCGTTGTTGTTTATCTAAAAATGTTTGTTGATTTTGGTGTGTCCCTGGGCTAGATACAAGTTTTGCTTCCAAAGCTTACGTCGCTTGCTTGTGTGTGTGTGTGTGTGTGTGTGTGTGTGTGTGTGTGTGTGTGTGTGTGTGTGTGTGTGTGTGTGTTGTGTGTGTGTGTGTGTGACAGACAGACAGAGAAGGTGTATGTGTGTGTGTGAGAGAGGAGAGAGACAACAGACGAGAAAGAGAGAGAGTGTGTGTGTGTGGTTGTGTGTGGGTGTGTGTGTGTGTGTGTGTGTGTGTGTTGTGTGTGTGTTTTGTGTGTGTGTGTTGTTGTTGTGTGTTGTGTGTGTGTTTATGTGTGTTGTGTTTTGTGTTGTGTTTTGGTGTTGTTGTGTTGTGTTATGTGTGTGTGTTGTGTGTGTGTTTGTGTGTGTTGTTGTTGTTGTTTTGTTGTGTGTGTGTGTGTTTATGTGTGTGTTTGTTTGTGTGTGTTTGTGTATATATTTGTGTGTGTTTAGTGTTTGTTTGTGGGGGATGTGTGTGTGTATGTGTATTGTTGTTGTTGTTGTTGTGTGTGCGTTTATGTGTGTGTTTTGTTTGTGTGTGTGCTTGTGTATGTATTTGTTGTGTGTGTTTGTGTGTGTGTGTTTTGGGGGGGGGGGTATGGCAAAACAAAGAGTTTGGTGGCAAAGAAATAGCTAGAAAGAACGCAGGTCAAGAAACGCTGGTGCAAGAAACGCTGCAAAGAAAACGCTGGTGGCAAAGAAAACGCTGAGGTGCAAAGAAAACGCTGGCTGGCAAAGAAAACGCTGAGTGGCAAAGAAACGTATGGCAAAGAACGCTGATGCAAAGAACGTGAGTGGCAAAGAAAACGTTGGGTGGCAAAAAAAATATCAAGACTGGATCAACGTCAGTGTATCTGACGTGCATGTGGCAGTGAATATGGGACAGGAATGGAAAATCGTGTCTGCTGATGCGTATCTTGAGTCTGCCAATAACCACACAGGTAATATGTTAGCAGAAAAAAAAGGAGGCGGGGAGGGGGAGAGAGAGGGGGAGGAGAGAGGGAGGGAGAGGATGGGGAGGGAGAGAGGGGGTAGAGGGGGAATAAATATTACACAACGAAAGAAGTAAAAAAGTAAAAGAAAAAAAAAAACCTACAACAGAACAATACGAAAATGTTCACATAACACAAAACATTGATTTATTTTAGTTTTCCGTTAGCAGAAGAAGAAGGAGGGAGAGAGGGGGATGGAAGGGAAGAAATGTTACACAATGAAAGAAATAAAAAAGTACAAGAAAAAGAAAATAACCGACAACAGAATAATACCAACATGTTGACATAACACAAAAACATTCACTTATTTTAGTATTCCGTTTAAACCATCAAACACTTTCTGAATATAATCATACACGCCATCTTTGCTTCTTTTTTCTTTTTCTTTTTTTTCTTTTTTGATGTTTTTATTGTAAAGGATTGTCCTTGAGGCATAATATTTGCTGATTCGTCAGTCCAGTATTTTCAAATCTGTCACAAAGTCTTGCTAAATTGTTACCAAAGTGAAGCACCGCTGGGGTTCTAAGACTGCTCAGCGTGACATGTAGACTGGGACGTAGGATTGTTTTCTATGGACAATACGCTAATAGATGTCGCCGGCTAATGCTCTTGAAGATCTAAGACACCTGGCCAGCTTCGGCTTGTCGCTAGCTGACAGCCATGTTGGTATTGACATGTCAACAAGCCTGACACCGCCCCCATACACTGGGAGCATCATCCAGACATGTCCATCAGCGGAACCTCTTGCTGTTTCTGGTCACTGAGCGCCAATTGTCCTCACACCCCCATTCTTCCCCCCCCCCCTCACCCCCTGGCAACCAGCGCGTGAGTGGAACATGAAAGGATGAAAACTTCAATCCTTAGCTTTTAAGGTTAAGGAAGACGGATTTGGGAGAAAAGCTTGCACCCCACTAGAACTCTCGGGATTTACACAGAAAAGAAGATCCGTGTTTGACAGATTAATCCCCCCCCCCCCCCCCCCTGTGTGCAAAGTTGGAGAAGGAGAAGGAGGGGGGTGAGAGGGCAGTAGGATCACAGGATTGTACTTTACAGCTTGGCCCCAGCAATCAGAAACACATAACCGGCCGCCTTGACTTCTGACACTTAACACGTCGATCGCAGTGCCCTCCCTTGCCTCCCCACCCGCTGACGTAGCACCGCCCCATGATGGCGGTGCGCTCGGAACTGTGGGAAGGGCCAATAACGGTAAGCGGAGGGGGAAGACAGCGGGGAGGGGGATTTCCGTGTCCCCTGAAGGAGTTATTTAAAAGACAGGGGTCTGACTTATATAAAGGATTAGACAGGTGTGCTGTCTATGGCAAGAGGCCTCTGCTGTCTCCTCCCGCTTTCACCTTCGGTCTGAGCTGTCGTCTGCTTCTGTCCTTCTGTCAAAATGAAGGTGAGTGGTGAACTCTGTGTGAAGTTCTGGGACACCTGATGCTGGATACAATGATACAATATCTTTTTTTTTGTCTTTTTTTTTTTTTTTTTTTTTTTTAGAAAATGTGGACTGGAAACGGGTGTTCTGTGTTGGCCGTTTTTGTTTTGTTTTGTTTTGTTTTTGGCTTTTTTTTTTTTTTTTTGAAGTTTGATTAGAGTTTCTTCAAGAGGTATTCTTTGCACTCGGACAGTTTCATATGTGCTCCATCCAAATTTATCAGTAATTGTCTGGCAGAGTCCTTGAGCCTGCGCAAAACCGTGTCAAGGTCTCGAAAAAATGGGGAAGGGGGTACGGTTGGGGAGGGACAGGGCCCGTGAAATACTGACACTACCAGAATGATTGATGCTTAAAGATGGTCAGTGAACACGTCACTTTTCGTGTTTCGGGCTGCGATTGAACTCCGGCCTCTGGAACCTGTTTCCTCCACAGACGAATCTGGATTTGTACAACAAGGGTTCATTGCACTCGAGCAATTCCACATGCGCCCCGCCCAAATAAATCAGTGATGATCTGGCAGACTCCTTGTGCCTGTGTAGATTTTAATGTTGTCACTGTCTTGAAATCGAACGGTTTGATAAATGGATGGCTCTTTGTGTTGTGTCGTCTGCCATCCACATGGTCAGGCCACAACCGGTGGTGATAGAGACGGTTCTGTCCAGTTCTTGTCCGCGTCCATGAAGTAAAGTAGTCAGTGGAGTTGTAGTCAGTCATACTGACTGACGTTCCACTTGATAGAGGCGACACTGACGTAGTATGAATGAGTGATGGACAATCATCACGACGTCTGCATGGAATGAGTTGCTGGCCAGTCTAAGAGATGTTCCAACCCTTCCAGCTTTCAAAAGTAAACTTTAAACACATTTGTTTCTGCAGGCATTTTCATAAGTATCACACACACACCCTTTGTGTGTGCGGTGTGTGTGTGTGTGTGTGTGTGTATTTGGGGTGTGTGTGTGTGTGTGTGTGTGTGTGTGTGTGTGTGTGTGTGTGTGTGTGTGTGTGTGTGTGTGTGTGTGTGTGTGTGTGTGTAAGACTGAAAAAAATGATGTTGGTATGTGAGTGATATCATTTATGTATCACCGCAGTGAGTCGAACTGAGAATTGCGTTATACAAAAGCTATTTATTATTATTATTATAATTGTTATTATTATTATTATTATTATTATTATTATTATCATTATTATTATTATTATTATTATTATACATTATTATTATTATCATTGGCGATGATGATCACAACGATGCTAGAATGGGTTTCAGGATGTAGATATGTATCTAATTCTGTCAGTAGTTCAACAGAATATACGTCACTGTTTGCTTCAATAGTACTATATATGAGCTTTTGGCCCGTTCATGTCATCTTCTTTAGACCAGATACTTCAATGATTATGATGGTGACAGTGACAATGATGATAATTATGACGTTGGGGATGATGATAATACTTTGCATATGATGATATTATACTTTGCATATGATAATTACACTTTGCATATCATGATTATACTTTGCATTCTTACTATACCGTAAAATGTGGTCATTAAACTCGTGTAATTCTGTACGTAAACATTTTCGTTATAAAACGGC
>CM060314.1:6112971-6117971 GCA_030674185.1 Monoplex corrugatus | reverse complement strand
GCGGGTCAAGAGTACGGAAGGATTGCTGCCAGACTTCAACAACAAAACTTCAACAGAGGAGCCAGAGATCAGGCCAATCAGAGGAGAGACTCCACACGATTTGACGGACAGGCCAACCAGAGGGCCAGGTCAGTAAGAGAGACAGAGACAGACAGACAGATAGAGACAGAGAGAGAAGAGAGAGAGAGAGAGATGGTTAGATAGATAGATAGATAGAGACACAGAGAGAGAGAGGGGGGAGGGACAGGGAGAGAGAGAGAGAGAGAGAAAGAGAGAGAGTGGTTAGATAGATAGATAGATAGATAGATAGATAGACAGACAGAAGATAGATAGATAGATAGATAGATAGATAGATAGATAGATAGATAGAGATAGATAGATAGATAGACAGACAGATAGATAGATAGATAGATAGATAGACAGAAGATAGATAGATAGATAGATAGACAGACAGATAGATAGATAGATAGATAGACAGACAGACAGATAGATAGATAGACAGACAGACAGATAGATAGATAGATAGACAGACAGACAGACAGATAGATAGATAGACAGACAGACAGAAGATAGATAGATAGATAGACAGACAGACAGATAGATAGATAGATAGGTAGATAGATAGATAGATAGACAGATAGATAGATAGATAGACAGACAGACAGATAGATAGATAGATAGACAGACAGATAGATAGACAGACAGACAGATAGATAGATAGATAGGTAGATAGATAGATAGATAGATAGATAGATAGATAGGTAGATAGATAGATAAATAGATAGAGACAGAGAGAGGGGGGGAGGATAGGGAGAGAGTGACAGGAAGAGAGAGAGGGGGAGGGACAGGGAGAGAGAGACAGAGATAGTTAGATAGATAGATAGATAGAGACAGAGAGAGAGGGGGGACAGGGAGAGAGGGGGAGGGACAGGAGAGAGAGAGAGAGAGAGAGAAGAGAGGCAGGCAGACAGATAGACAGAGAGACAGAACGACAGAGACAGAGAGACAGACAGGAAAAGAGCTCAGTGAGTGAGACAGAACGACAGAGACAGACAACTGACAGAGAGCCCCGTGAATGATAGATAGAGAAAGAGAGACAGGCAGAGACAGACAGATAGAGAAAGAGAGGTAGACAGACAGACAGACAGAGAACTCAGTGAGACAGACAGGCAAAGAAAGACAGACAGAGAACTCTGTGAGTGAAAGAGAGAGAGACAGACAGACAGAGACAGACAGACAGACAGATAGACAGACATTTTCCTATACCAAGATAGGTGGAAAGATGGATAAACAGATAGATGATAGATGAATGGATGGATAGATAAATGGATAGATAGATGGCTACATGGATAGATAAGTAAATAAACAGATAAACAGACGGACAGACGGATGGATAGATGGATGGATAGATGGATGGATAGATGGATGGATGGGTGGATGGATGGATGGATGGATGGAGAGACAGAGAGGAGAGAGAGAGGGAAGAGGAAGAAAAGAGAGAGAAAGAGAGAGAGAAAGAGAGAAGGAGAGAGAAAAGAGAGAAAAGAGAGAGAGAAAGAGAGAGAGAGACTGATGGATGGACGGATGGGTGGATGGGTGGATGGATGGATGGATGGATGGACGGATGGGTGGATGGATGGATGGATGGATGGATGGATGGATGTATGGATGGATGGAGAGAGAGAGAGGGAGAGAGAGAAAGAGAAAAGAGAGAAACAGAGAGAGAGAGAGAAAAGAGAGAGAGAAAGAGAGAAAGAAACAGAGAGAGAAAAGAGAGAGAGAAAGAGAGAGAGAGACTGACAATGGCAATAACAATAACAATGACAATGATCCTACCTTTTTCAACACTAACAGTCATTGCCTACAAGCCAGAAAAGACAGACAGACAGACAAACACGCAGAAGAGAAACAGACAAACATCATACAGACACAGATACAAAAACAGAGACTTTACAAAAACTTTACCAAAAAAAAATGGGGGGGGGGGGGGGGGATGTTGACCAATGCTCAGTGATAGACAGTGTCGGTACATCCAACAGGTGGGCGGGGCAGAGCGCCCTCAAGGACGACAGCATGGCCCAGAACCAGGCAGCCCTACAGAGACGTGCCCAGGGGGCCAATCGGGACTTCGGCAAATTCGCCAACAGTTTCGCCGACATCGCCAAGCAGATCCGGAAAGAAGCACTACGCAACCAATACGTCATCAAAGACGACGCGCAGTACAAACGTAACAACCTGAACAGCGCAGATGGCGCCAACCAAGCCAAGGCTAAAAAAGAGCAAGTTTGACAAAGGCGAGCTGCTCGACGACAACATCAAATACGTCTTCAACAAGAAGTTTGACAAAGCTTCCAGCGAAAACGGTGGCTATGAAGAGGAAAACGGCCGTGTTTCCAAGAAGACGGATGTGATTGACGAAAGGGAGAAAGACCAAAAGCTGATCAGCGGAGACTCCGAGGTTTCGCGCACCCAGTCCGACAACAAGAAAGCATTCAAGAACCAGGAATGGAATTCCAAGGCTGCCCAGAAGCAGGCTCAGGATGGCAACTTCGGATTTCAAGATCGAGCTGTGAATCAGCAGGGGAACGTTCCGATGATCGCTCCGTAGACTATGACCGCCAGGACTCCAAGTTCGTGGAACAGGAGAGAGGGCGGGATGAGGCTGTCCGTCTGGCCAAAGACCTGGCCCAAAAGCAGGCTGGCTACAACAACGAGGCTGTGGCCACAGCAGACGCCAGTCGTAACGTTGCGGATAAGAAGTACTATGGAGGCAAAGAGCTGGGCGGTAACTCCGCTCTGCAAGGACAAGATTATGACGGTCCTGACAATGCCGCTCAAGCCGGCGCTGCTCTGAACGGGGACAAAGCCAAGCACGAGGGCAGTGGTGGTGCCATCAAGTCCGGATTTGACGAAAGCGCCGCCCAGCATGAAAAAGGCAACGAGCTGGCCTTAGCCAAGGCCCAGAGCAGTGCTGAGGCTGTCAACGACTACCAGCGCAACAAGGACAAACTGGCTTACAACCAGAGAAGCGGCCTTCAGGACAGAACCACCGGCCAGTTCTCCCAAGGTGTGAAGGACGCCACATCTCAGGGATTCTCAGGCAATAGCGCTGAAGCCGCCAAATCGGCAGCCTCCTCCGACAAGAATGCGGCAGCTTCCCAATCAGATTCCAACCTGGAGGCCAAGGAGAAAAGCCTGAACGAGGCTCTTCGAGACAGAGAGTACACCAGAAAGGTCGAGAACGGTGACAGCGAGGTCTTCACGAGGAGGAAGCAGTTCTACCACAACAAGAAGGAAGGTGGCAACAACGATGAAAGCCTCAAGTATGATCGTAAGAAGCTGGCCCGTAACTTCGGGGTGGCTGACGAGGCTGAGCTGGCCAAGCAAAACAACTTCCGACAGCTGCATGAGGACGGCAAGGTGTCCAGCCAGAAACGGAACTTCGAAGACCTCGTCGACCGCCGCAACAACCTGCAGCACGAAAATCGTGTCAGCCAGGGCGCCGAGAAGGGCTTCCAGAACAACCAAGCCACGGATCAAGCGGCGTCTCAAGCGGCGTCCAACGGCTTTCAGAAAAACCTGGCCAAGTCTAATGAAGATGACAGTCAGTCCTCCGCTTTCAACAGACGGCAAAGCCTGCAGGAAGATAATGCTGCAGAGCGGCGGGCTGCCGAGGACAGCAAGGAGCAGGCGAAGGACGTGGCACTGGATGTGGAATATGTCAATCCAAACAACGGCAATCCTCTGGGCGATATCCGCGCAGTGGACATCATCGGGTCCGACGTGTTGAACACCCAGACCCAGGATAAAGAACCTAAAGAACACAAGATCCCCGACCTCATCGTCGACATCAAACCCATCCAACCTCCACCCAAAGTGGAACAGCCCAAGCAGACCCGCCCTATCCCCCCTCTTCCCGATGTTCAGCAAGTGAAGAGTTACCGTCCACCAAAACACACCAAAGGGGACGTCAACTACGACACAGGATCGGCCAGCAACCTCGCTGCCTTCAACAGACAACCTCGCTTCAGCAGGATCAACAGTTTCACCGTCTTCAACGGACCCAGACAGAACAGCTTCAATCCCAAACAACAGGCCACGCCCAAAAGTCGCTTCACACTTCAGCCACTCGGAGCTCGCCGGTCCACTAGTTTCGGCAGCGGCCTGCTCAGCCGTGCTTTCGGTCGCAGACGATGGTAGACACTGGTTCCAGACTGCCCGCTCTTTCACTGACTTTTAGAAAAAAAAATACGTCACGTATTTGTCATTCAGGAGAGAAAGCCATTTGTTTCCGATAAAACGTGTTTCATGTATTGTCCAAATCATGACGTCTCTAGTTCATGACGAAATTATGTTTTCTTGTCTTTAGGAAAATAATTCATTCTGTTCTGTTTACAAGATAGCTATTGTTATCTCTTTTCTACATTTCTTCCGGAAAGGAGGAGAGAGAAAAAAAACAACGACAGAAAGAGTTTGTGTCGACATTTATAAAGAATGATTTTCAGTTTCTTTTGCTGGCAAATATTGAAACGATATTTTAATAGACAAGCAGTTTCGTAAGAAGTATCTTTTTAATAAGAGAACGGTTTTGGAAAGCAAAGAACTGGTAAGCTTGATTGCAAAGATTGTACAGCACTCTGAAGATAGAATTTAGTGATGCGCTGCTGAACTGTTGTTTTTCATAGTCTGTTCTGTAACTGGCAAATGTGAAACGAACGACACACACAAAATAACTCAGTAAACACACTGACTTTAGTACTACAATGAACTTTAGCTACAGGCAGACCGTATCATTATGATTCAACACACTCACTGGATGATACTGGTTTATATAGTGTTCAATATTTGATGACTATGAGCAAACGGGGGAAAGAGGGTAATAAATATATATGGTGGAAATATGATACAGAACTACACCAGATACACAATAGGAGTCCATGCATTATAAATCTGTAATGGGGTTTTCGCAGAGAGGTGTTTTGCTGCGAATAAAAAACGTT
>CM060314.1:6100471-6107971 GCA_030674185.1 Monoplex corrugatus | reverse complement strand
TACAGTCTCAATCCCTGTCATACAGTCTCAATCCGGATTTGAACTCCAGCACGCTATCACTATCATCCCCATTCTCATCAGCATTACTTTAATTATTCATTAATTTATCTACCTGCTCATCTGTCTGTCTATCTATCTATACTATCTACCCTCTCTCTCTCTCTCTCTCTCATATTTATTTTCTATCTAATCTATCTATCTATCTATCTATCTATTTTTAAGTGCTGACTGTGTACGTTTCTTGATTTCATTGTAATGTTATCTTAATTTTAGTATTCAGCATGTATCTTCCTTAAGCTGTACTTGTTACTGTAAACAAATGTCATGTGTATAGAATAGCTATGGCAAGTTTGAAAAATGGCTTCTAGCCAATAACTTTTACCGTTGGAAAATTGAGCATCACTGTCATTGTCATTGTCATTGTCATTGTCATTTCTCTCTCTTTCTCTTTTTCTCTCTTTGCCTGTCTGGCTCTCTCTCTCTCTCTCTCTCTCTCTCTATCTATCTGTCTGTCTCTCTCTCTCTCTCTCTCTATCTGTCTCTCTGTCTGTCTGTCTGTCTGTCTCTGTCTCTCTGTCTCTCTGTCTGTCTGTCTATCTCTCTCTCTCTCTGTCTCTCTGTCTGTCGTCTCTCTCTCTCTCTGTCTCTCTCTCTGTCTCTCTGTCTGTCTGTCTCTCTCTCTGTCTCTCTCTCGTCTCCGAGAACAAGGGAAGCAATCCTATATATATACATACATACATACATTCATACATACATACATACATATACACACACACGTATAGCATTGTTATAAATATAAACAAAATAATCCTGTCCACCCTCCCTCCCACCCCCCCCCCCCCCCCCCGGTCCAACTAACGTTTACCGTTTCAAGACCTCGCCAGTGCATATGACTTTATGTGGGATCTCGAATTCTGTCAGATAATTTCTGATGATTAGATGTTATTGTTGTTTTGATTGTTGTTTAAAGCCCAGCCGAATTCGGAGAGTCATATCAAGGCTATCATCATCATCAGGTGCCCTGCCGCATGGCGTTGGCGATCATGGACTTCCATCTGTCTCTATCTCTTGTTGCCCCTAGCATCTCCCCCACCCTCCTCATCCCCAGCCACTCTGCAAGTCCGTCCAGCATTTTCTCCCTGGGTCTACCCGGTGCTCTCTTTCCCTCCAGCAATCCCGTTGTGACCAGGTGCTCCAAATCCCCCTTCCTCATAAAATGGCTTTTAAATGTTGCCTGTCTTTTCCTAATCTTCCTTATGAGTGATCTACTTGTGTCTGCCTCCTATCAAGACTGTCTCGTTTGTTTTGTTTGCTCTCCATGGAACTCTCAACATTCTTCTTAGAAACCACATCTCGGCTGCCTCAATCTTTTTCTGGCTTTGTTTGTTGACTGTCCACGCCTCACATCCGTACAACAGTATTGGTTCTATATAACATTCAAGAACTCTCTTCCTGATGTTAATTGATAGGCATTTGTTGGTAAGATGCCTGTCATCTTTCTAATGCTGTTTTGGCTTGGCCGATTCTGCCGGCTATTTCGATGTGCATCTGCCGTCTGATGAAATGATCGTTCCCAGGTATTTGAATTTATCAACCTGTGTCAAGGTTGTGCCATTTGCTGTTATTTTGCATGACGGGATTTCATGTTTTTTACTGATCACCATGACTTCAGTCTTCCTGCTGTTTAGTTCCAACCCTTACCTTTGCTTTCTATTTCTAGTATATTCACAAGGTTTTGTAGGTCCCTTTCATTTTCTGCAATTAGCACGGTGTCATCTGCGTACTGAATGTTGTTTATCATTTTCCCTCCAACTTTTAATCCAGGGTCTTCTTCTAGGTTTCTCATGATGTTTTCGCTGTAAAGTGAAAACAGATCTGGTGACAAAACACAACCCTGTCTGACTCCTCTTTTGATGTTTTGGAAAGAGCTTACATTGTTTTCTATTCTCATTGCAGCTGTTTGTTCCCAGTATATATTTCTGATTATTCGTAGAAATATGTACTGGGAACAAACAGCTGCAATGAGAATTAAGTACACATATCAATAAATTAGCGCACAAGATCTATGGAGATGCCCCTGGAGTTGACCACTCTCCGTACAATTTATCACCAGAGGATTTCAACAACAACAACAAAACCTAAATACAAACATGATCATAACGAAGAACACTCAAACATACATAAAACTGAGGGAAATATGAGGGAAGCAGGGAGAATTTTAAATATCAACTAAGTAACATAACTCTTGAGAGTCACGGAGTTATCTCCCATGTAGAATTTCTCAAACCCAACACAGTTTGAGTAGCGCATGGGAGATAACTCCGTGACTCTCAAGAGTTATGTTACTTAGTTGATACATAAAACTGGTCTAAATTACCTAAAACTGTTTCTGCACATCACATCTCCTTAGATCCAAAATGTGACCTTCCACCACGAAATCAGTCTTAACTAGCATTTTGGACATTTTGAGATATACATATCACTGGAAAGTGTACGTTCTACTGATTATTTTGGTACTTGAATAAAGCTTGTACTCAAAAAAATGTAGAAGTTATGCATGTTTATAAAGTCATTAAGTTGTATGACGGCCATTTTGAGAAAACGGCCTCTAAAGTTTTTGTGTGCTCTCCTGCACATTTTATTAGATTTCTCTATTTGATGGCTTTGACCCACTTTGTTTCTAATTTTCGCTGTCATTATCTGAAAGGTGCACCAAAGAGCTTTCCATCAGTATATTACATGTACGGGTACTGTACAGGTTAAGGTTCACAATACGAGACAAAGACAGGTACTTTTGGTAGGAAATTGTGTGCTTTCTGCTGCGATCAGTGCATTAAAATACCATTTTAAATTGATTAATAATATTTTTTCAAGAAAAAACATCTGTGGGGGATAGATCATAGTCTACAGAAATCAATTTTGAGAAAAAGTCGAAACACCCCAGATAGACCCTCAGTCACCTTTTCAGCTCCTAGTGCTGTTCGACTGACTGCGAATTAAGACTGATTTCGTGGTGGGAGGTCACAAATGCACTTTATACATATACCCAATTATCAATCCTAAGAGAAAGTACGTAAGACTTTATTGAACACATACAGGTGAATGGACCAGCAAGGCAGAAAATGATAGGGAGAAATGACAGGTAGAAATGACAGAAAGCAAAGGAACAAGGCAGAAACAAAGAGAATGATAGAAAAGAGGAAATTACTAGCTCAGAATTTCCAGGTGGGGAGTCTATTTACACAGAAAGAGCCACCGGCATCCCCACGGGAGAATGGAATGTGATGAACCCTCTTGAACAAACCTAAATTCCAGACTAGGTGTTAGACTTTCGAATGAGATGATAGACTGAGGCTCCTCATGCAGCATGCTCTAAGTACACACGTTAAAAATCCCAGGGCATGCGAAGACAAAACTCTGTAGAATTGTCCACTTGCATATGTCAATAAAGATATACTGCGACAGAAAAGGGAACACAAAAGTGGCGCTGTACTTGGCAACGGGCTCACCCTGGAAAGAGAAGCCAGATTTCCACACGGTAAATACTTTGACAAATAAGTAGATAGAGAAAAGAGAATACAAATGATGAAAAAAATTCTAACCACCACCACAAGTACTTTTACACACACACGCACACACACACACACACACACACACACACACATATATATATATATATATATATATATATATATATATACATACATTCATACATACATACATACATGCACATATACACACACATATACGTACATACATACATACACACACATACACACACACATACAGAACATACATAATTACAGACATACACACATACATACATACATACACACACATATACTACACGTCATTATTGAAGGGCCAGGAACGTTTTTGAGTCAATTTTTGAAAGGAGAAATAACCTATTTTCTCTTACTCTTTTCTCCAATTCGTTGCCGTAACTGAATGGATAAGAGCTCAGACAACATTGCAGTTTCCTTTTGGCACGTGTTTGGGGATTTGCCGATTTGCAATGGGCAGCCCAAGGAAGACAATTTCCACACGAAATTGTCGAATCTTCAGCAGGGTCTCTCTGACGACGCAGGCAAGGTAGCGACAAAATTCGCTTTGCACGTGCAAGGCAAGCCCTTTTTGAACACTACTCCAGCCAAAGTTGCCCGCAGACGAGGATAAAAAGGACCCGTTCTTGGTTCGTTTTAACCATGCTTGCAAGACGACGGATGACGGATGAGCAGCGGGGGAGAGCCCTCGCTCTGCTTGATGAAGGCCTAGCGCAGCGGGAAGTTGCTAGACGACTTGAAGTGTCGCATTCCACAATCCAGAGACTGCTGGAGCGCTTCAATGAGACTGGAGCAGTCCAGGAAAGGCGTCACACGGGTCGACCCAGAGTAATGACAAGACAGCAAGACCGCTACCTTGCCCTCTCCGTCCTGAGGGAAAGGGCATCCACTGCGGTGACCTTGAGGGGTCAGCTGAGGGACGCAACAGGTGCTAACATCAGCTGCAGCACGGTGAGAAGACGGCTACATGAGGCAAACTTGAGGTCACGGAGACCGGCCGTCCGACCCGTGCTGTCACCGGTCAACAGAGTGCGCCGCATGACCTGGGCCAGGGAGCACGTGACCTGGACAAGGCAACAGTGGGCCCGGGTCTTGTTTTCGGATGAGTCCATGTTCACCCTGACCTTTAACGATGGCCGGGCTCGGGTGTGGCGACGTCAAGGGGAGAGGTTCGCTGACGCCACTGTCCAAGAGCATAACCGGTACGGCGGCGGGTCGGTGATGGTGTGGGGTGGCATGAGCCGTGGTACCCGGACCCCCCTGCTCCCCATTGACGGCATCCTGAACGGGGTCCGGTACCGGGACGAGGTTCTGGCGGCCGTGGCACTGCCTGCGCTTGTGGACCTTGGTCAAGGCGCCATCTTCCAGGACGACAATGCACCTGCGCATCGAGCACGCCTTGTGACCGACTTCCTGGAGCAGCATGAAGTCGTCCGTATGGCCTGGCCAGCGTGCTCACCTGACCTGAACCCAATTGAACACCTCTGGGATGTGCTCGGGAGGCGCATCAGGGACAACCACCCCCCACCGGGCACCCTGGCCAGGCTGGTCGACATCCTGCAGATCGAGTGGGCGGCCATCCCTCAGGACACACTCTGTACCCTTGTGGGGTCGATGCATCGGCGCTGTGAAGCATGCATCCAGGCTCGGGGCGGACACACGCGATATTGAAAACAGATTGGCCAAATCTGACACTTTCTGTTTTTTGAAAAGGGGGGGATGTTCCTTTAAATGCATGTGCTGTTCACTAATGGGTCATTGTGCTAATTTCTTTTTCCAAAACAGGTGTGGAAATGATGAAATAAAACATAGAATCAATTCTAAACATTGTCAATTATTTCAACTTAAAATTAGAGAGGAAGGAAGAAGTGGCCCTTAAATTATGATTAGGAGTATATATACATACACACACGCACGCACACACACACGCACACATACAAAGACACACACATACATGCATACATACATATACGCACGCACGCACACACACACGCACACATACAAACACACACACACACACACACACACACACACACACACATGCACACACATATACACACACATGCATACATTATCAACCCGTCTAATATCACTTATAGTGAAAAGACGTTAAATTAAAGAACGAACGCATACATACACATACACACACACATATATACACACACATATATATACACACACATACACACACATATATACACACACATACATACACACATACATACACACATACACACACATACACACACACATATATACACACACACACACACACACGCACGCACACAAGCACGCACGCACGCACACACACAATCACACGCACATGCACCCACGCACACACACACACACACACACACACACACACACTCACACACACAAACACACACACACCAATACACACACATACACACTCACACACACACACACTCACTCTCTCTCTCTCTCTCTCTCTCTCTCTCTCTCTCAGAGTGAAGATACGTACCCACTCTAAAGTTGTTTGTACCCTGATGTGGCAACATTCCATCCGTCAAAGCTTGGGGTACAGCAAACAGTCAATCAGCGTTATCGCCCTTTTCCCGTTTCCGTTTGCATGGAAATCCGGAAAAGAGTTTGAACGAGGGAGGGAGAGAGAGAGAGAGAGAGAGAGAGAACGAGAGATGACCTGATAGAGACAGACAGGCAGACAGACAAACAGACAGACAAACAGACAGAGAAAGAAAAAGACACAGAGAGAGAAAGAAAGGACAGAGGCAGAGAGAGAGGGAGAGAGAGAGAAAATGAGAGAATGAGAGAAAGAGAGAGAGAGAGAGAAAGAGAGAGACATGAAGAGAGAAACCTAGAAAGAGACTCTCTTTCTGATGTTAATTGATAGACATTTGTTGGTAAGAATGCTTGTCATCTTCTTGAATGCTGTTTTGGCTTGGCCGATTCTGCCAGCTATTTCCGATGTGCATCTGCCGTCTGACGAAATGATCGTTCCCAGGTATTTGAACTTATTGACCTGTGTCAAGGCATTATAAAAATTGTGCCAGCTTCTATGAGCACAACGGTAACCTTCCTGAGTGCCATGAACCTCAAAAAGAAGAAAGAAAGAAAGAAAAATGATAATAATGACAGTATTTGTATGGCGCCAAATCTTGACAATTGAAGTCAAGACGCACCCTCGCACCAGACATAAGCATGCGATCAACGCAGACAACCTTCCAACACGAGAAAAACAATTCATGCTGTATAGTGGCTAAACATCAGAAAGACAGTTCTTGAATGTTATATAGAACCAGTACTGTTGTACGGATGCGAAGCGTGGACAGTCAACAAACAAAGCCAGAACAAGATTGAGGCAGCCGAGATGTGGTTTCTCAGAAGAATGTTGAGAGTTCCATGGACAGCAAAGAAAACAAACGAGACAGTCTTAATGGAGGCAGACACAAGTAGATCACTCATAAGGAAGATTTGGAAAAGACAAGCCACATTTATAGGCCATTTTATGAGGAAGGGGGATTTGGAGCACCTGGTCACAACGGGAAAGCTGGAGGGAAAGAGAGCACCAGGTAGACCCAGGGAGAGAATGCTGGACGGACTTGCAGAGTGGCTGGGGACGAGGAGGGTGGGGGAGATGCTAGGGGTAACGAGAGATACAGATGGTTGGAAGTCCATGGTCGCCAACGCCATGCGGCAGGGTACCTGATGATGATGATGATGATGATGATGATGATGATGATGATGATGATGATGATGATGATGATGATGAGTGGCTAAACATTAACATATCGATAGACATTTACAAAAGACATCATTCCCTTGTCCTTACAAAAACTTCCATTCCCTCATGTATAACAAAAATACATTCCCAAGTACTTCACAACCCATTTTCGAATTTATCAAGACTCTCTAAACGAACGATACGAGCCCTGTAAGCAATCACTAATATATACAA
>CM060314.1:6062971-6092971 GCA_030674185.1 Monoplex corrugatus | reverse complement strand
GGAAAGCAGGCGCTGGCTTTCTAATTCCTAAATTTAAAGTAGAAATGGCTTACTCTTTAGGACAGGGACATTCAATCTTCACTTCGGAATTAGTTGCCATCCTAACGGCACTGAAATAATAGTACATCTACCCATAACTTTGTTTAGTATCCTATTATGTGTAGATTCGAAATCTGCATTACAATCCCTAAAATGTTGCGAACATAAAGTAAATAGTTCGTTAATATTTGAGATAAGATTTCTAATTCATTGTTTAATAACAAATAATACACAAGTTACTTTTTGTTGGATCCCATCACACTGTGGTATCCTTTTTAATGATCGGGTCGAGAGAATAGCAAAAAAAATGCAGCAATGAATAGGGCTGGCAGTACTAAACTTGATTTACCACTCTCTGAACATGAAATGAATGCTATATTAGAAAACAAAGTAAAAGCGCAATGTGACCTTCGCCCCTTCTCGGTAAATTACCAGGGTTTTACAAGACAAGAGATAACTTTAGCTTACAGATTATCTCTCAACTCACTTCGAACTAAATTTAGTAAAACCATCAAATGTATCTGTGGTGATTTTATAATAGTTAATCACCTTTTGTGTTGTCAGCGAATGCGACCTTATTTCCCTGTGTCATTTACAAACTTAAAACAGAAACATACTGATTTCACTCTGTATTTACACATTGCTAGGCGTTTACTGCACAGCCCTGTAGGTCGTTTCCTTTGATTCAGCCCAATTGTTTTATACCTGTAACTCCCACACAGCCCCGAGAAATCCGAAGAAGTCTGACTGATATAATGTTCTGATTGTTTTTCTTTTGTTCGTTAATTTGTTTCATGTTACCTTAATTGTTACCTTAATTGATACAATGCCTTCATGATTACATAGATTCATTCATTCCTTACGCACCTTTTTTTTTTCGTCTAAAAGCACGTATGTGGATAGACGTTAAAAGAAATGACGAACGAATAAACACACATACACGTACACACACGCACGCAAGGACATACACAAACACACATACACACACATCCACACACACACGCAAACACACACACACACAAACACACACACACACACACACACAAACACACACACACACACAAAACACACACACACACACACGCGCGCACACACACACACACACACACACATGCACGTAAGAGCCAGATCTTATGTTTCATGGAGATGTTCTTGACGGTGACCACAATCCGGTAGTGGGAAGGTTTAGGCTGAAATTGAGGAAAAGGAAACAGACCAAAAGCAACATCAAACTAAACCTTGGACTCTTAAAGTCAGATGAAATGATACGTCAAAAATTTAATGTACATGTTCAAAACAAATTCAGTGCTCTGGAAGACGTTGGTGACAGTGAAGAACAATGGACAAAGTTGAGACGTTCTATAAATGAAGCTTGTGAAAAAATCCCTAAGGCAAATAGAAAAGCAAAAAAGAGCTGGATGACTAATGAAATTTTGGACCTGATGGAGGAAAGGAGGAATGCAAAGAGAAACGAGGAGATATACAGGAAGATAAACAAAGAAATCAGGTATAGGTGCAATGAAGCTAAGGAAGCTTGGCTGAACACAAAATGCAAAGAGATAGAAGAACGACACAAAATGGATCCTCAGGGTATGTACAGACGAATTGAAGAAATTGTCCACAGGAAAAATACATGCACATCAACTGGTTGCTTAAAATCGAATGACGGCACGCTTATCATGGAAAAAGACAAAATATTAGTCAGATGGGGAGAGTACATTAAAGACCTTTTTGAGGATGACAGAAACGAAGAACACATTAAAAAAAAGAACTTTGAAGGACCACCCATAATGAAAGATGAAGTTAGAGCAGCACTGAAAAAGATGAAACCAGGAGAAGCCCCAGGACCAGACAACATTACTACGGAGATGATTGAAGCCCTGGAGGAATTTGGCATAGAAAAAATAACAGTCCTCCTAAATGAAATTTATGACACTGGAAAAATCCCCAAAGATATGTCAAAATCAATTTTCATTGCACTTCCAAAGAAGACAGGGGCTATAGAATGCGAACTCCATCGCACAATCAGTTTGATGAGTCATGTAACAAAAATCCTGTTAAGAATAATCATGATGAAGACAAGGAATAGAATCAAAAGAGAAATAGCAGAAGAACAGTGTGGATTTGTGGAGGGGAAAGGAACTATTAATGCCATATACATCCTAAGAACTATCATAGAGAGGTCAATTGAGATGAATAAGGATTTGTATTTATGCTTTGTTGACTATACCAAGGCTTTCGATCGGGTACGACATGATGAATTGATCAACCAACTGGAGAGACTCAATGTCGATGGAAAAGATCTACGAATAATCAGGAATATGTACTGGGAACAAACAGCTGCAATGAGAATAGAAAACAATATAAGCTCTTTTCAAAACATCAAAAGAGGAGTCAGACATGGTTGTGTTTTGTCACCAGATCTGTTTTCACTATATAGCGAAAACATCATGAGAAACCTAGAAGAAGACCCTGGATTAAAAGTTGGAGGGAAAATGATAAACAACATTCAGTACGCAGATGACACCATGCTAATTGCAGAAAATGAAAGGGACCTACAAAACCTTGTGAATATACTAGAAACAGAAAGCAAAGGTAAGGGGTTGGAACTAAACAGCAGGAAGACTGAAGTCATGGTGATCAGTAAAAAACATGAAATCCCGTCATGCAAAATAACAGCAAATGGCACAACCTTGACACAGGTTAATAAGTTCAAATACCTGGGAACGGTCATTTCATCAGACGGCAGATGCACATCGGTAATAGCTGGCAGAATCGGCCAAGCCACAACAGCATTCAAGAAGATGAAAAGCATTCTTACCAACAAATTCCTATCAATTAACATCAGAAAGAGAGTCCTTGAATATTATATAGAACCAGTACTGTTGTACGGATGCCAAGCGTGGACAGTCAGCAAGCAAAGCCAGAGCAAGATCGAGGCAGCCGAGATGTGGTTTCTCAGAAGAATGTTGAGAGTTCCATGGACAGCAAAGAAAACAAACGAGACAGTCTTGATGGAGGCAGACACAAGTAGATCACTCATAAGGAAGATTAGGAAAAGACAGGCCACATTTATAGGCCATTTTATGAGGAAGGGGGATTTGGAGCACCTGGTCACAACGGGAAAGCTGGAGGGAAAGAGAGCACCAGGTAGAACCAGGGAGAGAATGCTGGACGGACTTGCAGAATGGCTGGGGATGAGGAGGATGGGGGAGATGCTGGGGGCAAAGAGAGATAGAGATGGTTGGAAGTCCATGGTCGCCAACGCCATGCGGCAGGGCACCTGATGATGATGATGATGATGTTCCTTGACCTTCCTGCCGTTCCATACAGATTTCAAGTGGACACTCAAGACAAAAATCACCAATGTCCAGCATTGTCTACTGAAGTTAACTGTATTATCTCTTAAACACAAATGATGCTGTCATTTCTCACACCAATGCAACACAAACCAATGAAACTTTCACATTAAACACACCATAACATGTAGCATAAACTCTACACAAACCAATGAAATATTCACATTTAACACACCATAACATGCAGCATAAATTCAACACAAACATGTGAAATATTCACATCATAACATGTACCATAAAATCCACACAAACCAATGACACATTCACATTAAACACACCATAACATGTAGCATAAACTCTACACAAACCAATGAAATATTCACATTAACACACCATAACATGCAGCATAAATTCAACACAAACACGTGAAATATTCACATCATGACATGTACCATAAAATCCACACAAACCAATGACACATTCACATTAAACACACCATAACATGTATCATAAACTCTACACAAACCAATGAAATATTCACATTAACACACCATAACATGCAGCATAAATTCTACTCAAGCACGTGAAATATTCACATCATAACATGTACCATAAAATCCACACAAACCAATGACACATTCACATTAAACACACCATAACATAGAGCATAAACTCCACACAAACCAAAGAAACCTTCACATTAAACACACCATAACATGTAGCATAAACTCCACACAAACCAAAGAAACCTTCACATTAAACACACCATAACATAGAGCATAAACTCCACACAAACCAAAGAAACCTTCACATTAAACACACCATAACATATAGCATAAACTCCACACAAACCAAAGAAACCTTCACATTAAACACACCATAACATAGAGCATAAACTCCACACAAACCAAAGAAACCTTCACATTAAACACACCATAACATAGAGCATAAACTCCACACAAACCAAAGAAACCTTCACATTAAACACACCATAACATATAGCATAAACTCCACACAAACCAAAGAAACATTCATATTAAACACACCATAACATGTAGCATAAACTCCACACAAACCAAAGAAACATTCATATTAAACACACCATAACATATAGCATAAACTCCACACAAACCAAAGAAACATTCATATTAAACACACCATAACATGTAGCATAAACTCCACACAAACCAAAGAAACATTCATATTAAACACACCATAACATGTAGCATAAACTCCACACAAACCAAAGAAACATTCATATTAAACACACCATAACATGTAGCATAAACTCCACACAGACAAATGAAATATTCACATCATCAAACCCTGATGTACAACATAAACTTCACACAAACCAATGAAATATTCACATTAATTAACCCTTTGACTCCCACACCCTGTCCACCAGCATGCTGTATTGTCAACCACGCTACCAAAGCAAAAACTTAACCCTTTGATTCCCTCACCCTATCCGCCAGCTTCCTGCAGGAAGCTGGTGGATCGGGTGAGGGAATCAAAGGGTTAAGGTTTTGCAGTTGGTTGACAGGGTGCGGGAGTTAAATGGTTAAACACACCACGACTTGCAGCATAAACTCAATCACATCATCATCATCACCATCATTATCATCATCAAGTGCCTTGCCACATGGCGTTGGCGATCATGGCCTTCCATCTGTTTCTATCTCTTGTTGCCTCAAGCACTTTTCCACCCTCTCTGTCTTCAGCCACTCTGCAAATCTGTCCAATATTTTCTCCCTGGGTCTACCCGGTGCTCTCTTTCCCTCCAGCTTTCCTGTGGTGACCAGGTGCTCCGATTCCCCTTTCCTCATAAAATGGCCTATAAACGTTGCCTGTCTTTTCCTAATCTTCCTTATCAATGATCTTCTTGTGTCTGCCTCCATCAAGACTGTCTCGTTTGTTTTCTTTGCTGTCCATGGAACTCTCAACATTCTTCTCCGAAACCACATCTCGGCTGCCTCACTCTTGTTCTGGCTTTGTTTGTTGACTGTCCACGCCTCACAACTGTATAACATTATTACATATGTACAATAAAATGATATGAAATAAAATGAGCACATCTCTGCCACATTGTCAGGCGCGGTATTAAAGTGGGTAAGATGTCAGACTTCCAATCGGAGGGTCTGGGGTTCGATCCTGCCTGGGTACCTCCGGCCTGGTGGGTAAAGGGTGGAGATTTTTCCCATCTCCCAGGTCAACATGAGTGAGGGGGTTTTTCAGTGCCTAAACATCCGTTGTGTGTATAACGTATGCAGAACAGCATCTATGCACGTTAAAGATCCTGGTATGTCATGTCAGCAGCTGGTGGCTTTTGGAAACATGAAAACACCCAACAATGCACGCCCACCGAAGATGGAGTATGCAGACTGTGCAGCAACGTACTGCCTGCACAGTGTGGACAAAAGAACGAGTCTACACGCTTACGAGAAAAATCGGAACGCTGAACTGGACGTGCACACACGAACACACACAGACACACACGCACACGCGCGTACGCACACACACACGCATACACATGCAACACACACAGACACACATGCACATACACACGACACACGACACTCACACATGCGCGAGCGCGCACACACACACATACAAACACGCACGCACACACACACACACCACATACAAACATTCATACAAATATACACACACGCACACACGCACGCACGCACACACACACACACATGCACACACACGCACACACATACGCGCACACACACACACGCATATACACACACGAACACACGCACACACACATACACACACGCACACAGACACACACACATACACACATACACACACACACAAGCACACACACGCATACACACACGATCCTCCCCCCACTTACACATATTCAGACACACACACACACACACACACACACACACACACACATATATATATATATATATATATATATATATACACACACACGCACACACACACACGCATACACACACACATACACACACGCGCGCGCACACACACACACATACACACACATATACACACAACACACACACATACATACACACACATACACACACATACACACATGCACACATACATACACACATACATACACACATATACACACATACACACACACACACAACACACACACATCACATCACATCACACACACACACACACACACACACAACACACAAACACACACACACACACACATACAACACAACACAACACACACACACACACACACACACACACACACACACACACACACACACACACACACACACACACACACACACACAACACACACCACTCACACATCACATCACATCACATCACATCACATTACATTACATCACATTACATCACATCACACATAATATTCAGTCATGCAAATAAATGCCATCTAACCTTTTGACTCCTGCACCCTATCCACCAACTACAAAAACTTAACCCTTTGACTCCCTCACCCTATTCACCAGCTTCCTGGTGGACAGTGTCCCACACAGTTGAGGAAGAAGACACCTCGCCTCAACACATCTTGCCTCAACACATCTTGCCCTCAATACATCTTACCCTCAATACCACCCACCCCCAAAAAGGTTTGTTCATGATACAAGTGGTGTCCCTTTATTGACAACAGTGATGGCCCTTGGACCTCTCTTTACCTCCCCTTCTGTGTAAATGTCAGACCTGACAGGACACAGACAGTCTCAAATCGAAGACAATTCAGTCAACTCACTGTGAGTAGCAGCGTAAACTTCGTTTTAAAAAAAATACAGACAGAAAGAAAAAAAAAAAAAAAAAAAGAATCGAGGGTTGACAACCAGAGCCAAGTATCTCGATTTTCCGATAGTTTACAGGAGACGATTTTAAAGTGGGTTTTCGGGGGAGGCTATATCTACATTTTGAGATATTGGTTTTTGGTTTTATCGATAACCGATCAAAAATCAATATCATGGCAAAAACAAAGTCCACCAAGTGAATGACCACATCAAAAGCAACAGTTCAGTATAAAAAGTGAAAATTGACAAAAAAGTGAGATACTGGGTTCTGGCTTTCAACCCTCGAAATTATCTTATAACTTTTAGGTGTTTGTGTCTAAGATGGTTGTTAAATTAAGAGCACAGGGAAGATCAGAAAAAACATGATTACGAGCTGGTAGAAAGAGAGAGAGCCGAAAGAAGGTTGGAACAACACCTGTCAACCATTACATCAAACAATAGCAGATCGAATGGTTTGGCTATCTGACAAGGACGTCTGTAAAAGTTCGACCATCTGACCAGAATGCCAGTGAACGAAGCCAGCCCTTCCAGCTTACAACACCAGATGCCAGTCAACCAGCCAGCCCTTCCAGCTTACAACACCAGATGCCAGTCAACCAGCCAGCCCTTCCAGCTTACAACACCAGACTTATAACACCAGATGCCAGACAACCAGCCAACCTTCCAACTTAAACACCAGACAACCAGCCAGCCTTCCAGCTTATAACACCAGACAACCAGCCAGCCTTCCAGCTTATAACACCAGTCCAACCAGCCAGCCCTTCCAGCTTACAACACCAGACAACCAGCCAGTTCTTCCAGCTTACAACACCAGACAACCAGCCATCAGCCCTTCCAGCTTACAACACCAGACAACCAGCCAGTCAGTCCTTCCAGCTTACAGCACCAGACAACCATCCAGTCCTTCCAGCTTACAACACCAGATGCCAGTCAACCAGCCAGCCCTTCCAGCTTACAACACCAGATGCCAGTTAACCAGCCAGTCTTCCAGCTTACAACACCAGACAACCACCCAGCCCTTCCACTTACAACACCAGACAACCACCCAGCCCTTCCAGCTTACAACACCAGTACAACCAGCCAGCCCTTCCAGCTTACAACACCAGACAACCAGTCCAGCCCTTCCAGCTTACAACACCAGACAACCACCAGCCCTTCCAGCTTACAACACCAGACAACCACCCAGCCCTTCCAGCTTACAACACCAGACAACCACCAGCCCTTCCAGCTTACAACACCAGACAACCACCCAGCCCTTCCAGCTTACAACACCAGACAACCACCCAGCCCTTCCAGCTTACAACACCAGACAACCAGCCAGCCCTTCCAGCTTACAACACCAGACAACCACCAGCCCTTCCAGCTTACAACACCAGACAACCAGCCAGCCCTTCCAGCTTACAACACCAGACAACCAGCCAGCCCTTCCAGCTACAACACCAGAAACCAGCCAGCCCTTCCAGCTTACAACACCAGACAACCAGCCAGCCCTTCCAGCTTACAACACCAGACAACCACCAGCCCTTCAGCTTACAACACCAAAACCACCAGCCTTTCCAGCTTACAACACCAGTCAACCAGTCAGCCCTTCCAGCTTACAACACCAGACAACCAGCCAGCCCTTCCAGCTTACAACACCAGATCAACCAGCCAGCCCTTCCAGCTTACAACACCAGACAACCAGCCAGCCCTTCCAGCTTACACCAGACAACCAGCCAGCCCTTCCAGCTTACAACACCAGAAAGTGCCTCCAGTTACAAAACCAGACCAGTCAGCCCTTCCAGCTTACAACACCAGATGCTCGAGTTTCGAAGCCGGAGGAAGACATACGTGCTGGACAAATGAATGACAGACACACTCTTGCATGTACAATATGACTCTACGCAGGCTTCCTGTCTACTTGCAAGACTATTTGTGACCTGTCACACGAAATCAGTCTTAAGCTAGCATTTTGGGCATTTGAGATATACATATCACTGGAAAGTGTACATTCTGTTGATTATTTTGGTACTTGAATAAAGCTTGTACTCAAAAATGTAGAAGTAGTATGTTTAAAATCATTAAAGTTGTATGACGGCCATTTGAGAATTCTGAGAAAACGGCCTCTAAAGTTTTTGTGTACTCTCCTAAACATTTTCCTTGAATTCTTTATTTGGTGACTTTGACCCAGTTTGTTTCTAATTTCAGCTACCATTATCTGAAGGTGTACCAAAGAGCTTTCCGTCAGTATATACGTGTGCTGGTAACTGTTCAGGTTACGGTTCATAATAAGAGAAAAAAAATAGGTACTTTTGGTAAGAAATTGCGTATCTTTCTGCTGCGATCAGTGCATTAAAATACTGTTTTAAATTGATTAATAATATTTTCAAGAAAAAGTTATGTGGGGGATAGATTATAGTCTACAGAAATCATTTTGAGAAAAAGTCAAAACACCCCAGATAGACCCTCAGTCACTTTTCAGCTCCTAGTGCTGTTCGACTGACAGCGAGTTAAGACTGAATTGGTGGTGGGAGGTCACAATTGCTTCATCTCTCCGTGAACATCGCATATTAGGAGCCCATGGCACGCTCAACTCTGGGTAGAAGACAGTATAGGCGGATAACTCCCACAATGATTTGTAGTCTGACAGAGGTCTGAAGTCACAACTTACTGGTCAAAGTCCTTTGGGCTAACTGTGGCGATATTTATCGCCTGACATTTTTTTTCTGATTTGGTTCGTTTCATTTTTTTTTGTTTTGTTTTATTTTGTTTTGTCTGGGTTTTTGTTTGTTTGTTTGTTTGTTTGTTTGTTTGTTTGTTTGTTTGTTTGTTTGTTTGTAGTCAAATGATAATTCAGTGCCCTTCCTTCTGTCTTCTGTCCATCCTTCCGTCTTCTCTGTTTTTCCTTCTGTCTTTGTTAAGTGACTGAAGAAGGAAACAATTAACGCCGTGCAGTGTTGGGAGCCAGAGGAGCAACAGCAAACAGTGTGAAGGGGAAGGCCAGGGACCGCACTAGACACTTGTTCAACATTGCCCTTTAACGAGGTTCAAACACAAGCTTTCACACTCGCCAACTCCACTTGTGTGTGTGTGTGTGTGTTGTGTGTGTGTGTGTGGTGTGTGTGTGTGTGTGTGTTGTGTGTGTGTGTTGTGTTGTATGTGTGTGTGTCTGTGTGTGTGTGTGTCTGTGTCTGTGTGTGTGTGTGTGTGTCTGTGTGTCTGTGTTGTGTGTCTGTGTGTGTGTGTGTGTGTCTGTGTTGTGTGTGTCTGTGTGTGTGTATGTGTGTCTGTGTGTGTGTGTTTGTGTTTGTGTATGTGTGTCTGTGTGTATGTGTGTGTGTTTGTGTGTGTCTGTGTGTGTGTCTGTGTGTGTGTGTGTGTCTGTGTGTGTGTTGTGTCTGTGTGTGTATGTGTGTCTGTGTGTATGTGTGTGTTTGTGTTTGTGTATGTGTGTCTGTGTGTATGTGTGTGTGTGTTTGTGTGTGTCTGTGTGTGTGTCTGTGTGTGTGTGTGTGTCTGTGTGTGTATGTTCTTTCGAGGATCATGGCACTCAGGGAGATTACCTTTGTGCTCACATTGTTTTTTGTTGTTGTTGTTGTTGTTGTTGTTGTTGTTTTGTTTTTTGTTTTTTGTTTTTTTTATTTTTTGTCCCACTTTCTACGCCACCTTTATGACCACAGAAGCTGGAACAGTTTTTACAATGCCACCATGATGATGTCGATGTGGATGATAATCATGATGCTATGGAGTTCCATCTAGGATTGAGACTGCGTGACAGGGCTGTACTCTACGCTTACTATCATCATATATCCTGGCGTCAACCAGGCCTGAGAGATACAGACACTTGCGGTGCTGGTCAGAAGATTTAAGCGACACCCTCAAAGACGCATCCGTGAAGTGGATGAGACTAGACAGTGTGGTCCCAGTCTTCTCAATGAGCCCATTGCACGCCCAACTCTGGGTAGGAGCCAGTTAGAGCCGAAAAACACCACAATGATTTTTCAAAGGACTGATGGGGATTCGAACCCACAACATTTCAGTCGGTAGTACGTTGCGCTAACCACTACACCACGCGACTGGTTAACCAGACCACTTTCGTTCCCTGTTCCCATTCCCCAGCCTCAAAGGTTTCGCACACAAGTTCCAATTAGCCATGGCAATATTCACAAGGCTACGATAGAAGAGGAAGAGGAAGAGAAGGAAAAGAATATTTACACTGGGTTTTTCCTCGTTCGGGCATGGTTATGTTTCAAAAGGTCAGCCAGGTGGTCTGTGGTTTTTTATCAAGTCTTCTATATTGATACCAATCACGCCCGCGCGCACACACACAGAGAGAAAGAGAGAGAGAGAGGGAGAGAGAGAGAGAGAGAAACCAACAACACACACAGACATACACATCATCATCATCATCAAGTGCCTTGCCACATGGCGTTGGCGATAATGGCCCTCAATATGTTTCTATCCCTTGTTGCCGCAAGCACAACTTCCACCCTCTCTGTCCTCGGCCACTCTGCAAGTCCGTCCAATATTTTTCCCTGGTTCTACCTTGTGCTCTGTTTCCCTCCAGCTTTCCTGTTGTGACCAGGTGCTCCAATTCCCCTTTCCTCATAAAATGGCTTATAAATGTTGCCTGTCTTTTCCTAATCTTCTTTATCAATAATCTTCTTGTGGCTGCCTCCATCAAGACTGTCTCGTTTGTTTTCTTTGCTGTGCATGGAACTCTCAACATTCTTCTTAGAAACCACATCTCGGCTGCCTCAATCTTGTTCTGGCTTTGCTTGTTGACTGTCCACGCCTCACAACTGTATAACATTATCGGTTCTATATAACATTCAAGAACTCTATTCCTGATGTTAATTGATAGGCATGGTTCCTCAATTGTCAGCATAGCGTTTGTTGATATGTCTCCCGACTTCCCTTTTTTTTGTGATTGTTATTCCTTCCGTTAGTTTCTTCTTTTCCTTTGATTCTGTGTCTGTAAAACATTATTTGGTTTACATATGATTCTGTGTCTGTAAAACATTATTTGGTTTACATATGATTCTGTGTCTGTAAAACATTATTTGGTTTACATATGATTCTGTGTCTGTAAAACATTATTTGGTTTACATATGATTCTGTGTCTGTAAAACATTATTTGATTTACATATGATTCTGTGTCTGTAAAACATATTTGGTTTACATATGATTCTGTGTCTGTAAAACATTATTTGGTTTACATATGATTCTGTGTCTGTAAAACATGTAGTTGTTTACATATAATTCTGTGTCTGTAAAACATGTAGTTGTTTACATATGATTCTGTGTTTGTAAAACATTATTTGGTTTACATATGATTCTGTGTCTGTAAAACATTATTTGGTTTACATATGATTCTGTGTCTGTAAAACATGTAGTTGTTTACATATGATTCTGTGTCTGTAAAACATTATTTGGTTTACATATGATTCTGTGTCTGTAAAACATTATTTGGTTTACATATGATTCTGTGTCTGTAAAACATGTAGTTGTTTACATATGATTCTGTGTTTGTAAAACATTATTTGGTTTACATATGATTCTGTGTCTGTAAAACATTATTTGGTTTACATATGATTCTGTGTCTGTAAAACATTATTTGGTTTACATGTGATTCTGTGTCTGTAAAACATGTAGTTTGTTTACATATGATTCTGTGTCTGTAAAACATTATTTGGTTTACATATGATTCTGTGTCTGTAAAACATTATTTGGTTTACATGTGATTCTGTGTCTGTAAAACATTATTGTTTACATATGATTCTGTGTCTGTAAACATTATTGGTTTACATAGATTCTGTGTCTGTAAACATTTTGGTTTAATGTGATCGTGTCAAAAGATTTAAGTTTTTTGCTTTGGTTAGATCTGTGTTGTAACAATGCAGTGATTCGTGGAAACTTGGTACATGTGTGTTGTAGGTGAGGTCGAAACTTATGGTTACAGTATTTGTTTTATGTAAGTCTGGTTGAAACATATGTTCAGGATCTGGTGGTAACAGGTTACGTGATTCGTGTCAAACAGGTTACAGTTTTTTGACTTTGGTAGTCTGTGTTAAAACATGATGCAAGAATGCTGGTTTTTTGGAAGGGTGATAGGGAAGTCAAAGGATTAAGTTTTTGCTTTGTAGTCTGGTTGACAATGCAGGATGCTGGTGGACAGGGTGAGGGAATCAAAGGATTAAGTTTTTGCTTTGCTAGTCTGGTTGACAATGCAGGATGCTGGTGGACAGGGTGAGGGAGTCAAAGGGTTAAGTTTTTGCTTTGCAAGCATGGTTTGCAATGCAGGACGTTGGTGGACAGGGTGCGGTAGTCAAAGGGTTAAGGAAACTCCAGCAGTTACAAAACAAACAGAGTTAAAATGAGCGATAAGCAAATAAAATGCTCAAGTAGATAGATATCTATTAAGCATTTTTTTACACCTTTAAGATGCTTTATAGGAGTAATACTCATGTGATCATTTTTAACTTCGGATGATTTATTTTTAAGGTCATGCTCATCCCCTCCCCCTTGAAATAAATGACATGAAAACAAGATCACACCATACAGTGTTTAGATTGTAACAACACTTTTGAGTTTAAAAGTCTTAGAGAAATTAGATGAGCCACATCAGATCAGATTTTATATCTTCGGTTTCAAAGTAAAAGATAAACATGATCAATACTTTTTACACCGTCCCCTTTCTTGAGAAGGTCTTCAGTAAAAAAAAAAAAGAAAAATTAAAACTATATGATTCTACAATATTAGAAATTGCATAATCAGGAGAGAGGAAAATGGCTGGAGAGAGAGAGAGAGAGAGAGACAGACAGACAGACAGACAGACAAGAGGAAAGACAGAGGGAGAGAGAGGGAGAGACAAACAGACAGAGAGAGGGAGAGAGAACCACAAACAAACACACAAACAACACACACACACACACACACACACACACACACACACACACACACACACACACACACAACGCAGACAAAGAGAGAGGAGGGGGGACAGACACAGACAGAGACAGAGAGAGAGAGGAGAGAGAAACAGACAGACAGACAGGCAGACAGAGACAGAGGGAGAGAGAGGGGGAGGGAGGGGGAGAGAGAGAGAGACAAAACAGACAGACAGACAGACAGACAGATAGACAGAGACAGTGACAGAGACAGAGAGGTAAAAAGGGAGTGAGCTAGCGAGATTGAAAGCCGCTTGACTTCACTGACTTACGCTTCACAGCCACACACACACACACTGACTTAGGCATTCACAGCCACACACACACACACACACACTGGCTTTGATCCCAAACAAACAGGCCATCACGGACAGACACCACATCTCTTTGTACCCTAAAACGCCCTTTGGACACTGGAATCAAAGGACGCCATGTTAAGCCATGCTTTATTGGCAGTCCCCACACGCGGTATGTGGTGATTTAAACGCGACCGTGTTTAGAAAAACGAACCACTCCTGTGGCGGGTGCGAAACCGTGCGATTACGACGCGAACGTCCAACTGAAGGGGCAGAGTTCAATCTGTACGCGCCTAGACGCAGCCCTATGCACACGCTAGCAAGCCTGTGATTGGCTGTGAGTGGTGACGTCGTTTGTGGCCGCCATTGTGAATTGATGTTTCGTAATCCTGACCCTACCTCAAACCCTTTCCCCAGAGGGAATGCCGGGGGCTGTTTCAGTATAAATAGTATCCCCACCTTCTGGAAATTCTGTGCCAGAAATTTCCTCTTTTCTGTCACTCTCTTGATTTCTTCCTTGTTGCTTTGCTTTCTGTCATTTCTACCTATCATTTTCTGCCTTATGGTCCATTCACCTGAATGCGTTTGATAAAGTGTTATACTTTTTCTTAGGATTGATAACTGGGTGCATGTATTGAATGCATTTTTGGCTCTAAGGAGGTGAGATATGCGGAAGCAATTTTAGGTAATTTATGCCTGTTTTTATATATGTTTTAGTGTCCTTAGGTATGCTTACATTTGTATTCAGGTTGTTTTATAAATCCCCTGTGCGATAAACTGGACGGAGTGGTCAACGCCGGGGGCGTGTCCTGAGATTATGTGCGCGAAAGCATTGATATATGTTACTTAATTTTCTGTTTTTTTCCCTTTTGAAGTTTTGTATGTTTTGAAACGGTTGTAGCCTGATATGGCTCTACGCAGTCGGCTGGGCTTTAAACAACAATAACAATAACAGCAATAACCCCAAACCCTTCCACTGGGGTTGCTCTCTCGCTTGAGTTTGCTGCAGATTCTGAGAGTGAGGATGAAGGACTGGGCTAGGGTTAGAGTTAGGGTTTAATTAGCGTTGGTGTTGTTAGTTGAAGTCTAGTTTAGAATCAAGCTTACGACTATATGATACTACAGAATTAGAACTCACACATCCAGGAGAGAAACAAATGGCTGGAAGGACACACAAACACACACACACACACACACACACACACACACACACACACACACACACACACACACAACACACACACACACACACACACACACACTCACACACACTACACATACACACTCTCTCTCTCTCTCTTTCTCTCTCTCTCTCTCTCTCTCTCTCTCTCTCTCTCTCCTCTCTCTTCTCTCAGACTGCAAACTCCTAATGATTTGATTTATGGGGAAACAAACAGATATCCAATTTATCTTAATTCTATTGTCAGATGTATTTGTTATTGGTTATTGCCATGGAAAGCATATAATATGTTGTTCGACTTGGATGCTAGAGGGAAAACAAACTGGGTGTCAAGGGTGAGAATTAAGCTGTTTGAACTGGGATATGGATATGTGTGGATGAATCAGAGTGTGGGGGATATAAATGTTTTCCTTCGTACATTTCGTAATAGACTATTGATTGTAGATGGCATGATTGGGGTGCTCATGTTCAAAACAGTAATAGATTTGAGTTTTATAGACAATTTATTCCATCACACTGCATTCCCACTTATTTATCGATTAAAATGGATAAGCATCTAAGATACATTATGACAAGATTTCGATTAGGGGTATCTGAGATCTATGAACATAATCTTCGTTAAAGACAACATGATAACCTGATCTTATATGTCCATTATGTAGAAAAGCAAGAGAAAATGAAATTCATGTCGTGTTTTGTTGTCCGTACTAAGCAGTCATAGAGATAAACTGATCCCAGAAAATATTATAAACAACCTTCACTATTTAGACTGAGCTTGCTTACGGACATCCGCCAGGGAAGATCATGTTAAATAGCTTGCCATTTATTTGTATAAAGCCTTTAAACTCAGGAGCTCTTGTACAAATTGATTGTTTCAGTTTCCTTTGCTCTGTGTAATATTTAGGATAAAACAGTGTGATATTTAAGCGATAGTATGTTTATTTCACCCCTTCATAGGGGCCATGACCTTTGTTGAATAAATATCATCTGAATCTCTCTCTCGCCTTCTCTCTCGCTCTCCCTCCGCGCCGCACGCACACACCACACAACACACACACACACATACAACACACACACATCACGACAACACACAACAACACATACACACACACACGCACACATGCACCACCACACTATACACACACACACAACACACACACACACACATACACACACACAACTACACACACACACACACACACACACACACACACACACACACACACACACACACACACACACACACACACACACCGTATTGTAACGATCTAAGCACTGTCTAGACCCAGGAAGAAGATACTAGACGACTTGCAGAGTGGCTGGGGACAAGGAGGGTGGAAGAGATGTCTTGAGGCAACAAGTGATAGAGACAGATGGAACCATATCGCCAACGCCATGCGGCAAGGCACCTGATGATGATGATGATGAAGCACTGTCTGCTGATGAGATCTTGTTTTCGTGTCATTCTCTGGGGGGGGGGGGGGGGGCGTGGAGCATGACCTTAAAAATAAATTATCTGAAGTTAAAAATGATCAAATGGGTAAAAAATGTATGTGACAAGTCCCGGTATGAATAAAATAGTTCAAACCTGCCTAATAGTATACACGTTATGATGAAATCAAGACATACATCCACACACACGCAGATCTGTTAATTGTTTACATTTAAGTACGTATCATAATATCAGGTTTATAATGTTACATTAGTCAATAATATCAGGTTTATGTTACATGTAATCAATGTTACAGTAGTCAGTTTCTTATGAAGAATTGTTGAGAGTTCCATGGACAGCAAAGAAAACAAACGAGACAGTCTTGATGGAGGCAGACACAGGCAGATCATTCATAAGGAAGATTAGGAAAAGACAGGCAACATTCATAGGCCATTTTTATGAGGAAAGGGGATTGGAGCACCTGGTCACAACGGGAAAGCTGGAGGGAAAGAGAGCACCAGGTAGACCCAGGAAGAAAATACTAGACGGACTTGCAGAGTGGCTGAAGACAAGGAGGGTGGAAGAGATACTTGAGGTAACTAGAGATAGAGACAGATGGAAGTCCATGATCGCCAACGCCATGCGGCAAGGCACCTGATGATGATGATGAATGTCACACAGTCAGTAATATCAGCGACTGTAATAAGATATACAGACGAACATTAATAAACTGAAAACGGAAATAAAGTTTGTATTGTGATGATAAACATTTCCGTTATGGACATTAGTGCATATGTAACTATTAAGTGTGTTTTTTCACGTTTTCGCTGATAATGAACCCTTCAAACACTTTGATAAATCATTCCAACAGCTTGTGCCAGTCTCGTACATTAACTAAGATCAAGCCTTTTTGTTGGCAAAACCAAGTTACCTTTTCTGGATTTGGTTCTGTTTTGTGTTGTTTTTTGAAAAGAAGATAATTTGCTTTAGATGTGAAGGGGTTATATTATGATTAATTTTAAGCATTAAGATGACCTTGCTCATTTCAAATGATAAGAAATTAGAGAGAGAGGTCATTATCTTTGCATAGTAAAGATAGTGATACAGCACAGTTATGTTTGGCCGGGGTTTGGTTAGTTGGTTGGTTGGTTGGTTGGTTGGCTGGTTGGTTGGTTGGTTGGTGGTGGTGGGTGGGTGGGTGGGTGTGTGTTGGTTGGTTGGTTGGTTGGTTTGGTTGGTTGGTTGGTTGGTTAGGTTGGTTGGTTGATTGGTCGGTTGTTGTTTGGTTGGTTGGTGGTTGGTTGGTTGGTTGGTTGGTTGGTTGGTTGGTTGGTTGGCTGATTGGTTGGTTGATTGGTTGGCTGGTTGGTTGGTTGGTTGGTTAGTTGGTTAGTTGGTTGGTTGGTTGGTTGGTTGGTTGGTTGGTTGGTTGGTTGGTTGGTTGGTTGGTTGGTTGGTTGGTTTTCACTGTCTGCCGCTGCAAAAATCTATTTCACATTTCGTGTAGAAAAGTTTCGATGTGCGCTAACTCCACGGATGATTCGTGATGGACAAGATCAAAATGATCATTGGCTTTGTTTGGAATTTGTTCAAGAGGGATTCATCGCACTCGGACAATTCCATATGTGCTCCACCCAAATCTGCCAGCAAATTATCTGGCAGACTTCCTGAGCATGCACAAAACCCAATGCGCTGGCAAGGTCTTGAAGTGGGGAGTGGGGAAGGAGGGGCCTATCAAACACCACGCTGACACCACCAGAATGATGGAAACATTAAGATGGACAGCCAACAGGCCAGTGGGTCTATCAAACACCACGCTGACACCACCAGGATGATGGAAACATTAAGATGGACAGCCAACAGGCCAGTGGGTCTATCAAACACTACGCTGACACCACCAGGATGATGGAAACATTAAGATGGACAGCCAACAGGCCAGTGGGTCTATCAAACACCACGCTGACACCACCAGGATGATGGAAACATTAAGATGGACAGCCAACAGGCCAGTGGGTCTATCAAACACCACGCTGACACCACCAGAATGATGGAAACATTAAGATGGACAGCCAACAGGCCAGTGGGTCTATCAAACACCACGCTGACACCACCAGGATGATGGAAACATTAAGATGGACAGCCAACAGGCCAGTGGGTCTATCAAACACTACGCTGACACCACCAGGATGATGGAAACATTAAGATGGACAGCCAACAGGCCAGTGGGTCTATCAAACACTAAGCTGACACCACCAGGATGATGGAAACATTAAGATGGACAGCCAACAGGCCAGTGGGTCTATCAAACACCACGCTGACACCACCAGAATGATGGAAACATTAAGATGGACAGCCAACAGGCCAGTGGGTCTATCAAACACTAAGCTGACACCACCAGGATGATGGAAACATTAAGATGGACAGCCAACAGGCCAGTGGGTCTATCAAACACCACGCTGACACCACCAGAATGATGGAAACATTAAGATGGACAGCCAACAGGCCAGTGGGTCTATCAAACACTACGCTGACACCACCAGGGTGATGGAAACATTAAGATGGACAGCCAACAGGCCAGTGGGTCTATCAAACACCACGCTGACACCACCAGAATGATGGAAACATTAAGATGGGCAGCCAACAGGCCAGTGGGTCTATCAAACACTACGCTGACACCACCAGGATGATGGAAACATTAAGATGGGCAGCCAACAGGCCAGTGGGTCTATCAAACACTACGCTGACACCACCAGGATGATGGAAACATTAAGATGGGCAGCCAACAGGCCAGTGGGTCTATCAAACACTACGCTGACACCACCAGGATGATGGAAACATTAAGATGGGCAGCCAACAGGCCAGTGGGTCTATCAAACACTAAGCTGACACCACCAGGATGATGGAAACATTCATATGGGCAGCGTTCAGGCCAGTTTTGCGTGTTACGTACTGGAATTGAACTCGAGATATCGGATCTTAAGTCATGGATCCAACAAAACAACCAACCAGCCCACATATTGAAAAAAATGGCAGAAGACTTATACCTGCACATATGCCCTATACCCTAGCAAGGTCCTAGGATTCTACTTAGCTTGTGTATTCTGTATTTATCGTTGGAGTCGCAAAGAAAACTAGAAGTAATAGTGGTAAGCAAGTGTTGGAATATGAATATGAAGTGGTTGTATACATAGGGTCTTCAGTCTATTCATAGCGAAACACTAGAGGACTAGAAGATCTCATGTCAAGAAACTAGATCATGGTCAAATGATTACAGCGTAATTTAGTCAATGTTACTATACACTGTGCAGATATACACTCTATATATATATATTCATATATATTTATATATATATATATGTCTATACACATACTTACATCATACATGCATCATACATACATACATACATATATACATACTCGTACATACATACATACATATACATATACATATACATACATACATACATACATACATACATACATACATACATATACATACGTACATACATAGAGAGATAGAGAGAGAGAGAAAGAGAGAGGGAGACAGATAGATAGATAGATAGATAGAATAGATAGATACATAGATAGACAGACAGATAGACAGACACACAGACAGACAGATAGATAGATCGACAGATAGATAGATAGATAGCCAGAGAGATAGATAGACAGATAGATAGACAGATACATATATGTAATGCATCATTAATAGAAAAGAGAGAGACAGAGGGACGACAGACAGGCAAACACACACACAACACACACACACAACACACACACACACACACAAACACACACAACACAACACATACACCACACACACACACACACACACAACACACACACACACACACACAACATACCACACAACACACACATACACACACACACACATACATACATACACACACACACACATACACACACGCGCGCGCACACACACACACAGGGTGAGACAGAGAAAGAAAGAGAGACAGAGAGAGACAGACAGACAGAAAGAAAAGACAGAGAGGGGGGAGAGAGAGAAAGAGACAAAGAGAGAGAGAGATGATGAGACAGAGTAAGAGAAAAAGAGGGAAGAGGAAGAGACATACGGAGAGAGATGGCGAGACAGAGCTATAAAGAAAGACAGACAGACAGACAGACAGAGATAGAAAGAGAGAGAGAGAGAGAGCTGGTGTGACAGATAGAGAAAGACAGACAGACAGAGAATGGACGGGAAGGGAGAAGTGGAGGAGCAGGAAGGGATGGGATGATAAGGTTTAAAGAGTTGCCCGTGTTGAAGGAGGACAGTAAACATTGAAAGAGACACACATTGATTGTTGCTGTCATTGATCTTGCCTTCTGGCAACTACACACGCGTTTGTGTGTGTGTTTGTGTGTGTTTCTCTGTGTGTGTGTGTGTGTGTGTGTATGTGTGTGTGTGTGTGTGTGTGTGTGTGTGTGTGTGTGTGTGTGTGGTGTGTGTGGTGTGTAGTGTGTATGTGTGTGTATGTGTGTGTGTTGTGTTGTGTGTGTGTGTGTGTGTGTGTGTGTGTGTGTGTGTGTGTGTGTGTGTGTGTGTGTGTGTGTGTGTGTGTTGTGGTGGTGTGAGTGTCTGATGTGGTGATGAGTGAATATCTGTGTGGGAGAGATTTGGCTTGTGGTGTGTGTGTGTGTGTGTGTGTGTGTGTGTGTGTGTGTGTTGTGTGTGTGTGTGTGTGTGTGTGTGTGTGTGTAGTGTAGTGTTGATGTGGTGTGTGTGTGTGAAGAGAGAGAGGAGAGACAGACAGACAGACAGAGACAGAGGGAGGGGAGACGGAGTGAAGGGCTGATGATGGGTAGGTGTGACATGCAGTAAGCAGAGCCCCATAGATACGCTTGTTTGTGATTGGTTGGGCATGATGACGTTATTTCTGATTGCCATTGTCAGCTGACGTATCCCATTGTCAAGTGGTAAGTCCTTACCCAAACCCTATCCCAAATACCCTAACCCTACCCAAATATCCTAACCCTACCCCAGATACCCTTACCCTACCCCAGATACCCTTACCCTACCCCAGATACCCTAACCCTTCCCAAATACCTAACCTATCCCAGATATCCTAACCCTATCCCGTTTACCCTAACCCTACCCCAAATACCTAACCACCCTACCCTAAATACCCAACCCTAACCCTGAATACTCTAACAAACCTACCCCAAATACTATTAAACCCTACCCCAAATACTTTAACCCTACCCCAAATACCCAACCCTACCCGAAATATCCTAACCTCTACCCCAAATACCCTAACACCCTACCCCAAATACTCTAGCCCAATACCCTAACCCTAACCCTAACCCAAATAACCCTAACCCAAACCCTATAACTTTAGTGAGGGGTTTTCTCTGTAAATGGATGGACGGGCAATCCCGAATGTGAAGATGAAGGATTGGGTTAGGGTTAGAGTTAGAGTTAGATTATCACTAACGTGTCAGACGTTGTCTAGATGGCGGCGGTAATCGTCCAGCTGCCATCTTCTTCTTTTCGTTCGCCCACGCTTGAGTTTCATCATCATCATGTGCTTTGCCAATGGCGTTGGCGATCATGCCCCCATATGAATCTACCCTTGTCGCTGCAAGTACGTCTTCCACCCTCTCTGTCCTCAGCCACTCTGCAAGTCCATCCAAAATGTTTCCCTGGATCTACCTGGTGTTCTCTTTCCCTCCAGCTTTCTTGTTGTGACCAGGTGATCCAATTCCCCTTTCCTCATAAATGCCTATAAACATGCTTGTCCTTCTAATCTTCTTATCAATGATTTTCTTGTGTCTGCCTCCATGAAGACTGTCTCGTTTGTTTTCTTTACTGTCCATGGAACTCTCAACATTCTTCTTAGAAATCACATTTGAGCTTCCTCAATCTTTTCTGGCTTTGCGTGTTGACTGTCTACGCCTCACCACCGTATAACATTACCGGTTCTATGTAACATTCAAGAACTCTCTTCCTGATGTTAATTATAGGGGATTTGTTGCTAAGAACGCTTTTCATCTTCTTGAATGCTGTTTTGGCTTGGCCGATTTTACTGGATACTTCTGATGTTCATCTGCCGTCTGGTGAGATGATCGTTCCCAGATATTTAACTTATCAACCTGTCTCAAGGCTGTGCATTCAAGAACTCTCTTCCTGATATTAATCCAGTTGCCATCTTTTTGTTTTCGTTCGCCGTCACACGTGGAGTTTAGTCTCCATAATAAAACAGGTCTGTTGTAGAGCTTTCACAAATTTGTACAGCTTCTCCTGAAGGCTCAGGGATGTCGGCCAGATCTTGTTCTTCAGCGACAGGTAACTCTTGCAGTTCTGAAAGATGTTTGGTCAGCTTCTCCACAGGGACACCGGGAGAGAGTAGGGGTTGGGGTTGGGTGAGGTGCATGTGAAAGGCTTGTTCATTTGATAGTTCAGTCTGTGATGCCCAGTCCACAGGTGAAGAGAGAGAGAGACAGTTTCAGTTCAGTTTCAGTTTCAGTTTCTCAAGATGACGTCTCGGCGCTCGGAACGAATTCCATATTCACATAAATCACAGCCTTAAGCCTGCACTTAAACCCATGAGCTGGCCAGGTCCTGAGGCCCTACATAGACTTGTTTTACCTAGTCTATATTCTATACTGGTATTTTATCAGCCTTACCACAGGAATTAAAGACAGACAGACAGACAAACAGAAGGACAATGACTTGCTCTTGTTGGGACAGCTGGTAGTGGGGTGTTGTGAACAAAGACTTGATGATGGTTTTCATTTCTGTGAGACTGGTGCTGTTGTCTTTCTGTTCACGCTCTGCTCCCAGCTTCACCATTTTGTCCGGGTCTTCATTATCCAGGATACCACAGTGTGAGGGGATCCAGTGCAATATCCGTTCAACAGCCAATCACAACCATGTGTTGGGTGCTCCTTTAGACAACAATGTAGGCTGGGAGTAGGGAATTTTTGTACCAGTTCGTGTTCTGATCAAAGCTGTTGTTTCTAGAATTAACTTGTTTGACGTACGCTCGTGACGAGATGGTAGGCAGGAATGTTAACGAAGAGACACCCTCATAGGACTACCTGTGTTTTATAACAAGTGGTGACAGGTGCAGTAGTGTTACAACACGGGACACAGACTTGCAGCAGGAACACTATACGTGTTCAGGCACACGAAACAGAAGGACGTATATAACCAAGTACGTATACCCGGCATGTATGTATAGGATCACATATAATCTGATTAGTCATTGAATAACAGCATCTTATAGGGATCAACGAATTTATAAAAAGGAAAAAAAAATTAAGTGTGTATACATAATCTTCCGTTCTCTCTCTCTCTCTCTCTCTCTCTCTCTCTCTCTCTCTCTCTCTCTCTCTCTCTCTCTCTCTCTCTCTTCTCTCTTTCTCGTCCCTCTCTTTCTCTGTCTCTCTTCTTCTCTCTCTATCTCTACTCTCTCTCTCTCTCTATCTCTCTCTCTTCTTTTCTCTCTCTTCTCTCGTTCTCTCTCTCTTCTTTCTCGTCACCCCCTCTCTCTTCTCTCTGTCTCTCTCTTCTCTCTCTCCCTCTTGCTCTCTCTCTCTCTTTCTCTCTTCTCTCTCTTGCTCTCTCTGTCTCATTCACTCAGGAAGGAAAGCATGTTAACAACTGCACACATACCATACAATTACTTGCTCACGCATGCGATTGCACACGCTCACATACAGACTCAAACTCAAACACACAGAGTAAGACAGAAGGAGAAAGAGAGAGAGACAAAGACAGAGACAGAGGCAGACAGAGAGGCAGACAAACAAAGAGAGACAAAGAAACAAATAGACACGGAGAGAGAGAGACAAAGTCAGAGAGACAGGGACAGAAAGGCAGAGAGAGACAGACAAACAGAAGAGAGAGACAAAGATAGACAGACAAAGATAGACAGAGACAGGCAGCCAGAGAGGCAGACAAACAAAAAGAGACAAAGAAACGTTTACAAATAGACATGGAGAGAGAGACACGAGTCAGAGAGACAGGGAGAGAAACACAGACAGACAGACAGAGAGCATATAAGCGTGCATACATTCCCTATGTTCTCACGTGCATGTATTCGCATTTGCCCTCTCTGCAATGTTTTCATTTGGCATCGCTGGTTGAACCGGTCCATGTGCACTCCTACCCGTAAACACCGATCAATCACATCAATAACGGGGATCAACAACAGCCGTCAAATGATCAACACACAATGACGGAACACTCCACACGTGACACCGTCAACAATGAATCATGGCGGATGGAAAGCGGGGTAACTCTCATGTCATTATCCCGTAACTCGCTAGGTGAAGTTTTGAGGGGACTGCTTGGATACAGCATCAGACAGAATCCTCCATCACTTTCCATCACTGTCTCTGGAGCAAGGAGTTCAGTCATATGGAGGCTGGTCTCCATTATTCGGTGTTCATATCACGATAGACAGTGGTTCAACAGAACAGCACTGAGGTCAGTACTCAGAGTTCTCAGTTTCGGTGTTCATATCACGATAGACAGTAGTTCAACAGAACAGCACTGAGGTCAGTACTCAGAGTTCTCAGTTTCGGTGTTCATATCACGATAGACAGTAGTTCAACAGAACAGCACTGAGGTCAGTACTCAGAGTTCTCAGTTTCGGTGTTCATATCACGATAGACAGTAGTTCAACAGAACAGCACTGAGGTCAGTACTCAGAGTTCTCAGTTTCGGTGTTCATATCACGATAGACAGTAGTTCAACAGAACAGCACTGAGGTCAGTACTCAGAGTTCTCAGTTTCGGTGTTCATATCACGATAGACAGTAGTTCAACAGAACAGCACTGAGGTCAGTACTCAGAGTTCTCAGTTTCGGTGTTCATATCACGATAGACAGTAGTTCAACAGAACAGCACTGAGGTCAGTACTCAGAGTTCTCAGTTTCGGTGTTCATATCACGATAGACAGTAGTTCAACAGAACAGCACTGAGGTCAGTACTCAGAGTTCTCAGTTTCGGTGTTCATATCACGATAGACAGTAGTTCAACAGAACAGCACTGAGGTCAGTACTCAGAGTTCTCAGTTTCGGTGTTCATATCACGATAGACAGTAGTTCAACAGAACAGCACTGAGGTCAGTACTCAGAGTTCTCAGTTTCGGTGTTCATATCACGATAGACAGTAGTTCAACAGAACAGCACTGAGGTCAGTACTCAGAGTTCTCAGTTTCGGTGTTCATATCACGATAGACAGTAGTTCAACAGAACAGCACTGAGGTCAGTACTCAGAGTTCTCAGTTTCGGTGAATTTGGAAGTGTGTCAGACTGAAGAGTACGTCAAAAGTGAAAAAAGCAGAAATGTTCATTTTACAGACATTTTAAAATACATTCAGGAATGGAAAGATGTATAGCAAATGTTCTTTTACAGACATTTTAAAATACATTCAGGAATGGAAAGATGTATAGCAAATGTTCTTTTTACAGACATTTTAAAATACATTCAGGAATGGAAAGATGTATAGCAAATGTTCTTTTTACAGACATTTTAAAAAACATTTAGGAATGGAAATATGATAGCAAATATTCGTTTTACAATTATTCTTAAACATAGTTAGGAGTGAAAAGATGTATAGCAAAAGTTCGTTTTATGGACATTTTAAAACACATTTAGGAGTGGAAAAATACATAGCAAATGTTCATTTTACAGACATTTTAAAATACGTTTACGAATGGAAGGATATATGGCAAATGTTCGTTCTATATATAGATTAAAACACATTTAGAAATAAAACATACAGCAAATGTTTATTTTATGGACATTTTAGAACACATTTAGGAATGGAAATATATGAAGCAAATGTTCGTTTTACAAAATTTTAATATACCACATTTAGGAATGAAATGTATTTAGCAAATGTTTGTTTTACGAACATTTCAAATCACATTTAGGAGTGGAAATATGTATAGCAAATGTTCGTTTTACAGACATTTTAATGAAATGCATTTAGGAATGGAACTATGTAAAACAAATGTTCGTTTTACGGACATTTTAAGACACATTTAGGAATGAAAGATATAGGTAGGAAATATTCGTTTTCCAGAATTTTAAAACACATTTAGGAATGAAATGTACACAGCAAATGTTCATTTTACAGACATTTTAAAACACATTTAGGAATGGAAATATGTTCATTTTACTGTCATTTTAAAACACATTTAGGAATGGAAATATATATAGCAAATGTTCATTTTACAATTATTTTAACACATTTAGGAGTGGAACGTTCGCAGCAAATGTTCGTTTTACAGACATTTTAAAACACATTTAGGAATGAAAATATATACAGCAAATGTTCATCTTACAGACATTTTAAAACACATTTAGGAATGGAAACATATATAGTAAATGCTCATTTTACAATTAGTTTTAAAACACATTTAGGAATGGAACGTACGCAGCAAATGTTTGTTTTACAGACATTTTAATAAAACACATTCAGAATGGAAATATGTATAGCAAATGTTCGTTTTACAGACATTTTAAAACACACTTAGGAATGGAAATGTATATGGCAAATGTTCGTTCTTAATACATATTAAAACATTTAAAAATAAAAAAGCGTACAGCAAATGTTCGTTCTACAGACATTCTAAAACACATTTAGGAGTAGAAAGATATATAGCAAATGTTCGTTAACAATGGCTGTGTTATTTTCCATACCCTACATGGAGTTAAAGGATTAAATACAGTGAATTTGCAGAGCTCAAATGAAAGAGGCAGAGTGAGGCAGAAGACGTACGGAAGACGGGGCAGTAAATAGATAAACAAACAAAAAATAGATGATAAATGGATAAACAAACAAAAAATAGATGATAAATAGATAAACAAACAAAAAATAGATGATAAATAGATAAACAAACAAAAAATAGATGATAAATAGATAAACAAACAAAAAATAGATGATAAATGGATAAACAAACAAAAAATAGATGATAAATAGATAAACAAACAAAAAATAGATGATAAATAGATAAACAAACAAAAAATAGATGATAAATAGATAAACAAACAAAAAATAGATGATAAATAAACAAACAAGCAAATAGATGATAAATAGATAAACAAACAATAGATGAATGAATAAATAATAAAAGTAAATAATGAATAGATAGAGAAAAGTAAATATCAATAGAGAAATATGTGTATATATAAAGAAATAAAAGTAAATGATAAATAGATGTAAAAATAGATAGAGATAAATGAATAAATAAATAAGACATAAAACAAAACACAATAGAATAAATAAGTAAATCAATAAATAAACAAGTAAAATATTAAAAAAAACAAAGAATAATTTTAGAAATTCAACATAGTCATCAGAAACACAGTATAACTAGAGCGAGAACATGCCTCTCATTGACAAACCAAGACAGGGGCAAATTTTCAGTCTTTGTCAAGTATATGCAAAAGACAACAAAGAAACAACGACACAAAATGTAGGGAAAAAACAACAACAGCACAACTTCCCTGATGTGTCGTTCAGGTAGAGAGAAAAGGACTGGCATGAAATCAGAAAGTGTTTGTGAATCATGAGGAGTGGGAAGTAGGGGAGAGAACTGCGATGACCTGAGAGACTCGAGATGAAGTTAACAATGTAAAACAGATCATGCCTATTACTGATGTGTCATTCTGACGAGGGTGTAAGACCAAAATATTGGAGATCAACAAACTATGATGCACTAACTGAGTTTTGTTGTTGTGCTGTTTTGTTGTTTTAGTTGTTGTTGTTGTTCGTGTTGTGTTGTTGTTGTTGTTTAGTTGGTTGGTTAGTTGGTTGGTTCCCCCCCCCCCCCCCGTGAGGACGCTGAGGCGTCTTTCAGAATAAATAGTATTCCCCACCTTCTGGAAATTCTCTGCTAGAAATTTCCTCTTTTCTGTCACTCTCTTTGTTTCTGCCTTTTTCCTTTGCGTTCTGTCATTTTTTCCTGTCATTTTCTGCCTTGCTGGTCCATTCACCTGTATGTGTTCGATAAAGTCTTACGTACTTTTTCTTAGGATTGATAATTGGATACAGGTATTAAGTGCATTTTTGGCTCTAGGGAGGTGAGATATGCGAAGAAAGTTTTAGGTAACTTAGGCCCGTTTTTGTGTATGTTTTGGTGTCTTTAGGTATGCTTAAATTTGTACTCAGGTGTGTTTTTTAAGCCCCCTGTGCGATAAATTGGACGGAGTGATCAGTGCCGGGGGCACGTCCTTAAATTATGTGCGCGAATGCATTGATGTGTGTATTCAATTTTCTTTTTTTCTTTTCTTTTTTTTCTTTTCTTTTTCCTGTTGAAGCTTTGTATGTTTTGAAGCGTTTATAGCCCTGATGTGGATTTTATGCAGTCGGCTGAGCTTTAAACAACAATAACAATACCAATTGGTTGCTTGCTTGCTTGCTTGCTTGCTTGCTTGCTTGCTTGCTTGCTTGCTTGCTTGCTTGCTTGCTTGGCTGGTGGCTGGTTGGCTGGCTGGTTGGTTGGTGGTCGGTTGGTCGGTTGGTAGGTTGGCTGGTTGGTTGGTTGGTTGGTTGGTTGGGTTGATTTTTTTCTTGCGTGAGTAAAAAGTGCACACATAAGTGTACATACACAGAAATTCGTGCATAAGCATACGAATACATTTTATACACATGTACATGTATACATAGGCACACCGTGCATCACAAATGTGTAACAGATAAAAGAATACATAGAATAAGATAAAAAGATTAAAACAAAAATGAAATAAGAAAATAACCATTAAGTACAAAAATAAGTAACGAAAAAGGAAGGAGAGAAAAGTGGAAGTGGGACACATGGAACAACCAGAACTGGAATCAAGGCAAGAAGATCAAAAATAGATAACCGAAAAAACAGATAAACAAATCAATACTTCGGTCAACTTACAACTAATCAGTAAATCAACTGGTTACAAATGTACAGAAAGAGTATAGAATTGTGGCATGCATGTGTCTTGGCGGGAATGAGATGACAAGCAAAATGACAACGACAAGAGGAGACCTTGTGAGTCAAAGTCAGTTGATCATAAAAAGTGTGATTGTAAAT
>CM060314.1:6045471-6052971 GCA_030674185.1 Monoplex corrugatus | reverse complement strand
AGTAGTAGTAATAGTAATAGTAGTGTTAGTATTATTATTGTTATTATTATTGTATTGTGGTTATTATTATCATCATCGGTTTTTATTATTATTATTATTATTATTATTATCATTAATATTTTATTATTGTTATTATTATTGTTGATGTTATTATTATTATTATTATCATCACATTGTTATTATTATTATTAATATTATTATTATTATTATTATTGCAATTGTGATGGTTATAATTTTCTACTGCTCGTTTGTAATCTTTATCGTCATCATCATCACCCTCATCATCTTCCTCTTACCCTTCTTCCGTTTTATTATCATACTCGTCATTATCATCATCACCATCATCATCATTCTCTTCTTCTTCTTCTTCTTCTTCTTCTTCTTCGCAATTCTTCTTCTTCGCAATTCTTCTTCTTCGCAATTCTTCTTCTTCTTCGCAATTCTCTTCTTCGCAATTCTTCTTCTTCTTCTTCTTCTTCTTCTTCTTCTCTTCCTCCTGCTCTTCATCCTCCTGCTCCTCCTCCTCCTCCTTCCGCTTCTTCTTCCTTTTCAATTATATTCATCACCACCATCAGTTTCTTTGTTTTCTTCCTCTTCGTTATCACCATCACTATCATCTTCGTCGTCGTCATCATCATCACAATCATCATCGTCGTCGACGTAGTTGTCGTCATCATCGTCGTCGTCTTCGTAATCGTTGTCATTACCATCATTGATACTTATAAAGAGATGCTAACAGTTTGTGACATTAGGTTATTTGACATAATATGATCATCATTCTTCATAACCATCATCATCATCATCAGGTGCCCTGCCGCATGGCATTGGTGACCATGGACTTCCAACCATCTCTATCTCTCGTTGCACCCAGCATCTCCCCCACCCTCTTCATCCCCAGCCACTCTGCAAGTCCGTCCAGCATTCTCTCCCTGGGTCTACCCGGTGCTCTCTTTCCCTCCAGCTTTCCCGTTGTGACCAGGTGCTCCAAATCCCCCCTCCTCATAAAATGGCCTATAAATGTTGCTTGTCTTTTCCTAATCTTCCTTATCAGTGATCGACTTGTGTCTGCCTCCATCAAGACTGTCTCGTTTGTTTTCTTTGCTGTCCATGGTACTCTCAACATTCTTCTAAGAAACCACATCTCGGCTGCCTCAATCCTGCTCTGGCTTTGCTTGCTGACTGTCCACGCCTCGCATCCGTACAACAGTATTGGTTCTATATAACATTCAAGGACTCTCTTTCTGATGTTAATTGATAGGCATAACCATCGCTCTAAAACACACAACCGCCACTATAAAATACATGATTATCATTACAAAAACACGCACAACCTCAGCGCGATCACGCTCGCCCTCGCATACACGCACGCTCACACGCACGCACTCACGCACGCACACACAACACACACACGCACACATACACACACACACACACAACATGCACACACACATACACACACGCACACACACACACACTCATACAACATGCACCACACACACACACACACACACACACACACACACACACACACACACACACACACACACACACACACACAGGCACGCACACACGCACAAAGGTGTTTTTTTTTTCAGTCTGGAACCCTGGCCTATTTTAGATTACTAAGTTATTTTTATTCCAATATGAAAAATAGATGTTATGAAGTGGTTTGTTTTTCATTCTGTGGACTGGGTAGGTCGTTAACGTGATCTGCAGATCTACTAGTTATTATTATTATTATTATTATTATTATTATTATTATTATTATTATTATTATTATTATTATTTATTTGCAAATTTACATAAACATTTCTGGAAAAAGCATATACGTCCTACGGCAGGTAGAACAATAAAACCGTACAGCACATTAAGTATTTTTCAAGTGCAGGCTCATAGCATATGACAAGATTTTTTGTTTGTTTGTTTGTTTTGGGGTTTTTTTGTTTGTTTGATTTTTTGTGTGTGTGTGTTTTTTTTGTTTTTTTTTAGCATTACGTGATATCGGTGATGTTACCTGAATACGGATGAAAGGAACAAAGGTTTTGTTTGATGTCTGTTTGCAACTGTGATTTTAGAAACCACCTCCCAGAAAAGAAAACGAAACGAACGAAAAGAACTTGGAAAAAAAAAGAAAAAAAAAAGGTAGTTTTAGCAAAAGAACTGGGCATAATCAAATCAAATAATAATCTATAATAATTCATAATAATTTGACAATAGGAGATCTGAGCATTAGTGCGCAAGGAATTCATCAGAGCACTGAAACATTGTCTTGAAACAACAACAACAACAAAAACAATAATCTGGTTTGGACTTTCTTTTATTTATCAATTCATTCATTCATTTATTTATTTATTTATTTATTTATTTATTTATTTATTATTTATTTATTTCCTGTCAGTGGACACCAACACAAACAAATGCAAGCGTAAAGCCCTTGAACAAGGAACTGTGCCGGGAAAATTCGTCCATCGTCACAGGCTATGACGTCACTGTGACGTACCAACCCACCACGACCAATCGTTGGACAGGACGCCTCGTGGCTAAGTATGGTACGTGTGTAACTGTGTGGTGATGTTTCTGTCTGTTTGTTTGTCTGTTTGTTTGTTTGTCTGTGTGCGTGTGTGCGCGTGTTATGTATGGGTGTGTGTGAGCGCGCGTGTGTGATTAAATGGGTGATTATTCGAATTGGTATGTTTATGTAAATGTTTCTGGATGTGATTATTCGTTTCTTTGGGTGCAAGCTGTTCGTGTGTGTGTATGTGTGTGTGTGTGTGTGTGTGTGTGTGTGTGTGTGTGTGTGTGTGTCTGTGTGTGTGTGTTTGTGTGTGTGTGTGTGTGTGTGTGTGTGTGTGTGTGTGTGTGTGTGTGTGTGTGTGTGTGTGTTGTGTTGTGTAAGTAAGAGAGATAGAGAGAGAAAGAAAGAGAGACAGACAGAAACAGACAGAGAGAAGAGAGAGACAGAGAGACATAATGACAGAGATAGAGAAACAGAGAGACAGAGAACAGAGACAGACAGACAGACAGACAGACAGACAAAAAGAGAGAGAAGGAGTGAGAGAGAGAGAGTGGGGGGGGGGGATACTTAATACTTGCATACCTGTAAAGGATAGTTTGTTGCGTTGACCGTATCTCAGATCTCATATATTATTATATATTATTAGTATTTATTATTGTTATATTATTATTATTATTTTATTTATTGTAATTTACATAAACATTTTGTCATGTTCTTGTCTTACGCAAGCATGTATCTGTCTTCCCGTCCATACACTTATTGTTTTTTAAAGTTGCAACTTCATAGCTATAATGTGGATTTTTGTTTGTTGTTTGTTGCGTGTTTGGTCTGATTGAATTTTTGTGTGATTAATTTGTATTTTGGTTTTTTTTTGCTGTGTGGTGGTGTGTTACTGATCGGGTGTGGATAGTTTTGTTTGATGTGTGTTTGCATGTGATTTTAGAACACCTGCGAGAAATGAAGAATGTAGTAGTATTGGAAAAAAGAGTGAAAAAGGTTGATTTAAAGTAATCCTGAAAGTATTTTAGACAACAAAAATACTAAAAAAAAAAAACAAAAAAAAACAAGAACAAAAAAAGGGAGGGATTGATTGAGGAGGAATGCAAGAGATATTAAAATATTGAACAAAATTACAAAAAAATAATCGTTTGGACATTTTATTTAGAATAGGAATGTTATAATTTAATCTAATTAATTTTACTATATTATCATTTAAATATAATATCTGCAACTAAATACAAATACCAAAATGAAGTAAAGCTAGAAACTAAAATTGACGAAATTCACCATGTCACAGGCATAATCATTGTAAGGTCAATCCCACGACAATCTTTTGGACAGGCTCTGAACTAAGTATGTCGTGAAGTGTGAGGATGATTTCGATCTGTTTTTGTGTTGTTTGGTTTGTCGGTGTTCTAGCGCGTGATTGATGTATGTGTTATTTTTCGAACGACCCTTGTGTATTGTAATTTTGATTATTCGAATTGGTAGTTTTGTAATGTTACTGGTGTATTATTCGTCTTGGGCGAAGCTGTCTTAGTGTTTGTATGTGTTTGTGTGACATTTATGTTTTTCGTTGTTTGGTGTGTGGCTTCTGTGGTGTGTTATGATGTGTAATGTTGTGTCGTGGGTAGTGTGTGTGTGTTGTTTGATTGGTGAGTTATTGCTCCGTTTGGTAAGTAGAGAATTTAGATAAAGAAAAGAACACATGAAAGGACCGAGAGAAAGTAAACAAGTGACATATTAAAGATGAAATAAACAAGATGACTTAGAACAGAACATTCTAGATCTGTTGACAGATTAAAAAGAGAAGAGCTGAAGAGTACTGAGTTTTGGGGGATACTAAAATATTGCAAACATGTTAAGGAAGTATTTTCGAGTTTCATACATAATATTCAAAAGATTATTGATATAGATATTTGTGTCGTGTTTTGTAGAATTTTCTTCTTTTGATTGCTGGTTTTTAAGTCTGTCTTTGCTTACTTTTTCTTCTTGACCCAGTCAGTGTAACTTTTCTGATCTAAAATCGTCGTTTTTGACATTTAATGATTGCTAAATGGTTATATGTGGTGCATTTATGTTTGGAATCGAAGAATGTGCTGTGCAGGAATAGATTTGCTAATTTGTTCTGTGTGTGTGTGTGTGTGTGTGTGTGTGTGTGTTTTGTGTGTGTGTGTGTGTGTGTGTGTGTGTGTGTGTGTGTGTGTGTGTGTGTTGTGTGTGTGTGTCCTTTAGTGTTCATATTTGTGTTCAGGTTTGTTTTCTGAAATTCTTAAATAAATTGGACGAAATGGTCAACGCCAGGGGCATATCTTTAAATTTTGCGCGCGCGTACATTGCTATATGTACTTAATTTTCTTTTCTAGTTTTTTCCCAACCAGATAATGTGTGTGTTTTAAAATCATTATTACCCTTATATGACCTGTGCAGACGGCCGGGTTTTAACAGTGGAAATAAGAATAAGAAGGGCTTATGTGAGATAAAGCGCTATACAGGTATGTCATTTTTTAGTATGTCTTGCACATCTTTCCTCATCGTTAAACCTTAACCCTTTGACTCCCACACCCTACCTACCGACTGCAAAAACTTAACCCTTTGACTCACTCACCCCATCCGCCAGCTTCCTGCAGGGAGCTGGTGGACAGGGTGAGAAAGTCAAAGGGTTAAGTTTTTGCTGGTATAGTATTGTTGACAATACAGGATGCTGGTGGCCAGGGTGCAGGAGTCAAAGGGTTAACAAGAACAAGAACCAACGTCGTTCTCAATCAAAACCTCAAACCGTACTGACCACTTCCGTCCACAACAGAAACCCCCACCACCTGCCAACAAGCCAATGACGTCATGCCGATGACGTCATGGAACGGGGTCCTGGTGAACCCGAAGAGGTCAAAGGGCGTGATCCAGGGTGACCAGGGATGCATGTGGAAGATCCAGGTCAGCGAAGGGAGCAGGGTCAAGCTGACCTTTGTGGCCTTTGACCTGCGAAGCTCCTTCCCAACGCAGCAAGGACAGAGTGCGTGCAATGAGGCTGTGAAGGTGAGAGAGAGAGAGAGAGAGAAAGGAAGGGGGATGGTGTGTTTGTCAGTGTGTACTTGACGGTTATTCCATGGGCATGATGGTCAAGTGGGTAAAAACGTTTGGACTTTCAGTTGGAAGGTGGCGGTTCGATCCTGCCTGAGATCATGAGAAGTTTATTTTGAAGAAAATCCCGTAAACTAAACAGTGGATTTGATAATCGTGGTGGGCTGATTTCTTTTTCTTTGTTTTTATTAAATAGAAGAGAGAAAATTTAAAAAATATTTTTGTGCAACACAGATCGTATATGACGGAAAATCCCAGTTTGATGGCTGTGGGACTGAAGGTCAAGGTCGTACGTTTGAATCCACCGGAAATCGCATGTCTGTATACTTCCTCACGACGGAAATGGCCAGACACCTGGTTTCATTGCCACCTATGAAGGTGAGTCTTCTTTGATGTTGTCCTGCTGACCGACACATCAGGAAAGTCTGGATGCTGTATTTGTCCGAAGCTTTGTGTATTTTCTTCGCTTGACAAACGTCACTTGGGCGAAAATTTGTACCTGTCTGATTTTTGTGTATTAATATGTGTTTTCAGTCTGTTTTCGTGTTTGTGGTTCCTAATAACTTGGAAGGCTAAAGGCCTACGCAGAGTGGGTTCGGCTATTCGGTTTTCATAGATGCTGAGCCGTACACGAGCCGAGAGCAAGACGTGAACTGCACGTCTTGCATTCGGTTCGCGTACGGCTCGTGAATAAAATTGTGGCGGGAAATCTAGAGATCTGGGCCGGAACTCGTTAAAAAGCATCAAGATTTATTCATTGACTAGAGATCTGGGTCAGAGAAAATGGAGAAACTTCAGCTTTTATTTTGCTGTTGTGGTTGAAAAGAAGAAATTCTAGACCTAATAGGCGTTATTGGGTACATCCCATATTCCAAGAAAGGCCAACATTTGGTGAATACCATCACCTCATTGAAGGCATTCTCCAAGATGAGGAAAAGTGTTTATTGTACATAAGAATGAAACCAAACACATTCCAAACACTCCTGGAGATAATTGGGCCTCAAATTGAAAAAAGGACAACCAATTTCAGGAAGCCGAAATACACGCTACACACACAACACACATCAAAAAGCCCGCGTAGCACGCTCAGCACGTAGTGACGAGAGGTCGCCGAGTGAAATTAAGTGCAGTGCTTAGATGCCAGTCGGCACAGAAAGTTGCCGAATGGTAGCCGATCGCGAGCCGAACACGAGCCGTGTTCACTCTGCCTGTGCTATTGGATGAAAGAGGTTTTTTCATTTCCACGGCTACCAGTCGGCAAGGTCATCAAGGACAAAGCCGATTACGTGCCGATCGCGAGCCGAAAACGAACCCACTCTGCGTAGGCCTTAACAGTTACTTTTGTTTAGATTTGTTTTCGGCAAAATGTTTGTTTGTGAAATCTTTCATCTTTGTGCACATCAATGATAAATACCATTAACCCTTTGACTCCTGCACCCTGTCCACCAACTGCAAAAACTTAACCCTTTGATTCCTGCATCCTATCCACCAACTGCAAAAACTTAACCCTTTGATTCCTGCACCCTATCCACTAGCTGCAAAACTTAACCCTTTGATTCCTGCACCCTATCCACCTACTGCAAAACCTTAACCCTTTGACTCCCTCGCCCTATCCACCTGCAACCTGTGTGTGTGTGTGTTTGTGTGTGTGTGTGTGTTTGTGTGTGTGTGTGTGTGTGTGTGTGTTTTGTGTGTGTGAGTGTGTGTGTGTTTGTGTTTGTGTGTGTGTGAGTGAGTGTGTGTGTGTGTGTGTGTATGTGTGTGTGTGTGTGTGTGTGTGTGTGTGTGTGTGTGTGTGTGTGTGTGTGTGTGTGTGTGTGTGTGTGTTTGCCAGTCGACAATACATGTATGTGATTCTGACGTCACTGACAACAGGTATTTTTGCTAGTCGACAATATCAAACA
>CM060314.1:6017971-6020471 GCA_030674185.1 Monoplex corrugatus | reverse complement strand
TTTGAGTGTGTGTGTTGTGTACGTGTGTGTACGTGTGTGTGTGTGATGTGTGTGTGGTGTGTGGTGTGTGTGAGTGTGTGTGTGTGTGTGTGAGTGTGCGTGTGTGAGTGTGTGTGTTTGTGAGTGTGTGTGTGCGTGTGTGTGAGTGTGAATGTGTATATGTTTGTGTATATTTGTACGTGTGTGTGGATGTGTATGTGTGTGTGAGAGTATGTTTTGGTGTTCGTGTATGTGTGTGTGAGTGTGTATGTATATGATCCATATCGAACATGCCATTATTATTGTCAAACTCATCATCATCGTCGTCATCATCATCATCGTCATCACTACTATCATCATTACCACCACTATCATCATCGTCGTCACCATCGTCATCATCTCATCATCATAAGTATCATCATCAGCACCACCACCACTATATCATCGTCGTCGTTGTCTTCTTTATCATCACCATCATCATAGCCGTCGTGATCACCATCATCATTATCAACATCACACACCACCACCCCGCCGCCGCCGCCATCGTCATCATCATTACTATAATCACCGTCGTCGTCGTCGTCATCGTCATCATCGTCGTCGTCGTCATTATCATCATCACCACCACCACTATCATCATCCTCATCACCATCATCATCATCATCATCACACCTCATCATCATCACCATCATCATCACCACCACCACCACCACCACCACCACCACCACCGTCATTGTCTGTGTCTGTGTACTGTCTACCAGCACGGCGGGTGAAGCTGTACACAGGACGTTTTTCATCCATCGGATCCTTGTTGTCACTGACAGAAAGCAGATACACACGGTAAGCACGTGCCATGGCCACAGTCACGGTAAATTGCCATCCATACCACCAACCACACTCACGGTAAACTGTCATCCATGCCACCAACCACAGTTACGTCACGGTAAACTGTCATCCATGTCACCAACCACAGTCGCGGTAAACTCATCCATACCACCAACCACAGTCACGGTAAACTGTCATCCATGCCACCAACCACAGCCACGGTAAACTGTCATCCATGCCAAAAGACACGGTGCGACAAGACTCGACACGACACGATACCACATGATATAATTGACACGGTTACACAAAAACATGACACAACACAGCAAAATACATGACACAGTGCGATGCGACACGATACAATATGATGCAATATGTCTTTATTCCTTTAGTGATACTTAAGCACTGTCAATGGTTTTTCTATCTCCCCTTTCCAAAACGAAAGGGAATTTTTTTTACATTCGACCAGATAGGTGTGTGGGTGTGTATTTAACTGGTAAACTCCTAGAAGTAGGGCATAGGGTTTAGTTCGGTTTCTGAGAGTTTCACCAGATTAATGTTGGCAGGTTTGGCGCACATATGGAATTGTTCAAGTGCGATGAATCCCTCGTGAAAGAACTCCAAAGAAATAAACATTCGATCACGGTAACTGGATAAATAGGGTACTTGGGATTAACATGTCCCTTACAACATTTCGTCTAATTGTTGAATATTCAAACATTTTGAGTATGGTAATTAGACAAACACACCATGTGGGATTAATGCATAATTCGGATGGTCCGTACAACAGCTCAGTTGATTACTAAATATTTGAATATTGTGCACGTAATGAATAGAAACTACAATACCTATGGTCCACTTTCCTGGAACAAACTTCCTCTCTCTGTCCGTCAGCAACCTACTTTTGTCTCCTTCAAGTCCGCTCTCAAAACTCACCTTTTCTCCTCTGCATAAAATCCTGACCTCACTCAATCCCCTCTGCAGCCTGTCTCCACTCGGAGGGGAATCACATTGTAATATATAATTTGTATATAATATGCTCTCTATAATTTTCCATTGCTTTTATTCTTTCTCCCCATTTTAGCCGTGTGCGTGTGCGCGCGCGCGCGTGTGTGTGTGTGTGTGTGTGTGTGTGTGTGTGTGGTGCGTGCGTGTGTGTCTGTTTTCGCGCTTAGATTTGATTTTATCAAGATTTTGCGCTATACAAATAAAGTATTGTATTGTATTGTATTGTATTGTATTGTATTGTATTGAATGTGTCTGTATTGTGCTGAATCATCAGGAAAGAAGAAGAGAACAGGACCAAGGTAGTGAACTCTGACGTCCTGTCGGTTGAGGTGCTAGAGTTACCTCCCAGCGCATTCTCAAAACTGGACAAACCTGTGGTACTCTCCTTTCCTTTGACGGTAAGTGTGTGTGTGTGTGTGTGTATGTGTGCGTGTGTGTGTGTGTGTGTGTGTGTGTGTGTGTGTGTTCGTATGTGTGTGTATGTGTATGCATATGTGTGTATGTATGTGCGTATGTGTTTGTATGTGTGTATGTGTATGCATATGTGTGTATGTATGTGTTTGTATGTGTATATACGTATGTATGTGTGTGTATGTATGTGTGTGTACGTGTGTGCGCGTGCGTGTGTGTGTATGTGTATATATGTATGTGTGTGTGTGCGTGCGCGTGTGTATGCATGAATTGTCTG
>CM060314.1:5995471-6010471 GCA_030674185.1 Monoplex corrugatus | reverse complement strand
ATCACCATCATCATGACAATAATATCAATGTCAACAGGACAAACTAGACAAGGCCAACAGTGCAGCACTGTCCTACATCATCATCATCATCATCATCATGACAATAATATCAATGTCAACAATGACAATGACAATGACAATGATGCTTTATTTTTCAACGGTAAAAGCTATTGGCTAGAAGCCATTTTTCAAACTTGCCGTTGCTATTCTATACACATGACATTTGTTTACAGTAACAAATACAGCTTAAGGAAAATACATGTTGAATACTAAAATTAAGATACAATGAAATCAACAAACGTACAGTCACCACTTAGAGATAGGTAGATAGATAGATAGATAGATAGATAGATAGATAGATAGATAGATAGATAGATAGATAGATAGATAGATAGAGAGATAGAGAGAGAGAGGTAGATAGTATAGACAGATAGATAGACAGATGAGCAGGTAGATAATGATAAGTAAATAAAGAAAGAAAGATAATGTTGATAGTGATATTAATAAAAATAAGACGAAGAAGAGGAAGAAGAAGAAGGAAGAGGAGGAGGAGGAGAGGAAAACACAGTAAACAAAATAGTAATAAGATAAAACAAAATAAAACGAAATAGAGGGAGAAGAAACATTACATGTGACAAATTTATAGAAGATAAATCAAGCGTCAAATAGACTAATGTTCTTACAATTAAATCAAAGAAGATGAAATCAATTTTCTGATTACACACAAAAAATATTAACACTGTTACAAACAACAATTACCACTACTACCACTACTACTACTACTACTACTGCTACTAAACCCAAAGATAATAAATGGAGGTAGAAAAAAGAGCAGTTCAGAAGGATGATTAGAGGGAAAAAAAAAAAAAAAAAAAAAAAAAAAAAAAAGGGGGGGGGTAGCAAACATTGGGTCGATTGAAGGCATAAACACATAAAATTCTACAGGAGACAGAAAATCAACAGATGATATGAAGTCAAATAGACAAATGTATAGATAGATAAATAAAGTAAATGTTACTTTCGACAATAGGAAATTACAGTAATGATAAACGCATATGTAGGTATAATAGAAATATCATACATGTGTAAACAAATCAATAATTCATGTAATAAGACATAAATAAATCAAGAATAGTAACCATAATCAAGCGCCGTTTTTCTTGATAGGAGAAGAGAGATACAAGCATGATACGGATAACAGTTGGAGAAAAGTGACAAATACAGACAGCAGATAAGAGCCAACCAAACAAACAGACAATATGGCTAACAGATAAGATGGGCAAGCAAGCAAAGCAAAAAACAAACAAACAAACAAAATGAACAAAGGCAATGAGAAATAAAGAAGAAGCAAGACAGAATCAAACACGTCATAGAGACAAACTAGACAAGGCCAACAGTGCAGCACTGTCCTACATCATCACCATCATCATGACAATAATATCAATGTCAACAGGACAAACTAGACAAGGCCAACAGTGCAGCACTGTCCTACATCATCACCATCATCATGACAATAATATCAATGTCAACAGGACAAATTAGACAAGGCCAACAGTGCAGCACTATCCTACATCATCACCAACATCATCATCATGACAATAATATCAATGTCAACAGGACAAACTGGACAAGGCCAACAGTGCAGCACTGTCCTACATCATCATCATCATCATCATCATGACAATAATATCAATGTCAACAGGACAAACTGGACAAGGCCAACAGTGCAGCACTGTCCTATATCATCATCATCACCATCATCACCATCATCATCACCATCACCATGACAATAATATCGATGTCAACAGGACAAACTAGACAAGGCCAACAGTGCAGCACTGTCCTACATCATCATCATCACCATCATCATGACAATAATATCAATGTCAACAGGACAAACTAGACAAGACCAACAGTGCAGCACTGTCCTACATCATCACCATCATCATGACAATAATATCAATGTCAACAGGACAAACTAGACAAGGCCAACAGTGCAGCACTGTCCTATATCATCACCATCATCATGACAATAATATCAATGTCAACAGGACAAACTAGACAAGGCCAACAGTGCAGCACTGTCCTATATCATCACCATCATCATGACAATAATATCAATGTCAACAGGACAAACTAGACAAGGCCAACAGTGCAGCACTGTCCTACATCATCATCATCACCATCATCATGACAATAATATCAATGTCAACAGGACAAACTGGACAAGGCCAACAGTGCAGCACTGTCCTACATCATCACCATCATCATGACAATAATATCAATGTCAACAGGACAAACTGGACAAGGCCAACAGTGCAGCACTGTCCTATATCATCACCATCATCATGACAATAATATCAATGTCAACAGGACAAACTGGACAAGGCCAACAGTGCAGCACTGTCCTATATCATCATCATCACCATCATCACCATCATCATCACCATCACCATGACAATAATATCGATGTCAACAGGACAAACTAGACAAGGCCAACAGTGCAGCACTGTCCTACATCATCATCATCACCATCATCATGACAATAATATCAATGTCAACAGGACAAACTAGACAAGGCCAACAGTGCAGCACTGTCCTACATCATCACCATCATCATGACAATAATATCAATGTCAACAGGACAAACTAGACAAGGCCAACAGTGCAGCACTGTCCTATATCATCACCATCATCATGACAATAATATCAATGTCAACAGGACAAACTAGACAAGGCCAACAGTGCAGCACTGTCCTATATCATCACCATCATCATGACAATAATATCAATGTCAACAGGACAAACTAGACAAGGCCAACAGTGCAGCACTGTCCTACATCATCATCATCACCATCATCATGACAATAATATCAATGTCAACAGGACAAACTGGACAAGGCCACCAGTGCAGCACTGTCCTACATCATCACCATCATCATGACAATAATATCAATGTCAACAGGACAAACTGGACAAGGCCAACAGTGCAGCACTGTCCTATATCATCACCATCATCATGACAATAATATCAATGTCAACAGGACAAACTGGACAAGGCCAACAGTGCAGCACTGTCCTACATCATCATCACCATCATCATGACAATATTATCAATGTCAACAGGACAATCTGGACAAGGCCAACAGTGCAGCACTGTCCTATATCATCATCACCATCATGACAATATTATCAATGTCAACAGGACAAACTGGACAAGGCCAACAGTGCAGCACTGTCCTACATCATCATGACAATAATATCAATGTCAACAGGACAAACTGGACAAGGCCAACAGTGCAGCACTGTCCTATATCATCACCATCATCATGACAATAATATCAATGTCAACAGGACAAACTGGACAAGGCCAACAGTGCAGCACTGTCCTATATCATTACCATCATCATGACAATAATATCAATGTCAACAGGACAAACTGGACAAGGCCAACAGTGCAGCACTGTCCTATATCATCACCATCATCATGACAATAATATCAATGTCAACAGGACAAACTGGACAAGGCCAACAGTGCAGCACTGTCCTATATCATCAGCAGCACTGTCCTATATCATCACCACATCATGACAATAATATCATGTCAACAGGACAACTGGACAAGGCAACAGTGCAGCACTGTCCTATATCATCACATCATCATGACAATAATATCATGTCAACAGACAAACTGACAAGGCCAACAGTGCAGCACTGTCCTATATCATCACCATCACATGACAATATATCATGTCAACAGGACAAACTGACAAGGCCAACAGTGCAGCACGTCCTAATCATCACATCACATGACAATAATATCAATGTCAACAGACAAACTGACAAGGCCAACAGTGCAGCACTGTCCTAATCATCACCATCATCATGACAATATATCATGTCAACAGGACAAACGACAAGGCCAACAGTGCAGCACTGTCCTAATCTCACATCATTGACAATAATATCAATGTCAACAGGACAAACTGGACAAGGCCAACAGTGCAGCACTGTCCTTATATCACTCATCTGACAATAATATCAATGTCAACAGGACAAACGGACAAGGCCAACAGTGCAGCACTGTCCTAACTCACCATCATCATGACAATATATCAATGTCAACAGGACAAATGGACAAGGCAACAGTGCAGCACTGTCCATATCATCACATCATCATGACAAAATATCAATGTCAACAGACAAACTGACAAGGCCAACAGTGCAGCACTGTCCTATCTCACATATCATGACAATAAATCAATGTCAACAGGACAAACTGGACAAGGCCAACAGTGCAGCACTGTCCTATATCATCACCATCATCATGACATAATATCAATGTCAACAGGACAAACTGACAAGGCCAACATGCAGCACTGTCCATATCACACATATCATGACAATAATATCAATGTCAACAGGACAAACTGACAAGGCCAACAGTGCACACTGTCCTAATCATCACCATCTCATGACAATATATCATGTCAACAGGACAAACTAGACAAGGCCAACAGTGCAGCACTGTCCTAATCATCACCATCATCATGACAATAATATCAATGTCAACAGGACAAACTGACAAGGCAACAGTGCAGCACTGTCCTATATCATCACATCATCATGACAATAATATCAATGTCAACAGGACAAACTGGACAAGGCCAACAGTGCAGCACTGTCCTATCATCACATCATCATGACAATAATATCAATGTCAACAGGACAAACTGGACAAGCCAACAGTGCAGCACTGTCCATACATCACCATCATCATGACAATAATATCATGTCAACAGGACAAACTGACAAGGCCAACAGTGCAGCACTGTCCTAATCATCACCATCATCATGACAATAATATCAATGTCAACAGGACAACTGGACAAGGCCAACAGTGCAGCACTGTCCTAATCATCACATCATCATGACAATAATATCAATGTCAACAGGACAAACTGGACAAGGCCAACAGTGCAGCACTGTCCTATCATCACCATCACATGACAATAATATCAATGTCAACAGGACAAACTGGACAAGGCCAACAGTGCAGCACTGTCCTATATCATCACATCATCATGACAATAATATCAATGTCAACAGGACAAACTGGACAAGGCCAACAGTGCAGCACTGTCCTAATCATCACCATCATCATGACAATAATATCAATGTCAACAGGACAAACTGGACAAGGCCAACAGTGCAGCACTGTCCTATATCATCACCATCATCATGACATAATATCAATGTCAACAGGACAAACTGGACAAGGCCAACAGTGCAGCACTGTCCTAATCATCACCATCATCATGACAATAATATCAATGTCAACAGGACAAACTGGACAAGGCCAACAGTGCAGCACTGTCCTAATCATCACATCATCATGACAATAATATCAATGTCAACAGGACAAACTGGACAAGGCCAACAGTGCAGCACTGTCCTATCATCACATCTCATGACAATAATATCAATGTCAACAGGACAAACTGGACAAGGCCAACAGTGCAGCACTGTCCTATATCATCACCATCATCATGACAATAATATCAATGTCAACAGGACAAACTGACAAGGCCAACAGTGCAGCACTGTCCTATATCATCACCATCATCATGACAATAATATCAATGTCAACAGGACAAACTGGACAAGGCCAACAGTGCAGCACTGTCCTATATCATCACCATCATCATGACAATAATATCAATGTCAACAGGACAAACTGGACAAGGCCAACAGTGCAGCACTGTCCTATATCATCACCATCATCATGACAATAATATCAATGTCAACAGGACAAACTGGACAAGGCCAACAGTGCAGCACTGTCCTATATCATCACCATCATCATGACAATAATATCAATGTCAACAGGACAAACTGGACAAGGCCAACAGTGCAGCACTGTCCTAATCATCACCATCATCATGACAATAATATCAATGTCAACAGGACAAACTGGACAAGGCCAACAGTGCAGCACTGTCCTATATCATCACCATCATCATGACAATAATATCAATGTCAACAGGACAAACTGACAAGGCCAACAGTGCAGCACTGTCCTATATCATCACCATCATCATGACAATAATATCAATGTCAACAGGACAAACTGGACAAGGCCAACAGTGCAGCACTGTCCTATATCCACCATCATCATGACAATAATATCAATGTCAACAGGACAAACTGGACAAGGCCAACAGTGCAGCACTGTCCTAATCATCACCATCATCATGACAATAATATCAATGTCAACAGGACAAACTGGACAAGGCCAACAGTGCAGCACTGTCCTATATCATCCCCATCATCATGACAATAATATCAATGTCAACAGGACAAACTGGACAAGGCCACCCCCCCCCCCCCCCCCCCCCCCCCCCCCCCCCCCCCCCCCCCCCCCCCCCCCCCCCCCCCCCCCCCCCCCCTATATCACCATCATCATGACAATAATATCAATGTCACAGGACAAACTGGACAAGGCCAACAGTGCAGCACTGTCCTATATCATCCATCATCATGACAATATTATCAATGTCAACAGGACAAACTGGACAAGGCCAACAGTGCAGCACTGTCCTATATCACATCATCATGACAATAATATCAATGTCAACAGGACAAACTGGACAAGGCCAACAGTGCAGCACTGTCCTACTTCATCACATCATCATGACAATAATATCAATGTCAACAGGACAAACTGGACAAGGCCAACAGTGCAGCACTGTCCTATATCATCACCATCATCATGACAATAATATCAATGTCAACAGGACAAACTGGACAAGGCCAACAGTGCAGCACTGTCCTATATCATCACCATCATCATGACAATAATATCAATGTCAACAGGACAAACTGGACAAGGCCAACAGTGCAGCACTGTCCTATATCATCACCTCATCATGACAATAATATCAATGTCAACAGGACAAACTGGACAAGGCCAACAGTGCAGCACTGTCCTATATCATCACCATCATCATGACAATAATATCAATGTCAACAGGACAAACTGGACAAGGCCAACAGTGCAGCACTGTCCTTATCATCACCATCATCATGACAATAATATCAATGTCAACAGGACAAACTGGACAAGGCCAACAGTGCAGCACTGTCTATATCATCACATCATCATGACAATAATATCAATGTCAACAGGACAAACTGGACAAGGCCAACAGTGCAGCACTGTCCTATATCTCACCATCATCATGACAATAATATCAATGTCACAGGACAAATGGACAAGGCCAACAGTGCAGCACTGTCCTATATCATCACCATCTCATGACAATAATATCAATGTCAACAGGACAAACTGGACAAGGCCAACAGTGCAGCACTGTCCTATATCATCACCATCATCATGACAATAATATCAATGTCAACAGGACAAACTGGACAAGGCCAACAGTGCAGCACTGTCCTATATCATCACCATCATCATGACAATAATATCAATGTCAACAGGACAAACTGGACAAGGCCAACAGTGCAGCACTGTCCTATATCATCACCATCATCATGACAATAATATCAATGTCAACAGGACAAACTGGACAACGACAAGGCCAAGGCCTGTCCTATATCATCACCATCATCATACAATGTCAATACAATGTCAACGGAACATAGCAAGGCCAACAGTCACACTGTCAATATATCATCACACAGACAATAAGTCAATGTCACAGGTAAACTACACATGCTCAGAACATACTGTCTACAAACACACATGGCAATATATCAATTCACATGACAAATACAATGTCAACAGGCAAACTGGCAAGGCAACAGTCAGCACTGTCCTAATCATCATCATCATGACAAATACAATGTCAACAGGACAAACTGGACAAGGCCAACAGTGCAGCACTGTCCATATCATCACTCATCTGACAATAATATCAATGTCAACAGGACAAACTAGACAAGGCAACAGTGCAGCACGTCTATATCATCACCATCATCATGACAATAATATCAATGTCAACAGGACAAACTGGACAAGGCCAACAGTGCAGCACTGTCCTATTCATCACCATCATCATGACATAATATCAATGTCAACAGGACAAACTGACAAGGCCAACAGTGCAGCACTGTCCTATCATCATCACCATCATCATGACAATAATATCAATGTCAACAGGACAAACTGGACAAGGCCAACAGTGCAGCACTGTCCTATATCATCACCATCATCATGACAATAATATCAATGTCAACAGGACAAACTGACAAGGCAACAGTGCAGCACTGTCCTATATCATCACCATCATCATGACAATAATATCAATGTCAACAGGACAAACTGGACAAGGCCAACAGTGCAGCACTGTCCTATATCATCACATCATCATGACAATAATATCAATGTCAACAGGACAAACTGGACAAGGCCAACAGTGCAGCACTGTCCATTATCATCACATATCATGACAATAATATCAATGTCAACAGGACAAACTGGACAAGGCAACAGTGCAGCACGTCCTATATCTCATCATCATGACAATAATATCAATGTCAACAGGACAAACTGGACAAGGCCAACAGTGCAGCACTGTCCATATCATCACCATCATCATGACAATAATATCAATGTCAACAGGACAAACTGACAAGGCCAACAGTGCAGCACTGTCCTATATCATCCATCTCATGACAATAATATCAATGTCAACAGGACAAACTGGACAAGGCCAACAGGCAGCACTGTCCTATATCATCTCATCATCATGACAATAATATCAATGTCAACAGGACAAACTGGACAAGGCCAACAGTGCAGCACTGTCCTAATCATCATCTCATGACAATAATATCAATGTCAACAGGAAAACTGGACAAGGCCAACAGTGCAGCACTGTCCATATCTCACATCATGACAATAATATCAATGTCAACAGGACAAACTGGACAAGGCCAACAGTGCAGCACTGTCCTATATATCACCATCTATGACAATAATATCAATGTCAACAGGACAAACTGGACAAGGCCAACAGTGCAGCACTGTCCTACTATCACCATCATCATGACAATAATATCAATGTCAACAGGACAAACTGGACAAGGCCAACAGTGCAGCATGTCCTATATCATCACATCATCATGACAATAATATCAATGTCAACAGGACAACTGGACAAGGCCAACAGTGCAGCACTGTCCTATATCATCACATCATCATGACAATAATATCAATGTCAACAGGACAACTGGACAAGGCCAACAGTGCAGCACTGTCCTATATCATCACATCATCATGACAATAATATCAATGTCAACAGGACAAACTGGACAGGCCAACAGTGCAGCACTGTCCTATATCATCACCATCATCATGACAATAATATCAATGTCAACAGGACAAACTAGACAAGGCCAACAGTGCAGCACTGTCCTACATCATCACCATCATCATGACAATAATATCAATGTCAACAGGACAAACTAGACAAGGCCAACAGTGCAGCACTGTCCTACATCATCACCATCATCATGACAATAATATCAATGTCAACAGGACAAACTAGACAAGGCCAACAGTGCAGCACTGTCCTACATCATCATCATGACAATAATATCAATGTCAACAGGACAAACTAGACAAGGCCAACAGTGCAGCACTGTCCTATATCATCACCATCATCATGACAATAATATCAATGTCAACAGGACAAACTAGACAAGGCCAACAGTGCAGCACTGTCCTACATCATCATCATGACAATAATATCAATGTCAACAGGACAAACTGGACAAGGCCAACAGTGCAGCACTGTCCTATATCATCACCATCATCATGACAATAATATCAATGTCAACAGGACAAACTGGACAAGGCCAACAGTGCAGCACTGTCCTATATCATCACCATCATCATGACAATAATATCAATGTCAACAGGACAAACTGGACAAGGCCAACAGTGCAGCACTGTCCTATATCATCACCATCATCATGACAATAATATCAATGTCAACAGGACAAACTAGACAAGGCCAACAGTGCAGCACTGTCCTATATCATCACCATCATCATGACAATAATATCAATGTCAACAGGACAAACTAGACAAGGCCAACAGTGCAGCACTGTCCTATATCATCACCATCATCATGACAATAATATCAATGTCAACAGGACAAACTAGACAAGGCCAACAGTGCAGCACTGTCCTACATCATCACCATCATCATGACAATAATATCAATGTCAACAGGACAAACTGGACAAGGCCAACAGTGCAGCACTGTCCTACATCATCACCATCATCATGACAATAATATCAATGTCAACAGGACAAACTAGACAAGGCCAACAGTGCAGCACTGTCCTATATCATCACCATCATCATGACAATAATATCAATGTCAACAGGACAAACTAGACAAGGCCAACAGTGCAGCACTGTCCTATATCATCACCATCATCATGACAATAATATCAATGTCAACAGGACAAACTAGACAAGGCCAACAGTGCAGCACTGTCCTATATCATCACCATCATCATGACAATAATATCAATGTCAACAGGACAAACTGGACAAGGCCAACAGTGCAGCACTGTCCTACATCATCACCATCATCATGACAATAATATCAATGTCAACAGGACAAACTGGACAAGGCCAACAGTGCAGCACTGTCCTATATCATCACCATCATCATGACAATAATATCAATGTCAACAGGACAAACTAGACAAGGCCAACAGTGCAGCACTGTCCTATATCATCACCATCATCATGACAATAATATCAATGTCAACAGGACAAACTGGACAAGGCCAACAGTGCAGCACTGTCCTATATCATCACCATCATCATGACAATAATATCAATGTCAACAGGATAAACTAGACAAGGCCAACAGTGCAGCACTGTCCTATATCATCACCATCATCATGACAATAATATCAATGTCAACAGGACAAACTGGACAAGGCCAACAGTGCAGCACTGTCCTATATCATCACCATCATCATGACAATAATATCAATGTCAACATGACAAACTGGACAAGGCCAACAGTGCAGCACTGTCCTATATCATCACCATCATCATGACAATAATATCAATGTCAACATGACAAACTGGACAAGGCCAACAGTGCAGCACTGTCCTATATCATCACCATCATCATGACAATAATATCAATGTCAACAGGACAAACTGGACAAGGCCAACAGTGCAGCACTGTCCTATATCATCACCATCATCATGACAATAATATCAATGTCAACAGGACAAACTGGACAAGGCCAACAGTGCAGCACTGTCCTATATCATCACCATCATCATGACAATAATATCAATGTCAACAGGACAAACTGGACAAGGCCAACAGTGCAGCACTGTCCTATATCATCACCATCATCATGACAATAATATCAATGTCAACAGGACAAACTGGACAAGGCCAACAGTGCAGCACTGTCCTATATCATCACCATCATCATGACAATAATATCAATGTCAACAGGACAAACTGGACAAGGCCAACAGTGCAGCACTGTCCTATATCATCACCATCATCATGACAATAATATCAATGTCAACAGGACAAACTGGACAAGGCCAACAGTGCAGCACTGTCCTACATCTCTTACATCGGTGGCTCCCTGTCCATCCTGTCCTGTGTCGTCGTCATCGCCGTCTTTGAGTACTTCAGGTAAGTACTGTGTACATGTGTATATTGTACTTCAAGTCAGTACTGTGTACATGTGTATATTGTACTTCAGGTAAGTACTGTGTACATGTGTATATTGTACTTCAAGTCAGTACTGTGTACATGTGTATATTGTACTTCAAGTCAGTACTGTGTACATGTGTATATTGTACTTCAAGTCAGTACTGTGTACATGTGTATATTGTACTTCAGGTAAGTACTGTGTACATGTGTATATTGTACTTCAAGTCAGTACTGTGTACATGTGTATATTGTGCTTCAGGTCAGTACTGTGTACTGTGTACATGTGTATGTTGTACTTCAGGTCAGTACTGTGTCCATGTGTGTATTGTACTTCAGGTCAGTACTGTGTACATGTGTGTATTGTACTTCAGGTCAGTACTGTGTACATGTGTGTATTGTACTTTAGGTCAGTACTGTGTACATGTGTATGCTGTACTTCAGGTCAGTACTGTGTGCATTTGTATATTGTACTTCAGGTCAGTACTGTGTATATTTCTGACATTGTACTCCAGGTCAGTACTGTGTACATTTGTATATTGTACTTCAAGTCAGTACTGTGTACATTTGTACTTCAGGTCAGTACTGTGTACATTTGTACTTCAGGTCAGTACTGTGTACATTTGTACTTCAGGTCAGTACTGTGTACATTTGTACTTCAGGTCAGTACTGTGTACATTTGTACTCCAGGTCAGTACTGTGTACATTTGTACTTCAGGTCAGTACTTGTACATTTGTACTTCAGGTCAGTTCTCTGTTCATTTGTACTCAGGTCAGTACTTTGTACTTTGTATTTCGTATCTGTTCTTTGTACTCATCTACTTGCATTTTCTTCATCGTACTGTTACTTCTTACTTCTTGTCTATGTTTGCTTTGTACTTCAGGTGTACTGTGTCATTTGTTACTTCAGTCGTCTGTTTCTTTGTACTTGTTCTTGTTCTTGTCTTTTGTTCTCTTCTTTCTTCTTCTTTTCTATTCTGTCGTTGTATCTGTTCTGTATCTTGTATATTTGTTTGCTACTTCTTCTTACTTCTGTCTTATTCATTTCTAACGTTTTACTTCTTCAGTTCGTTATTGTGTACTTTGTTTATTGTACTTCGTTCTTACTGTGTACATTCTCTTTACTTCATCGTTTGTGTACATTGTTATTGTTACTTTCAGTTCTTGTCTGTGTACATTTTCTAACGTTGTCTTCATGTCATTTGTTCATTTCTACTTACTTCAGTTCTTCTGTGTACAGTTGTACTTCAGTCATACTTGACATTCTAATCTCGGTCATTCTGTGTACATTTTGATATTCGGTCAGTACTTGTTCACTTTGTATCAATTCAGTCATACTGTGTACTCTTGTTTGCTTCATCGTTCTTGTCTTCTACTTGTTCTTCATGTCAGTACTGTTACTTCTCTGTTTTGTTTAGGTCTCTGTTATTTTAGTTGTACTTCAGGTTACTTGTACATTTATGTTTACTTCATTCATATTCTTTCTTCTTGTTCTTCTTCTTTCTCTGTTTTTCGTTCTTCTTCTTCTTCTTCTTCTTTTCTTCTTCTTGTTCTTCTTCTTGTTCTTCTTTTCTTTTTTTTCGTTCTTGTTCTTGTTTCTTTTCTTCTTCTTTTCTTCTTCTTGTTCTTCTTCTTTTCTTTCTTTTTTCTTCTCTTCTTCTTCTCTCTTCTTCTTCTTCTTCTTCTTCTTCTTGTTCTTGTTTTTGTTCTTCTTCTTGTTCTTCTTCTTGTTCTTGTTCTTGTTCTTGTTCTTTGTTCTTCTGTTCCTTTTTCTTTTCTTTCTTTTCTTTTTTCTTCTCTCTTCTTCTTCTTCTTTTTCTTCTTCTTGTTCTTCTTCTGTTCTTGTCTTCTTCTTCTTCTTCTTCTTTCTTCTTCTTCTTCTTCTTCTTCTTCTTCTTTTCTTCTTCTCTTCTTCTTCTTCTCTTCTTCTTCTTTTCTTCTTGTTCTTCTTTTCTTCTTCTTTCTTCTTCTTCTTGTTCTTCTTCTTTGTTCTTCTCTTCTTCTTTCTTCTTCTTTCTTCTTCTTCTTCTTCTTCTTCTTCTTCTTCTTCTTTCTTGTTCTTTTCTTCTTCTTTCTTCTTGTTCTTCTTCTTGTTCTTTCTTCTCTTCTTCTTCTTCTTCTTCTTCTCTTCTTCTTCTTCTTCTTCTTCTTTCTTCTTCTTCTTCTTCTTCTTCTTCTTCTTCTCTTCTTGCTTCTTCTCTTCTTTTCTTCTTGTTCTTCTTCTTCTTCTTTTCTTTTCTTCTGTCGTTCTTTCTTCTTCTTCTTTCTTCTTGTTCTTTTTTGCTTCTTTTCTTGTTCTTCTTCTTTTTTTTTGTCTTCTTCTTCTTCTTCTTCGTTCTCTTCTTCTTTCTTCTTCTTCTTTTCTTGTTCTTCTTCTTCTTTCTTCTTCTTCTTCTTTTCTTCTTCTTTTCTTCTTCTTTCTTTCTTCTTCTTGTTCTTTCTTCTTTTCTTCTTCTTCTTCTTTCTTCTTCTTCTTCTTCTTCTTCTTCTTCTTCTTTTCTTCTTGTTCTTCTTTCTCTTCTTCTTCTTCTTGTTCTTTTCTTTTTTCTTCTGTTTCTTCTTCTTCTTGTTCTTCTTCTTCTTCTTCTTGTTCTCTTCTTTCTTCTCTTCTTCTTCTTCTCTTTTCTTCTCTTCTTCTTCTTCTTCTTCTTCTTCTTCTTCTTCTTCTCTTCTTCTTCTTCTTCTTCTTCTTCTTTCTTCTTCTTCTTCTTCTTCTTCTTCTTCTTGTCTTCTTCTTCTTCTTTCTTCTCTTCTTCTCTCTTCTTCTTCTTCTTCTCTTCTTCTTCTTTCTTTTCTTCTTCTTGTTCTTCTTGTTCTTCTTTCTTGTTCTTGTTTTGTTTTTCTTCTTTCCTTCTTCTTCTTCTTCTTCTCTTCTCTTCTTCTTCTCTTGTTCTTCTTCTTCTTTCTTTTCTTCTTCTTCTTCTTCTTCTTCTTCTCTCTTCTCTCTTCTCTCTTGTTCTTGTTTTTCTTCTGTTTGTTCTTTTTTTCTTCTCTTCTTCTTCTTCTTCTTCTTCTTCTTCTTCTTCTCTTCTTTTTTTGTTTCTTGTTCTTTTCTTTGTCTTTTTTCTTCTTCTTCTTCCTTTTCTTCTTTTCTTCTTCTTCTTCTTTCTTGTTCTTGTTCTTCGTTCTTGTTCTTCTTGTTTTTCTTCTTCTTGTTTCTTTGTCTTCTCTTCTCTGTTCTTTTCTTCTTTCTTCTTTCTTTTTCTTTGTTGTTTGTTCTTCTTCTTCTTCTTCTTCTTCTTCTCTTTTCTTCTTCTTCTTCTTCTCT
>CM060314.1:5965471-5970471 GCA_030674185.1 Monoplex corrugatus | reverse complement strand
GATAAGTCCCCTTCCCCCACTTCCCTGGGATGGTTATCTCCGTCGGCCATATCACCTGAGGTGGGTGCCCACGTAAAAATTGAACCAAAATCGATCAATCAATTGTTTTGTTTTTGTTTGTTTGTTTGATTGTTTGTTTGATTGTTTGTTTGTTTGTTTGTTTGTTTGTCTGTTTGTTTGTTCCAATCAGTTCCTGTTTCCAGAAATAGGCGTACATAATGTACAAAGCATCTCTCTCTCTCTCTCTCTCTCTCTCTCTCTCTCTCTCTCTCTCTCTCTCTCTCTCTCTCTCTCTCTCTCTCTCGTTCGTGTGCGTGTGTGTGTGTGTGTCTCTGTGTGTGTGTGTGTGCCTGTCTGTATGTATGTATGTATGTATGTATGTATGTATGTCTGTCTGTCTGTTATGTATTCCCGTCTTGTGGGTCCTGTTCCTTTTATGTATGATTGTGTTTGAGCACACCAAAAAATATGTCTGCGCACAGACTACAGTCTCTTTTTTCTTTTCAAGGGGGGAGGGGGGTGATGTTACCCTGCTTGCCAGTGCAGGCTGTCCTCCTCCTCTCTCCCCTCCCCCTCCCTACACTCTCAAAAGCAAATTACCTTTTGATGCCACTGATCTACGTTAGGTTACATTGTAGTGATAGGTATATCTCAGTCTCACGTTTAAACAATGCAAACGGCTGAAAACAACGCATGTCCAGCCACCTGCTGTAAACAAACCTCACAGACACCCTAGGGTGCGATACATTAAAACTGGCCTTCTTACTGTCCCATCTTAACATCATTGTTGTTCTGGTGGTGTCGGTATAGGATTAGATAAGTCCTCCCATTAAAACTGGCCTTCTCACTGTCCCATCTTAACATCATTGTTGTTCTGGTGGTGTCGGTATAGGATTAGATAAGTCCTTCCATTAAAACTGGCATTAATAATAATAATAATAATACAATATTTTTGTATAGCGCAAAATCTCGATAAAATCAAATCTAAGCGCTAAAACAGACACACACGCACGCACGCACACACACACACACACACACACACACACACACACACACACACACACACACACACACACACACACACACACACGCACACGCACACGGCTAAAATGGGGAGAAAGAATAAAAGCAATGGAAAATTATAGAGAGCATATTATATACAATTATATATTACAATGTGATTCTCCTCCGAGTGGAGACAGGCTGCAGAGGGGATTGAGTGAGGTCAGGATTTTATGCAGAGGAGAAAAGGTGAGTTTTGAGAGCGGACTTGAAGGAGACAAAAGTAGGTTGCTGACGGACAGAGAGAGGAAGTTTGTTCCAGGAAAGTGGACCAGAAACAGAGAAGGCTCGTGGACCATAGGTATTGAGCTTAGTGCGTGGAAAGCGAAAAGTCAGAGGATCGGAGGCAGAGCGGAGGGTATGTGAGGGAACATAGATCTCAAGTAGGCTTGACAGGTAATCGGGGGCTGCGTTATTGAGGCTTTTGTAGCACATGGTGTCTAGTTTGTACTGTATGCGCTTTGATACAGGGAGCCAGTGAAGTTGTGCAGGAGAGGAGATATGTGGTCAGCTTTTTTCTTTTTGAGTACAAGGCGTACAGCATTGTTTTGACTGTGCTGCAGGATGTGAATGGTGGAGGCAGGAAGACCAGACAGGAGTGAATTGCAATAGTCAATGCGAGACATTATGAAGGAGAGAACGAGTTTTGCAGTTGTTTCCACAGAGAGATACTTCCTGATCAGGCTTATACGATGGAGGTGATAGTAGCAAGATCTGGCAGTTTGAGAAACAAAGTTGTTCATGGAGAGGGTAGAGTCAATGCAGACACCAAGGTTTTTAGCTGAATCAGAAATTGGGACTGATGTGTTACATAATGGGAGAGAAAGAGGAGGCAGCTGAGAAAGTTTCTGATAGGTGCCAATGAGGATAGCTTCTGTCTTGTCGTCATTAAGCTGAAGTTTGTTGAACGTCATTCAGTTCTTAATGTCCGAGTAACACTCAGTGGTGCGAAGCAAGAGGCACTGTATATTGTCTGGTGTGTCACTGTCTAGAAGTTGGGTGTCATCAGCATAGAAGTGGTGTTTTATAGAGTGGGAGTTGATGATGGTGGACAGGGGGGAGGTGTAAAGAGTGAAAAGAACAGGGCCAAGGACAGATCCTTGTGGAACACTACAGGTCAGGTATGCAGGTTGAGAGTAAGTGCCATTAATGAGAACAGTTTGTTTTCTGTTTGATAGATATAAAGTGAACCAGGAGAGAGCAATGTCAGAGATGCCAAAAGTATGATGAAGTCTAGAAAGGAGAATACCATGATCAATGGTATCAAAGGCTGCAGACAGATCAAGGAGTGTGAGGAGAGAGACTTTGCCAGTATCAGTTGCAAGGAGGAGATTGTTGAGAATGTGTAGCAGGGCAGTTTCAGTGCTATGGCACTGGCGGTAGGCTGACTGGAAAGGATTGAGGAGATTGTTGGCAGACAGGTGAGAGTTCAGCTGGTTGAGGACAACTTTTTCGATGAGTTTTGACAAGAAAGAGAGATTAGAGATAGGCTGGTAATTTTTCAGTTCATTTGGGTCTAAATTGTATTTCTTGAGGAGAGGGTGAACAATAGCAGACTTGAAAGAATCTGGGACAGTTCCAGTTTGAAGAGAAGTGTTGATGATGTCAGTGATGAATGGGAGGAGAGTAGGGAGACAGTCGGAGTAGAGAGAACCTGGAAGAGGATCCAGTTCGCAGGTTTTGAACGACATGGATCTGATTGTGTTGAGAATTTCTTCTTGTGAGACTGGGGTAAAAGTAGTAAGAGGTGTGCCAGAGAAGGAAGGGTCAGGTGGGCATGGTTGACAGGGTGTCCTGTCAAGCCTGTCACGAAGAGTTTGTATTTTGGTGGTGAAATACTTGGAGAATACTATCCCATCCTAACATCATTGTTGTTCTAGTGGTGTCAGTGTAGGATTAGATAAGTCCCCCCCCCCCCCCTTAAAAACTGGCCTTCTCACTGTCCCATCTTGACATCATTGTTGTTCTGGTGGTGTCAGTATAGGATTAGATAAGTCCCACCATTAAAACTGGCCTTTTCACTGTCCCATCTTAACATCATTGTTGTTCTGGTGGTGTAAGTAAGGAATTAGATTTAGATAAGTCCCCCACACCCACCTCCATTAAAACTGGCATTCTCAGTCTCCCATCTTAACATCATTGTTGTTCAGGAGCTGGATCTATGAACAGAGCATAAGGAGGACTTACCTTGTGCAGTGCATATAATATTTATGCCCTCCTCCAGTATATAACAAAGTCCGGGTACATAATGCTAAGTACTCTGCGATCTATGAAGGGGACATAAAGGTGTAACTAACTGTGCAGTGCACAAAGGCTTCGAAGCCTTTTTGCTCACAGTAACTTCCCTTGTCGGTATGGCGACGGAAAAGTGACATCGTTCTGCTAAGTAATCGGGAAAGTTGATCATAATCCTTCTCCAAGAAGTAACGGACGTCGTCTCTGTCATCTACAGTGACGTCAAAAAACAAAAAAGCGTTCTGCAGATTAATGCTGAAGAGTACGCAGCCTTCCTGGTGGCAAAAAGAACGAGATACAAAGGTGCCAAAAATAGCGATGCCTAAGACAGTAAGCAACAGATTTCAAGAAGCCCAAGACTGGAAGAGGGCCGCCAGATTCGAATGCATGGTATCACGATACCATCTTGAAGCTGAGTCTGCTGTTTTGAAAGGTGTTAGAACTCAAGGTGAGTAGAAATATTTTGTAGGTCAACAGTATTTGTTTGCTTTTTGACACGTGTGTGAACAATGTAGTAGTGGTATGGGCTATTGTCAGCTATGAAGCCTTGTTATGCTTCTTCTTAGTATAAAACTTGTACACTGCGTCTGATTACATTCAGTTTACATGCAATTTCACGAAAATGCCAATATTTCAGTGTGTGAAAGTAAGTTTCAGCAACCAACAGATGTGTGTGTGTGTGTGTGTGTGTGTGTGTGTGTGTGTGTGTGTGTGTGTGTGTGAAGTGTGTGTGTGTGTGTGTGTGTTGTGTGTGTGTGTGTGTGTGTGTGTGTGTGTGTGTGTGTGTGTGTGTGTGTGTGTGTGTGTGAAGTGTGTGTGTGTGGTGTGTGTGTGTGTGTGTGTGTGTGTGTGTGGTGTGTGTGTGTGTTGTGTGTGAAGTGTGTGTGTGTGTGTTGCACTTTTGTAGCACTAAAGTTGCTGAGTATAACCAGATTTTGAATGCTTCTATAATACTGTTTCAGTCATGGTGTTGTGTTGTGACTGTTAATGATAATAATTAAAATTATAAGAATTATAATAACAGGTGTGACCTAATATGGTAGTTGTTGTATATTGATAGTAGTAGTAGTAGTATCATTACTATTGTTGTTTTTGTCATTGTTGTTTTTAATATTTGGGAAATTTATTTTCAGTTCTCATCAGGTATGTCTTTCATCAAAAGATCAGTGTTATTAAATATCTAACAATGATCAGTATTTTTGTTGGATTCTAAAAACATTCGTGTATCTGAATTGAATTGTGTAAATTCTGTGTAGAGATGTCAAGTCCAGTCTGTTTGGTGCTGCCCATGTTGATGCCCTGAACATGGCAGATTAGAGATTTGGTAAGAACACTGTGTTGTGGTCTTATTTTCATAGGTTAATTGCTGTATGTTTTAGTCTGCTAGACTTACGCAACTGTTTATTTATTGTTTCGTTCATTGATTAGTGAATCCTGATGTCAGCTTTCATATCTATTTGAATCTGAACAATGTAATCATATGTGTCACATACTTAAGTTAATATCACTTGGGTTAGCATTGCAGAGTTTCCCATGCCTTGTGAAATGATCACAGAACAAATATTTGTCACTTTGGCTTATACTGTTAACTGCAGCTGTAACACGCACACACTCACACACACACACACACACACACACACCCTCTGAGCACTCCATCATCCTGTCTTAATTAACAGATAATTTATAAATGGCTTTTAGTTTGT
>CM060314.1:5937971-5962971 GCA_030674185.1 Monoplex corrugatus | reverse complement strand
CTACATCATGATCATATCTGAAATAAAATTTTGTTATGGTGTGTACAATATATGTTTGTGTACTCTACATCATGATCATATCTGAAATAAAATTTTGTTATGGTATGTACAATATATGTTTGTGTACTCTACATCATGATCATATCTGAAATAAAATTTTGTTATGGTATGTACAATATATGTTTGTGTACTCTACATCATGATCATATCTGAAATAAAATTTTGTTATGGTATGTACAATATATGTTTGTGTACTCTACATCATGATCACATCTGAAATAAAATTTTGTTATGGTGTGTACAATATATGTTTGTGTACTCTATATCTTGATCATATCTGAAATAAAATTTTGTTATGGTATGTACAATATATGTTTGTGTACTCTATATCTTGATCATATCTGAAATAAAATTTTGTTATGGTATGTACAATATATGTTTGTGTACTCTATATCTTGATCATACTTGAAGTAAAAGTTTGTTACGGTATGTACAATATATGTTTGTGTACTCTATATCTTGATCATACTTGAAGTAAAAGTTTGTTACGGTATATACATCAATATATGTTTGTGTACTCTATATCTTGATCATACTTGAAATAAAAGTTTGTTACAGTATATACATCAATATATGTTTGTGTACTCTATATCTTGCTCATACTTGAAATAAAAGTTTGTTATGGTATATACAACAATATATGTTTGTGTACTCTATATCTTGATCATACTTGAAATAAAAGTTTGTTACAGTATATACATCAATATATGTTTGTGTACTCTATATCTTGCTCATACTTGAAATAAAAGTTTATTACGGTATATACAACAATATATGTTTGTGTACTCTATAGCTTGATCATACTTGAAATAGCAATTTTTTTTATGATATATATACATGAATAATGTCAATTTATTTTTGTACAGATGTAACTGTGTGGATAAGCATGAAGAACCAATTACAGTACATTACTGTTACAAAGTACATTCCATGCATTGATGAAAACAAATGACAAACACACCATGTATGTATATAATAATAGGTGCATTTCCTGTTTGTGGCTATGTTTTATAGTTGGATGGCTTTGAAAATTATAGTCTGTGGTCCTTTTGGAGTGCAAAGCTTGTTATTGTGTAACCTATTTGTGTAAAGTTACAGCCAGTTAAGGTCATTATACACTATTCATCCTATTTTTAGTTAGGAGATTTGGAATTTACAACAGCACCAAAGTACACTCTTGCAATTCATCTCGCATGAACTGTTCACTGACTATCTGCATTTCCATTAGTTTCCACAGCTTCTTTAGCATCATTTCCATACCATGGCCAGTCTGGGACAGGCACTCTGTTGTGGATAGCAAGGGTTATGTAGCATGATGCAGGCCTTGATAATCTGGCTAGCTGTTGTTACTGGAGAGTATCTGAAAATACAAGAAACATGCACACAGTCATTAATCTGAGTCATCATCCTTACTTTGTTTCATGTGAGATATTTGTTCAAATGTTTTCACTAGCTCTTGTTGAGAACATTTAGACTGACATGGTGGCACACACACACACACACACACACAGAGAGAGAGAGAGAGAGAGAGAGAGAGAGAGAGAGAGAGAGAGAGAGAGAGAATTGTAACACACATAAATGAATTTATTTATTATCATATTTGTTTGGAGTTAACTCTTTCACCATCTCAGTCTATCCATCAGTTTCATACTGGTAGCAGGTGGATAGACTGAAGGTGATAAAAGGTTAAGAAGGTAATCAGTGTTGGAGGCACACCATTAAACAGACAACCACACACACATACACAAACATGTGCACAGTCTCAGCCTCAAACACACAAAGTATATGTATGTACTAACACATGCAGACATACACTGATACAGCTTTACTGTCATACCACTGGACTTTTTGTTGTCATGAGAATACAAATCAAATCAAATCATGTGGCTTTAAACCCTGTGGACCACAAAGGGCCATATCTGGGCTCATGCAAATGCAAGGATAACAAGGCAAATAGAAAAGCATTACACTTTGGCACAAACAATTGAAACATCCATTCATTCATTCATTCATTCATTCTCTCTCTCTCTCTCTCTCTCTCTCTCTCTCTCTCCACACACACACACACACACACACACACACACACACACACACACACACACACACACACAGAGAAAACTAATACACACAATAACAAACCGTGTTTCTGCTGTTTGACGTCATGTAAGAATGATGTAAATTTATGTTTTACGTATTTAGAACCAAACTCAGCTTAAAAAAGTTACTGAACCAAAGTGCTTCTCGCTTACATTGACTGTTTTGGGGGCGTTTAGATCCGTTTTACTGTGTTTACTTTCTTCTTTTTTTAGACACGTGGGCCATATGTTCTAAAACTGCTTTCGTACTTGTTCTATTCCTTTTGTAAAGTTTTGTCTTACCACAATAAGTGTATATGTTGACTAGCGATAAGAACTGTTTTACAAGAAGCCTTAACAATAGTGTTATCCCTCTCCCCTGACAAACTAAGCCCCAGAGACGAAGAGGAGAGGAGAGGGATCTCTCTAGTCTTATGATCGTATATAAAGTAACGTCCTCTATATCACACAAGTGTTGCAATCAACAGGGTACAGTCCATTCAAGTGCAGTGTTTATAACACAGTCACTTTATTAACAATTGAAATACAAGTTATTAACTTTCCTCAGTTCGGCACACACGCTATACCGCCTTCTCTTCTTTCCTCCAGTCGTGGTGAAAACTCGTCAATAATTTCCAACAGTCCGTGTTGACGATAACGAAAATGTTGTCGTACATGTTCAGTAGGTTGTTCAGTCACGAAATATTCGCGGTTGGCGCAATTGAATCCTGTGAACGATATGTCCGAAGCGATTTTGCCACATTGTTTTGATTTCTAGCTTCGTGGGGAAACGACGTCTATGGCGTGCGCAATGTTGGCTAAGTCTCCCCCTGAGGTGACATAAAGTTACGCATCCCTAAAGAGTGCGCAAAGAGGACTTAAATCTTATGCACTCTTCATAGATCGCAGTATTTTTCCATCGTCGAGGACATATATAGTTGTGCAGTGCATAAATCGCTAAGTACACCTTATGCTCTTGTTGTGGGGCCAGATGAGGTGGGTTTTGTGAACCCTATGAGTTCGGAGAACAGTGCTAAATTGACAGACTCAACTAATTAGATAAGCAATAATAGTCTCAACATTTATCGCTTAATCTAAAAGAGAGCCTAAGCGTTTATAGTACAACATCTTACACACACACTGCCCTCACAATCAACAATGCACAGGCACACCAGCCACACACACACATCATGATATGTTTTTATGAACCGAACACGACAAAGTACACAGTAAATAGATTACCGCCAGAAACACAACACATCGCATACACAACACACAAAAACAACACCAACACAAAACCCGAAAATATGACCAACAACAACGAAAACGACACAGCGTGACGCATTATTATGGTGACACTTCCTAATAAACAGGAACTCAACTAAGGCTATCTTACGTCTATTATCACATTATCCACCTAAAACATCAAGGCCTCCTTGGCGCAAAAAAAAAACCATAAAGACTGATAGATTTGCAAAAGTAAGGCAATTTGAATCAAGAAAGGATGGGATCAAACTAGGAAACTAGACAGGCTAGGCATTGATCAATAAAGTAGAGGAAACTTTGGTTCAATTTTAGTTTAATAAGGCAAATTAATACGAAGAATTTATGGGACCGTACAAGCGATATATTTAATAAGCGATTGAATAATACAAACAGGAATCTATTTCCACAAAGATATTAGGGCACGCATTTGGTCAATTGCGTATTAAAATAAGCACGATTGATCATCAAAGACTAATTTCCGGTATTTCCAGGCAGCCGCGGAGATTTTTCAATATAGAGTGTCTTCCGACTTCGATCTAAGACTTTTGTAAGATTTCCGAATAAAATTGCTGGTCCTCTTCTCTATCCTCTTTTAAAGCTTTAAAGACTAACTTTAAAATTTCCAATTATTTCCAATTTAAACAATCTTTAAATTACGATGGTTAAATTTAAGGATCTACAACAGCCATTAAACTTTAAAGATTAGCTTTAAAGATTTACAACAATTTCCCTATTATCTGTCAATGTAAGTCTTTCAAGTCTTTCACTTTTCTGTGAATTTTTCTCATTCAAAGATGACCGATTTCTCTGCATATATCTTCCTCGGTTTTGCTGCCAGTCCTAAAGACCGTCTTGGCGCTGGCACAGGAATAGTAGGTTCTTGCGCTAGGAACCATTCTTCTTCAGACTCGGAGTCGCTGCTGGTTTCATCTCTTCTTCGGGATGCTGATGGTGATGACAACTGCCCTCCTTCTTCCCATTCTTCTCCTGGACTGGCCATCTGCATTAGATCTTTTCGGTTGACTGTGAGGTCATTTCCTCCTCCCACAGGTCGAACAACATAGACATCGTTGTCGTAGGGTCTAGCCAAGACCCGATGTGGCTCTGGTCTCCAGACGTCTTGTAGTTTGCCTTTCTGACGGTTTCAGAGAAAGACAAAGTCTCCTACATGTAGATTGGAGACCGGCCTTTTGCGTCGCTGGTTTTCCCTTTGAGCAGCAGACTTTTGCAGCTGTTCGAAAGCTCTCTTGTGAGCGTCCTTTAGACGGGACTGGTGCAGATGGAACCAGTTTTCATTTTCTGCTGGCGTGTTGACTTCTCCCAATATGTTGTCTACTGGAAGTCTGGGATGTTGTCCGAAGAGCAGAAAATGAGATGTGAAACCCGTAGCGGCATGAGGGGTGTTGTTGTAGGCCAAGACCAGTTCTGGCAGATGTAAAGGCCAATGTTTCTTTTCTTCATTGTCAAGAGATCGTAGGAGTTGACACATGGAACGGTTGAACCTTTCGCATTGGCTGTTGCCCTGCGGGTGGGTGGTAGGGTGTAGTGTGCGTCTTCTTGATGCCATAGTACTTGCATAGTTCAGCAATCAAGTTTGATTCAAAGTTTCTTCCCTGGTCACTGTGTATCTGTTCTGGCACGCCATACTTCTGGAACCAATCTTTGATCAGGACCTTGGCAACTGTGGAAGCTTCTTGGTTGGGGGTGGTTACAGCTTGCGTGAATTTGGAGAAGACGCCAGTCATTACTAAGACATTTTCTCGGCCGTCGCTGGCTGTGTCCAACTTCGTGAAGTCTATGGCTAAGACTTGTAATGGTCGCGATGCTAGGAGGTGACCAGATGTTGAAATGCTGGTAGGATGCCGTCTCATAGTACATCTTTGGCAGTTGGCGATGTAACGTGAGACTTCTCCATGCATACCTGGCCAGTATGCTCTTGCTCGTAGTAGACCTATGACCCTGTTGTTCCCTTGATGACCCATATCGTCGTGTAGAGACTTCTCCGTGCATACCTGGCCAGTATGCTCTTGCTCGTAGTAGGCCTATGACCCTGATGTTCCCTTGATGACCCATATCGTCGTGTAGAGACTTCAAGACTTCTGCCTTCATGGAAGCCGGGAGGACAAGTTGTCGACAAGGCCCCAGAAGCGGATCTTCCACCCTTCGGTAGAGGACTCCATCTTCTAGGTGCAGTCGTGGGTATTGCTGGCACAAGGTGTTTAGTTCTTGGTTTCCCCGCGTGTGTGGTTTCTCCGGCCATGACTTCAAGACAGGACCAATGATTTCATCTCGCGCTTGTGCTGACTGGATTTCAGTTGCTATCTTCTGCAATGGCAAAGAGTGTTGCTCTGACGTGAAGATATCTTCTTTTGGTTCTTGCATGACGGCAAATTCAGGTGGTATTGATGTTGCTCTGACGTGAAGACATCTTTTGGTTCTTGCATGACGGCAAATTCAGGTGGTATTGATGTTGCTCTGACGTGAAGACATCTTTTGGTTCTTGCATGACAGCAAATTCAGGTGGTATTGATGTTACTCTGACGTGAAGACATCTTCTTTTGGTTCTTGCATGACAGCAAATTCAGGTGGTATTGATGTTGCTCTGACGTGAAGACATCTTCTTTTGGTTCTTGCATGACAGCAAATTCAGGTGGTATTGATGTTACTCTGACGTGAAGACATCTTTTGGTTCTTGTATGACAGCAAATTCAGGTGGTATTGATGTTGCTCTGACGTGAAGACATCTTCTTTTGGTTCTTGTATGACAGCAAATTCAGGTGGTATTGATGTTGCTCTGACGTGAAGACATCTTTTGGTTTTTGCATGACAGCAAATTCAGGTGGTATTGATGTTGCTCTGACGTGAAGACATCTTCTTTTGGTTCTTGCATGACAGCAAATTCAGGTGGTATTGATGTTACTCTGACGTGAAGACATCTTTTGGTTCTTGTATGACAGCAAATTCAGGTGGTATTGATGTTGCTCTGACGTGAAGACATCTTCTTTTGGTTCTTGTATGACAGCAAATTCAGGTGGTATTGATGTTGCTCTGACGTGAAGACATCTTTTGGTTTTTGCATGACAGCAAATTCAGGTGGTATTGATGTTGCTCTGACGTGAAGACATCTTCTTTTGGTTCTTGCATGACAGCAAATTCAGGTGGTATTGATAAATAATTACAATATTTATATAGCGCAAAATCTTGATAAAATCAAATCTAAGCGCTGAAGCAGACACACACGCAAGCACGCACGCACGCACGCACGCACACACACGCACGCACACACACACACACACACACACACACACACACACACACACACACACACACACACACACACACACACACACACACACACACGCACGCATGGCTATAAATGGGGAGAAAGAATAAAAGCAATAAAAGCAAGAATAAAACCAATGGAAAATTATAGAGAGCATAGCATATACAATTATATATTATAACCATGTGATTCCCTCCGAGCGGAGACAGGCTGCAGAGAGGGGGGGGGGGTTGAGTGAGGTTAGGATTTTATGCAGAGGAGAAAAGGTGAGTTTTGAGAGCGGACTTGAAGGAGACCAAAGTAGGTTGCTGACGGACTGAGAGAGGAAGTTTGTTCCAGGAGAGTGGACCAGAAACAGAGAAGGCTCGTGGACCATAGGTATTGAGCTTAGTGCATGGAAAGCGAAAAGTCAGAGGATCGGAGGCAGAGCGGAGGGTACGTGAGGGAAGATAGATCTCAAGTAGGCTTGACAGGTAATCGGGGGCTGCGTTATTGAGGCTTTTGTAGCACATGGTGTCTAGTTTGTACTGTATGCGCTTTGATACAGGGAGCCAGTGAAGTTGTGCTAGGAGAGGAGATATGTGGTCAGCTTTTTTCTTTTTGAGTACAAGGCGTACAGCATTGTTTTGAATGCGCTGTAGGATGTGAATGGTGGAGGCAGGAAGACCAGACAGGAGTGAATTGCAATAGTCAATGCGAGACATTATGAAGGAGAGAACGAGTTTTGCAGTTGTTTCGACAGAGAGATACTTCCTGATCAGCATTATACGATGGAGATGATAGTAGCAGGATCTGGCAGTTTGAGAAACAAAGTTGTTCATGGAGAGGGTAGAGTCAATGCAGACACCAAGGTTTTTAGCTGAATCAGAAATTGGGACTGATGTGTTACATAATGGGAGAGAAAGAGGAGGCAGCTGAGAAAGTTTCTGACGGGTGCCAATGAGGATAGCTTCTGTTTTGTCGTCATTAAGCTGAAGTCTATTGTGTGTCATCCAGTTCTTAATGTCCGAGTAACACTCAGTGGTGCGAGTCAACAGGCGCTGTATATTATCAGGTGAGTCACTGTCTTGAAGTTGGGTGTCATCAGCATAGAAGTGGTGTTTTATAGAATGGGAGTTGATGATGGTGGACAGGGGGGAGGTGTAAAGAGTGAAAAGAACAGGGCCAAGGACAGATCCTTGTGGAACACCACAGGTCAGGTATGCAGGTTGAGAGTAAGTGCCATTGATGAGAACGGTTTGTTTTCTGTTGGATAGGTATGAAGTGAACCAAGACAGAGCAATGTCAGAGATGCCAAAAGTATGATGAAGTCTAGAAAGGAGAATACCATGATCAATGGTATCAAAGGCTGCAGACAGATCAAGGAGTGTGAGGAGAGAGACTTTGCCAGTATCAGTTGCAAGGAGGAGATTGTTGAGAATGTGTAGTAGGGCAGTTTCAGTGCTATGGCACTGGCGGTAGGCTGACTGGAAAGGATTGAGGAGATTGTTGGCAGACAGGTGAGAGTTCAGCTGGTTGAGGACGACTTTTTCAAGGAGTTTTGACAAGAAAGAGAGATTAGAGATAGGCCGGTAATTTTTCAGTTCATTTGGATCTAAATTGTGTTTCTTGAGGAGAGGGTGAACAATAGCAGACTTGAAAGAATCAGGGACAGTTCCAGTTTGAAGAGAAGTGTTGATGATGTCAGTGATGAATGGGAGGAGAGTAGGGAGACAGTCGGCGTAGAGAGAACCTGGAAGAGGATCCAGTTCGCAGGTTTTGAACGACATGGATCTGATTGTGTTGAGAATTTCTTCTTGTGAGACTGGGTTAAAAGTAGTAAGAGGTGTGCCAGAGAAGGAAGGGTCAGGTGGGCATGGTTGACAGGGTGTCCTGTCAAGCCTGTCACGAAGAGTTTGTATTTTGGTGGTGAAGTAGTTGGAGAATACAGATGGGAGTTCTTCATTTGTATGTTTTGTTGGGAGAGGTAAATCTTTTCGTGTGCCAAGGAGATGATTCATGGTTGTAAAGAGTTCTTTTGAAGAAGAGGCATTCAGGATTTTGGTTTGGAAATAGCTTGTTTTTGCTGATGCAATGAGGGTGGATACTTTTGTTTTAGAGGCTTGGAAAAGTTGCCTGTGTACAGTGAGTTTGGATTTGCGCCAGCGGCGCTCTGCTCTGCGGCGGGCACGTTTTGCACAGGCGATCTCATGAGTGAGCCAGGGGGTAGGGGGCGGTCAGGTAAAGGACGGGTTGTGGCTGGAGCATGAGTGTCCAGAAGATGGTGGAGAGTAGTATAGAATTCATCGGCAAGGTTATGTGACTTTTCAGAAAGGAGACGGGAGGCATCAGATGAAAATGTGGAGAGGTCGATAGATTTGAGATTGCGTCGAGTCACTGTGCGCATGGTACGGGAAGGAGGAGAAATGTCGAGAGAACAGAGAATTGCAGAGTGGTCAGATGGAAGGGCTGAAGTTAGATGGGTAGAAAGAACTAAGCAGTTGTCAGTAGCGGAATTGTGGTGATCACGAGAAATGATCCAGTCAAGAATGTGACCTTTTTGATGGGTTGGTTCAGAAATGTGTTGAGTCATATTGTGATTGGACAGAGAGTTGATGATATGTCTTGTGTCATAACGGTGAGTGTTGTCATAGTGGACATTGATGTCACCTAGAATGATGAGATTTCCAGGTAAGAGACAGTAGTAATCAAGAAGTTGATCAAAGTCAGAGAGAAACATGGATGTGGTGAGCTTGTTGGCAGAGCTAGGTGGAGGTCGATAGACACAGGAGAAGGTGATGGGGTGAGGGGTGGATTGGAAGGATACTTCAACGTGCTCGAAAGAAGGATGGGAGAAAGGCAGAGACTGCGAGAAAGACAGGCGGGAATGGAGTGAGTCGTTGTAGAGGATGGCGATACCACCACCTCGGGATGAGCGATGGAAAGAAGCAAGCCTGTAACCACTCGGAGTGAGATTCACATGTATAGGTTCATGACCAAGGGGGTTAAGCCATGTTTCGGTGATAAAAGCAATGTCAACATGTTCATCTGCGATAAAGTCAGCAATGACATCAGCTTTGCCATCAGTGCATGTTGACTGAGCGTTAAAAAGGCATATTTTCAGTTTATCACAATGCGGCGGCCGAGGTGGAGACGAAGGCAGCACCGACGGGACAGAAGACGAAGGAGACACCAGCGGGGCAGAAGACGAAGGCAGCAACGACGGGACAGAAGACGAAGGAGGCACCAGCGGGACAGAAGACAAAGGCAGCACCAGCGGGACAGAAGACGAGGGCAGCGCCGGCGGGACAGATGACGAAAGCGGCACCGGCGGGACAGAAGGTGAAGGCGGCACCGGCGGGACAGAAGACGAAGGCGAAGACGGCAGAGGAGGAGACGAAGTTTGCAGCAGCAAGGTCGAGTGCAGGGGCAGTGGAGGAGACGAAGAAGCAGAAGAGTGGTGTCGGACTGGCACAGCAGGAATGTTGCTCTGACGTGAAGACATCTTTTGGTTCTTGCATGACAGCAAATTCAGGTGGTATTGATGTTGCTCTGACGTGAAGACATCTTCTTTTGGTTCTTGCATGACAGCAAATTCAGGTGGTATTGATGTTACTCTGATGTGAAGACATCTTTTGGTTCTTGCATGACGGCAAATTCAGGTGGTATTGATGTTGCTCTGACGTGAAGACATCTTCTTTTGGTTCTTGCATGACAGCAAATTCAGGTGGTATTGATGTTGTTCTGACGTGAAGACATCTTTTGGTTCTTGCATGACGGCAAATTCAGGTGGTATTGATGTTACTCTGACGTGAAGACATCTTTTGGTTCTTGCATGACGGCAAATTCAGGTGATACTGATGTTGCTCTGAAGTGAAGACATCTTTTGTTTCTTGCATGACAGCAAATTCAGGTGGTATTGATGTTGCTCTGACGTGAAGACATCTTTTGGTTCTTGTATGACAGCAAATTCAGGTGATATTGATGTTGCTCTGACGTGAAGACATCTTTTGGTTCTTGCATGACAGCAAATTCAGGTGATATTGATGTTGCTCTGACGTGAAGACATCTTTTGGTTCTTGCATGACAGCAAATTCAGGTGGTATTGATGTTGCTCTGACGTGAAGACATCTTTTGGTTCTTGCATGACAGCAAATTCAGGTAGTATTGATGTTGCGGGTGAAGATAGTCTGGACAAAAAAGCGTCAGCAGGATTTGTCTTCCCAGGGCGGAATTTGATTTCAATGTCGAATTGTGCCAGTTGAGCAGCCCAGCGTTGTTCTACCGCGCCCAATGAAGCAGTCTTGAAATGTACCAGACGTTATTGTCTGTGTAGACGACGAATTTCGAGCCAAGTAGATAATCTCTGAACTTCTCGGAAATCGCCCATTTCATGGCCAGGAATTCTAGTTTCATACTGGAGTAATTGGCTTGATTCTTCTCAGTTGGTCTCAGTCTTCTACTCGCGTACGCTAAGACACGTCGCTGTCCATCTTGTTCTTGAGACAAGATAGCTCCCAGTCCCTTGTGGCTTTCGTCTGTTTCTAAAATGAAAGGCTTAGTGAAATCTGTGTAGCCTAAGACAGGTGCTCTGGTTAGCGTGCTCTTGAGTTCTTCGAAAGCTTTCTGATGACAGTGGTTCCACGTTTCTGAGATGTTGGCGTTCTTTTTCTTGCTTTTGTCTCTGGAAACTAAATCGTGCAGAGGGCCAGCTATTTTGGCAAAGTTCTTGATGATCCGTCGATAGTAACTTGCGAAGCCTAACAAGCTGCAGAGTTCTGAAGTCGTGTTGGGGACTGGCCATTCTCTGACTGCCTCGACTTTCTTATCTTCGCAGGAGACGCCCTCAGCAGAAATGGTGTGGCCCAAAAAGACGACTTGTCGACGCAAAATTTGACATTTGTCAGATCGAAGTTTGAGGCCCGTTTCTGTGATTCTTCGCAAGAGACGCTCTAAGTGTTCTAGATGCTCTTCAAATGTCTTAGAGTAGACTAGGAGGTCGTCAATGTAGACCAGGAGGAACTCGAAGGTGAAGTCGGCCATTGTTCTTTGCATTAGTCTCTGAAAGGTGGCTGGCACTGTGCAGAGACCCAAAGGCATTCTGGTGTATTCGTAGAGTCCCATTGGAGTTGTAAAGGCTGTCTTATGCTGATCTTCTGGATGCATGGCTATCTGATGGAATCCGGAGCCTAGATCAAAGGTCGAGAAGTATTGCGAGCCCACCAGCACGTCGAAAGATTCTTGAATTCTCGGCAATGGATAAGCATCTCTGATGGTCTTGGAGTTCAATTTGCGATAGTCAACACACAGTCTGATGGAACCATCTTTCTTCCTGACGATGACAAGTGGTGCTGCATAAGGACTGTAGCTTTCTGTGATGATGCCTTTCTTCAGAAGTTCTTTCAGATGATTTCTGACTTCTTCAAACTGAGAAGGTGAAATTCGCCGATAAGGTTGAGCTACTGGTGTTTCATCTGTAGTTTTCAGGCGGTGTGTCACAGCATCAGTGAAGCCTACGTCTTCTGAGCTTGCCATGAAAGCGTCAGAGTATTTATCGAAGAGTTCCTGCAGCTTCTCCTTTTGGCTGTTTGTCCCGTCAAAGTCTGGAATGGTTGGTTTCCCCAATTCGCGGCTTGGTTTTGTTTGGTCTTCTTCTCCAGTCGATGTGGCTGAGATGACTAACTCGTTGGTGTTGAGCTGGACTTGCGGACCTTTTTCGAGCATGTCGACCGTTTCTAAAACTGCTACTGGTGTCTTCGCAGGCATGATTCTGTCTTCATCTGTCAGGTTGACTATTCTAACGTAGCGAGCGTTCCGGTCATCACTAAGCAGGTGGGAATCATCATCAGACCTCGAGGAAGTGACTGGCTCGTTGGATAAGCTAGAAGATACGGCGATTCTGTCTTCGTACCAGAGATCTTGATGGTCGAAATGGAGAAAGCCGGTATAAATTGCTGGTATGCAGCGCGAGCAATGCCTTGAGTTGGAGTTTTCTTCTTTTTAATCTCTCTTGCCAAAGTTCTGAATGATGGAGGAAGATCTTCATTGTTCAGGCAAGTCTCCAAGACGTTCATCCCCGATAATACTGGGACTTTCTCTTTCCTGGCTCTCATCGTTGGTTCTGTAGGCGTTTTGACCACAAAGACCGGAGTATTTGGGCAGGTCATCCCAAAGACCTGGAGATCTGCTAGGCAGATAGCGGAATAGGGCACTTCTGCCCCATTCACAGCTCGTATTTTGAAGAGGCTTTCTTCCTGTTGCAGATTCTTCAGGTTTCTTGAAGCCCAGGATTCTATGACGGTAGTTACTTCGCTACCCGTGTCTACTAGTGCTCGAGTTGTCTTGCCGTTCAGGTTGACAGTAGTCGTTGGGCATTCCCTGAAAGACTGATTTTTCCTTCTCGACTTGCTGTTTCCCTGTCTGATCTTCGCTGTCCATCCGCACGGCTCTCCACCTCAACTGTAGTAGCTGATTTACTGCTGCTCGTTGTCTTCTTGCTTGTCCTTGCTGACTGATTCCTCCTTCCCCCGTTGCCTGGCTCTCCAGAACAACGGGGGTTTCTAGTTTTCCTGCGTCTTGTTGATGTTGCTGAGTCTTTTGTTGATGTTGTGTTGATGTTGCTGAGTCTCTTGTTGATGTTGCTGAGACTCTTTGTGGCCTTTGCGTTGACACCACCAACATGTCAGACTCCTCGTTGAAGGTTAGGGACTTGCTGCTTGACGTTTGGTTGAAGATTTTATTTGTTGTTCTTCACTTTGATAGGTGACTACTTCTTGCAGTCGTTTCTTGTTTCTTCCTGCTTCTATGCGTAGCGTCAGGATTTCTATTTTCTCTTCCAGGCGTCGAAGTGCGCTGTCGTCTAGAGTGGCTTGCTCCACAGCATTTTCCACGGCCTAGTCCTCTCGCATCCATCGTTGAGCCTCTTCGACTGCTTTAAGGAAGTCTGCCTCTGGGTGTTCCCTGGTATACTTCTTTAAGTCTCTGCGGAGCGAAACTGGATGTAGCCCGTTCACGAAAGTATCTCGTAAAAGCGGCTGAGGAAACGGTTCTTCCGGCGTTGCTGACTCGATCTTCCTCCATAGAAGTCGTAGAGCAGTCGCATATTCTCCGATGGATTCATTCTTCCCTAGCTGACATCTGAAGAAGTTAGTTGTCAGCGTAGATAAGTTCCTTTTTTCTCCCCACAGTTGTTCGAGGATTTTGAGGATCTTCTCTGCTGAGTTGATCTCTCTGGCATCTCTGGAGAGGATTTCTTGTCGAGCCCTCCCTTCTAGCGCATTCATCAACCAACTGGCGGCGGCCCTGTCTGACAGCGATTGAAATTGTAGAATCAGGCGTGCTTCTCTTGCAAATTCTTCTATGTCTTCGTCACCATGGAATTTTCTGAGTTTGTAGGCTTTAAATATTGTTAGGGTGTAGCCTCTCCGTCGCTGAAAAGAGGTTGGTTCTCGCCACCGAGGCATGGACGTTGCTCCATCTTCACCTCCAATCGCCCGCTTCAAACCCAAAATATGTAATGCAGAGTCTGTCTTTTTCCCTGTAGAAACTTCAGTTGAATCCCACGAAACTTCAATCGAATCCCACGAAACTTCAATCGAATCCCACGAAACTTCAATTGAATCCCACTTCTGACACCAAAATGTTGTGTGGCGCAGATGAGGTGGGTTTTGTGAACCCTATGAGTTCGGAGAAGCAGTGCTAAATTGACAGACTCAATGCATCACACATTCCAGACTTAAAGCAGGCAACCGGTGGATCGGACGTCTCAACGATTTAATCATTCATCGTCATCTCATCTCATATCATCTCATCTCTCGAGGACCTAAGAGGATCTGCTTATATTTGAGGCACCCAACAATTTGTTTGACAACAATGTACACACTGCCATGGCGACAAATCAACAGAATGGCTTATTCCAGGGCAACAGCCATGGCAGTGGTCATTACTACTTCAAAATATTTATGAAATAATTCTAAATTTTATGAAATAATTCTAAATCAGTCATCTATTTATGTGTTTTTTTATGAAACTCGATATTTTGTGATCTACTACAAAATGTATTTAGATTTAGATGTTAGAAATTTAGATTGTGGTGATCGCTGCCTTGGAGCTGATTGATATTTACATAACAACGATCATCGCAATGATTCCTAATCTTAACTATTTATAAATTCCATTTATTTATCGATAAAATACTATACATTTACCTGAAATGTTGCCTCCAAAAAGGATACGATTAAAGTCGCTCCTTTTCGGAAAATTATTTGGTGGTTACCAGATCAACGCAGCGGAAATGACGACTATCAGCGATGACGTCATTATTATGGGTGACACTTCTTAAAATAAACAAGGGAACTCAACTTTAAGGCTATCTTCGTTTCCTCATTATCACACTCTGTTCATAGATCAGGCTCCAGTTTGATATATATGTGGGGGGGGGGGGGGGTCGTTGAATCGGTGTAAGCAAGATAGCTTACTTTTCGGTCTACGCACAGACTTTATTTATGTTTAAAGACCGTGGGTACATGCTACACTCTATACAGAGCCATTGAAAATAATCTCACCTGTCGCACCTGTCGGCGTTCACTCGATTCGGTGTCGATCACTGCAGTCTGTGACACAGCCACCCTCCTCAACATGAAATAACATGTACCTCGTCTTCAGTGGAAGTCTGACATAAACGACAGCTGAGACTATGCTCACCATGTAAGTGATCTGTGTCACCAACAGTCAGTCCACTTGACAGCTAGAGGCAGTTTATCTCCAAATCCATATGATCACTTTGGTCTTTATCAAAATTAATATCATGATACGCAAATCGTGAATCTTTCGTAATTGTCCATGCGCGGTATGTGTGTGTGTGAGAGAGAGAGAGAGAGAGAGAGAGAGAGAGAAAGAGAGCCAAACTTTACAAAAACACAGACACACACATGCGCGCGCACGTACACACACACACACACACACACACACACACACACACACACACACACACACACACACACACACACACACACAAACGACAGAGATTTCGTTTTTTTAACAATTTATTTGAACAGTACAGTGTGGCTGTTCCCTCTGTCCTACACTCATGTGCACAAGACAGCTCAGCACTGGTAGGTCTCCAACATGGCGGCCACTTGGAGCTCACGGTGGGGTCGTTTCGCCCCAAGTCTTCTAGTTCATCTTCAATTTTTTTTCTAGGAAGTTCCACTTTGTTTTTAGGTACAGGATCCTGGATGCACATAAGCATTGACGTGTACAATGTTCTTCTGTTTTTCGTTTGGAGTTTGAAGGCGTATGCTTTGCAGTTCACATGAATTTGTACACCATCGTTCTAGACCTAATATAAATATGGACACTTTGTCTTTTAGGCTCTTTTTGATGACTATAGCCAGTCCTCTGCCATCATGTTTCTGAATGACTCAAAGTTTTCCTTTGTGTGTTCTAATTTCTTGTAGACACAGTATATCAAAGTCGTGTGCTAATTTCTCAATGGTTGATATCCGTTTTCTGGCACTGTCGCAGTTCCAGGTACATATTCTGAAATATTTCTTGGAGAACCGTTCAGATTTTGTCATCTTTCTGGTGATGTTTCCACGTTTCCTCATTCCTTTTCTTCTTCCTTGCTTTGTCTTTGCTCCAGTAGCATATTTTTCACTCCCATCCTGGAGGCTACAAGTTTTATTCTCAAATAACTTCTAATCAATTTGTCAAATCACCAGATTGTCCAGTCGTGGATCGGTCAAAGTTCAACATGGCCACGCAGCAGAATGACACTGAGCATCGCTTAGTGTTAGTACCTCCCCTCCCTGTTCTCTCTCTTTCTCTCTCTCTCTCTCTCTCTCTCTCTCTCTCTCTCAAGATCCGTGTGTGTGTGTGTGTGTTCGTCTAACTAAATGATTGTGTGTGTGTGTGTGTGTGTGTGTGTGTGTGTGTGTGTGTGTGTGTGTGTGTGTGTGTGTGTGTGTGTGTGTGTGTGTGTGTGTGTGTGTGTGTGTGTGAATTGCCATTTCGTGTATTTGTTAACTGACAACGTTTTGCTACCGTTCTATTTTTGCTGCATAAGTATCAGCGAAAATCTTAATAGAAGACTCGCAATATAATAAGCTGGTTCAGCGACGTATACAGCCAGATCCAGATACAGCCACACAACAATCATCTGAACATTCTCTGTAAGTAGATCTAGATTTCGTGTACGAAGTTTTCCAAGAATGCCGATATACGAAGTTTTCCAAGAATGCCGATATACGAGAAGCCGCGCGCCGTCACAACCAACCAAGCCACTATCACAGTCACACGTTGCCAGTCTCGCTGGTCGTAGAAAGCTGTTGGGTACATGTAGGCTAAAATTACACTGGTGGCCTTGCTTGCAAGGTCAGTAGAAATACGCTCAGTTTCCGAACCAAAGCCACGCACACAGAGGACTGTTCAAACCGTGTAGGTTGGCATCTTGCTTGTGTGTTCGCTTGCTTGCTGAGTGAAGGTGAACGCTGGATTTTCTGCATTGATCATGGCGTTAGATGATGTTCTCAGACAAGGTGAGAATCGAATTACAGGGTGTAAATTATCAAACACTTTCTACGTAACGAAAGCAGTTATGTAGAAGACTACAGCCGAACAGAACACAGTTGTGGTGTGCGTTTAGTTTAGTTTAGTTTAGTTTAGTTTTAGTTTAGTTTAGTTTAGTTAGTTAGTTTAGTTTAGTTTAGTTTAGTTTAGTTTAGTTTAGTTTAGCTTAGTTTAGTTTAGTTTAGTATAGGGACATAACACATTAGCTGTTTGGCTATTTCAAATCCCATCATTTTTATTTTTATTTTCTTACACTCGTAGTCAAGGTTTGTTGCACGCCCAGTTTTTTTATTTATTCATTCATCATATTCGTATTTAAGTTCAATGTAATGTTTCCAATGGTCAAGCTGGTTTTTAAACGAGTTTGTGTTTTGTGCTCTTTTAATTTCGTTTAGTAATTTATTCCATACATGTGCAATTCTATTTGTAAAATAAAACTTTCTAATGTTAGTCTTGCAATATTCTATAAATATTTTATCAGTATTATTTCTTGTTTTGTCATAATTTGTCAGTTTGAAAAATTCTGTTCTATCTACGTCATCTATATTGTTAAAAATCTTGAAACTTTTTGCTTTTAAACTGGGTAAATTGAGTAATTCTAATCTTTCTCTATATGAATAATTTTGAAAACCATGAATTAATTTAGTAGCTCTTCTTTGTATCTTCTCTATCAATGCTGACTGTCTTTTAAGACGTGGAAGCCAAATAATGTTACCATACTCCAAATGAGGTCTCACTAAGCCTTTGTACAAATATAAAAATGTCTCCCTGTTTATGTATGAGAATGTTCTTTTTATGATTCCAAGCAACTTGTTTGATTTATTAACAACATTTTGAATGTGATTATCAAATTTGAGACTTTTATCAAATATTACTCCTAAATCTTTTTCTTCTAAACATTCTATTATTTCACAGGTAATACCATCATTTATCATAGAATATTTGTTACATGGGTTACTTTTTCCTAAATACAAGACTTTACATTTTGAAGCATTAAAGAAAAGATTCCAAGTTTCTGACCAATGGACCAATGTATCTAAATCCTTCTGCAATATACTATGATTAGAAGATGTATTGTATATTTTAGTGTCATCTGCAAAGATCTTACAAAAACTATTAATTTTCTGAGGTAAATCATTTATGAAAATAGTAAAAAGAACAGGACCAAGTATACTCCCTTGAGATATACCACTCAGTACATCTGTATATTTAGAGTAATAATTTCCAACTCTAACTAACTGTTTTCTGTCTTTTAAAAAGTCTCTAATCCAAGCTAGTAACTTACCCGTAATTCCATAATCCTGCAGTTTGATAAGCAATCTTTCATGCAGAACAGAATCAAACGCTTTTCTAAAATCCAAGTAAATAATATCTATATTCTCTCCTTTATCCAATAGATTAGTAAAATAATTCATTACTTGTAATAACTGGGTAATGCACGATCTATGTTGTCGGAAACCATGCTGACATTCTGTGTAAAGTTTACTTAAATTCATGTGATCAACTATAACATCCCTTATTATAGATTCCAATACTTTGCATGGTACTGAAGTTAGGCTAACTGGTCTATAATTACCAGGATCACTTTTTGTACCCTTTTTTAACAAAGCTGTGACGTATGCATTCTTCCACTCTGTAGGTACTATTTCCCTTTCCAGCGATTTATTAAACAATATGCTGAGTGGAACAGATAGTTCTTTACTCAGTTCTTTTAAAATCCTCGGATGAATATTATCAGGTCCTTGAGCCTTATTTACATTTAACATCTTTAACTTATTTTCAACTGCCTCAGGTGTAACTACCAAGTCTGTTATTGTTTTGCCATCTGACCAATTTGCTATATTTATAGATGGTAGATTTTCCAAGTTCTCTTTTGTAAATACACTAGCAAAAGATTTATTTAAGGTATTTGCTTTATCAATGTCGGATAATGCATTGTCACCATCTGCCTTAGTCAATGGGCTAATACCTACTTTTACTTTGCACTTTGATTGCACATATTTCCAAAATCTTTTAGGGTTAAACTGACAGTCTTTTGCTATGTTGTTTTTCATATTCTTTCTTTGCACGTTTAATTTCTTTGGTGCAACTGTTTCTTATCGCTATGTAATGAAGATAGTCTTTCCCCACTTTAGTTTCTAAAAACCTCTTAAAAAGATAATGCTTCTTTTTTATTAATCTCCAAACTTTTTTGTTAATCCACAGTGGTTTAGTTTTTACATTATCACTGGTTTTTATTTTTGGTATATTTTGTTCCATGGAAAGTAGGATTTTAATTTTTATTGTGTCCCAAGTCTTATCAACATCCATGGAATTTAAAACTGTCCAATCTTCCTGACTCAGTTCTTGCTTCATCTTTGCATAATTTCCTCTTTTGAAATTAAACTTATAATTTGTGGTATTTTGAGTTTTGGGTGTTTGAACATACAGCTCGAAAATCAGTACCTCATGGTCACTTTTGCCTATGGGACAATGATGTTTAATTTCAGATATAAATTCATCATTTGTTATCACCAAGTCAAGAATATTTTATTTTTGTCCCTCCCTTCTTCTAGTTGGAGATTTTACCATTTGTATTAAATATGCATCATTCAAGCATTCAATGAATGTGTTATCCCTAACACCTGTCCATTTTCCCTTCCAGTCGATGTTAGGAAAATTAAAATCTCCCATTATACAAACTTTATCAAATGAGGGTATATATCGTTTAACAGTTTACATAAACTTTTTTCATTTTCTGAAGTGGTATTAGAACTTTTATATATGCATCCCAGTAGGGACTTTTAATCCATCTTTAGTGACAAAAAGTGTCCATACACATTCTTCAAAATGTGTCATGTTAAGTTTAATACATTCCTGAGCATTCAGGTTTGTCTTAACATACATCAAAACGCCCCTCTTAGGTTTGACATTGGTAAATACAATATAGCCAGGAATAGTGTATTCTGCTTAAAAATAATCTGACTGACTTTTGCTTAAAAACTCAGTGATGGCAACAATGCTGGGTTCCTCTTCTTCTATCAAAAACAATAATTCTTCTCTTTTGTTTATTAATCCATCAACATTTGTATAAAAAACTTTACACTCATTGCTTACAAACTTCCCTTTATTTACAATATTTACATGTTCTGCATTTTTTTTACTGTTCTGGCTGATTTAATTGTCAATGTTTCACGTCATTTGCCCCAGTAGCACCTACTGATTGCACTGTCACAATCCTGTCACCTCGAATTTTCAAGTTCTTCTCTCCACCTTCAATTCTTTTTTTCAGTTCTGCTCTTAATTCTTTTTGTTGTAATCTTTCTGCGGGGGTATAGTCAGGATTTATAAAAATCCTGTCTTTATTGTCCTTGGCAATGACATCCTTTTTATTTTGTATGCATTTTTAAGATCTCCCTCTTTGTGTTCCATGAAGGGACCTTTATCCTTAAAAGTCTCGGCCTGGACCCTCCTACTCTGCCTAGTCTCACTGGTTCTTCTATCTTTTTGTCTTGTAGATCGGGACATATTTTGTCAACAATGTCCTGTACTTTTTTATGTCTTCCTGCTGTCTTTCTGTGGAATCTGGCTTACTGGTCTCTGTCAGTCCAACAACAACAAGGTTCAACTCCCTTTTCTCTTTCTCTTCCCTTTCCTTCATGTTTTCATCAAGTTTTTTGTTCACTATCTCTTCAATTTTCTGATCCAGACAGATCCCAGTAGCACTTTCTACTTTCTTCAGTCTGTTCTCAACAGACTGGAACATGGATAGCAGTAAATCTATCTTTGCTTCCAGTGGCCCCCGTTTTTCTTTCCCACCAGAAAGACAATCTGGACATACCCACTGAATATTCATATTTCCCTCTGAGAGAAAACTGAACTCTCTCTCTGTCAGATTGGTGCACTCTTTGTGACACCATTGTTTGCAACTATGGCATTCAATGTTGCCTATGTTGCTCCCTTCATCGTCAACTGCATTCGAGCATTTCAAGCGCAAAAAGTACTTACAGTTGCTGTTCTCACTCGTAATTGTCCCACCTTCCTTCTCTTTGTTCCCTTTTTTCCTTTCATCACTGTCCTTCCTGGAGTTTCTTCTGTGTTTTGGCTGACCTCCTTTGGTCGACATACTATACAGTCTATAGGCCCTAGTATGTGTCGGCAAAACAAAATCAAAGATATGAAAATCAAAACATTACTAACTGTACACACTGCAACAACTATTTTAACCTAAGTATTTATCGCTATGAAATGAAATGAAAATAATTCAACACAAACGAAATCAGTCTGAAGTGTTATACCGTATTCCGTTGATGTCGAGCAAGTACAATCACTCATAGTAGAGTCATAGTATTGTTCGGTCAGATTCGGTCCTAACTCTTGCCCTTCAGACCAACACTATAGAGGGAGGGAGGTGGAGCGTAGTGAGGATCTGTTAATGGCTACACGGGTGTATAAGATAACATTTAAATGATTCAAAACAAGTATAAATGATAACACTGTAGGCTAGTATTAGTAATGGACTCGGTGTACAGGGTTGTAGTCAACAGCGTACAACAAGACCAGCTACAGCAAGACCTCCAGCGCCTATCAGAATGGGAGAAGAGCTGGGACATGCTGTTCCACCCTGCAAAGTGCGTGTCTATGCCAGTCACCAGGAGCAGGAGCCCACTGGATCACTCCTACGTCCTGCACGGCCACAACCTGGACACCGTCCACGCAGCCAAATACCTGGGCGTCACACTACATCATGAAATGACATGGGACACCCACATCAACGAGACAGTAAACAAAGCTAACTGAATGCTGGGTTTCCTCAGGCGCAATTTAAAGATCAGCTCCAGTTCCATCAAGGAGAAGTCGTACAAGGCGTTCGTGAGACCCCTTCTTGAATATGCATCATCAGTATGGGATCCATACACACAGAAGAGCATAGACAAGTTGGAGGCCGTTCAGAGACGTGCCGCCCGTTTCGTGCTCAACCGATATCACAACACATCAAGAGTCAGCCGATTGATCGACTAACTGGGCTGGACATCTCTTGAGTAGTGAAGAAGAACCACACATCTGGGGTTCATTTATAAAATCCACCATGGACTAATCCAGTGCCCAATTATCAGGAGCAAGTTAGTCCCACCCCCACCACGACAGCGCCGTACCCACAACCAGCAGTTCTGCCTCATCAACACCAGAACTCAGTACAGAGGTGGCTCTTTTCTACCCAGGACTGTTGGGGACTGGAACCATCTTCCCAACGAAACAGTAGAGGCAGCAACAGTCGATGCTTTTGTGTCGCGAGCCTCCGCCCAACAGTGAGTTTCTGGACACCACGTGGCCCTTTCGGTAACGGATTTCAGCAATGTGTACGGACAATGAGAATAGTGAAATGATCGGAGCTTACGAATGGACTGTGTCTACAACACCCCCACCCCCCACCCCCTTTATGTGCCGGAATGATCATCCTCAAGATCGTGGGCACCAAAGGAAAGGAAGGAACTTTACCAACACACGCACTCTCTCTCTGTTTCTCTGTCTCTGTCTCTGTCTCTGTCTCTTCTCTATCTCTGTTCTGTCTTGTCTGTCTGTCTCTCTCTCTCTCTCTCTCTCTCTCTCTCTCTCTCTCTCTCTCTCTCCCTGTGTATATTATGTGTGTGTACATTTGAGAGAGAGAGAGAGAGAGAGGGGGGTGTGTGTGTGTGTGTGTGTGTGTGTGTGTGTGTGAAAGACATGTATGCATGTAATATTTATCAAATGGTTTATGCATGTTTCATCCTGATATGTTTTGTGTTGACCAGTATTCAATTACCTGTGTTTGATTTCATGTTATGGTCTGTTATGATTTTGATGAACTGAATATGTTAATACTGCATGAACCCTTTGATTCCCACACCCTGTCCACCAGCATCCTGCATATGATTATCAGCCATGACGGCAAAGCAAAAACTTAACTTTGACTCCTCACCCTATCCACCAGCTTCTTGGAATGAGGGAGTCAAAGGGTTAGATTTTTGCTATTGGTGGATAGGGTGCGAGAGTCAAAGGGTTAATCTGTATATATTTGACTGTTTACATTATAATAATGTGTATGTATCTGTGTTTATACTATAGTATATTAGTGTATGTTTAGTGTATGTTTTTGTTTATTTGTTTTGTTTTGTTTTGTTTGGTTTTAGTGTAAAATGCAATGAGCATGGTATGACATGGACTGTGTGCACATACAGATGGAATGAATAGCCCATAGCAACACCATCAGATCAGTTTGTACCACAGAGTATGTTGCTCACTCTGACGGTAAGACTAGAGTAAGATACACATGTTGGTGAATTTGCAGTTTAGACCAGTCAACGTGGAAAAGTGGTTTCAGTAACATAACAGATTACTGACTGGAAGATCGTAGATTCGAAAACCCCATTTCGCCATCGGACTGAAAAATGTGTGTGTGTGTGCGTGTATGTGTGTGCGTGTGTGGTGTGTGTGTGTGTGTGTGTGTGTGTGTGTGTGTGTGTGCTGGTGCGTGTGTGTGTGTGTGTGTGTGTGTGGTTCTGTATACTCTGTGTGTGTGTGTGTGTGTGTGTGTGTGTGTGTGTATGTGTGTGTGTACTCTGTGTGTGCCTGTGTGTGTGATGTGCACGTGTCTTGTGCGCGGTGTGTGTGTGTGTACCTGTGTGTGTTTTTCCATTTTGTTTTGTTTTTGTTTTTTCACGATTGATTCTTATCTAGAATTGAGCATATTGTTGGCTTGTCGGGAAGACCGTGACTACACTGTCAATCTCATCCACTTTACAGAATTTCATTGAGAGTATTGCTCACATTTATTGATCAACTCCAGGTGTTTGTATCTTGTAGGTTTGCTTGACACCAGAATATGAAATGAGGATACAGTAGAGCCCTGTAACTCCATAGCATCAGTACCATCCCCATTCTTATCATCGTACCATTGAGAAAACGTGTCTGTGCTTTTATGGCGACCTCAGTTTTGGTGGGTTTGGAGATGTTGGAGAGCTAAAATGAGCAGCCTGGGGTTTCAGTTTCGGTTTCATTTTCTCAAGATGATGTCCCTGCTCTAGGAATGAATTCCATATGCACTGACACCACTGGTGCCCCTGATGGAGAAGATCCAAATGATCATGGCATAAACCTTATGTCTGCACATAAACCCATGAGCTGGCCAGGTCCTGAGGTCCAACTTAGCCTATGGGTTTTGTATCTTGTATTAATTTTTGTATCAGTTTTTCATGGGGGTAGTGAGATAGCAATGCAAAAATTGGGGAGCAGAGCAACAACAAAAACCACTCGCACACATAAAAAAAGAAATTTTCATCAGTGTTCTAGACAACTTGGTACAAAAAAGCCAGTGCCTCATAGCTCTGTGTTGTTCCTTTCACAGCCGTACAGCAGAACATGTCTGTGTGGATCCAGAAGTTGGAGTGCGGTGGTGATGTGGAGAAACAGCATCACTTCAAGAAACGATTCCTGGCACGACTTAGACACTCGGATATAGCTGAACAGACCGACAAGGCCAACGAGCAGCACTACGAAGTGCCCACCGACTTCTTTCTGACTGTGAGTGTCTTTTGAGTACTTACTTTACTTTTACTTTTTCCTTCCGCTCGTACCGGTGGGCGTCGCGGGGAGATACAGTCGTCTGTCAGCAGCAAGGCGGGTGGCCTGGAGAAGGGACATCTCGTGAGCTCTGAGCGTGTCTGCCACGGAGTCGCTTCATCGTCGTCTTGGTCTTCCTCTGGCTCTCCAGCCAGAGTATCTGGTGTTGTATGCCTGAAGAACTGGATGG
>CM060314.1:5925471-5927971 GCA_030674185.1 Monoplex corrugatus | reverse complement strand
TACCGGCGATCTCGCTACGCCGTTTAAGCGCAGTAGTAACTATTACAAACAAGTAACTTCAGTTTTCCACTAATTTTCTCAAGAGCTTTGTTTGTATTGGTCTGTAATGTGCATCATTAAAAAGCTGAGATTTTTCTCAACAAAATGATATGTAACTCAACACGTTACGTGCATGTAAGTGTCTAACTAAACGCACAGAGAAGAAAGAGAATGAAAGACGGTGTTGACATGATTTTCAATCTTCGACCGTGAAATGATCAATGTTCCAACGCCGGTAAAATCCAAATGCCAGTTCTCGAATAAAAGTAAAGGCACACATTAGAAGAATGTTGTCTGTTGAGGACGGCTGTTTTTCATTTTTCAAGTTTCGGGGCTCGGGGGCCACGTATAGCGTATCGTAATAACACATGTGACAGCTAAGGTAAACAGGGATGCCGGCGAGGCGGTTGGTGGTTACTGGTTCTGGCAGCTCATTAATCTTTAGAGTCTTCAGTGAATGTTGGTATCATTTCAGTCCTCTGGATAACGCTGACCATGTACACACTGTGGCAGAATTCCTTTGTGCTTGATAATTGTGTATAGTGTTGCCTTGGACATTTTCGTTTGAAATATCAGTGTACTGAGACGACCAGAGTCAGGTTTTTCATGTTGTAGTCGTTGATTATCTCTGTTTATTTTCTTTTGTTATTGTTGTGTGTGTGTGTGTGTGTGTGTGTGTGTGTGTGTGTGTGTGTGTGTGTGTGTGTGTGTGTGTGTGTGTGTGCATGCTCATTTCATGAGACAATTAATAAGGGCCCAAAGACATTAAGCGAAGTGCAAAGTATTCCTCTCTCTCTCTCTCTGTCTGTCTGTCTGTCTGTCTGTCTGCCTGTCTGTCTGTCTGTCTGCTTGGATATTTATGTGTATGCATTTCATAAATGAAATAAGTAATTAAAGACTTTTGAGTATTATTATCATTGTTAAGCAAAATACATAGTATTCTTGTGCATGTATTTGTGTTTGTTTGTTTGTTTGTGTGTGTGTGTGTGTGTGTATGTGTGTGCGCGCGCGCGCTCGTGTGTGTGTGTGTGTGTGTGTGTGGAGAGAGAGAGAGAGCGACAGACAGGCAGGCAGAAAGATTTCAGTGTAGTTAAGTGGGTATGATATTCAGGAGTTTTTATTTCTTTTTAATACCAGTGAACCTAAAGTTCTCGTAAATGTATTAAGTTTTCTCTCCCTCCCCCCCCCCTCTCTCTCTCTCTCTCTCTATCGCTCTCTGTGTCTTTCCATATTTTTTAATGAATGGTCGTCTCAGTATCGTGATCCCAATCTTGACTCTTGCACGGACATGTGTGCATACGTTCCTACTATGGCAGTAAGGAGATTGCCGTATACAAGACTATCAGTGAAATGTTGGTGCTGGTGTGAAAGATAATGGAGTCTATGCCGTTATCAGTGATCTCGATTTACCCACCGCTACCTCCACAAGAAGCCCAAAAAGATCCGTTTGATAAGTCAGTCTGTTAAAACATACTTTACTCTTCCTCTGTATGTGTTTCTTTCTGCTGTAATAACTGGTGAACTCTTGTTTTCGTTGTTGGAAGTTGGCTTATTTTTCTCATGAAACAGTGAAGGCGCGATATTTTCAGAATCGTTCTCCTCCTTTTCTGTGTAATCCCGTTACGCATTATGGCAACAAACTAGTTCGTGTTTGATATCTATGTGTAGGGGAGAGAGTCTACTTTTCGGTAAGATTGATAATTACATATATGGCTAAATGACCAAAGCAGTATTGCGGGAAATGTAGAAACAGTAGTAATCACAGCACACAAAGGCAGCCACACAGTCCCCTTGCCTACCGATGACTCACAGCTCAAAACCGCTGACGGGCCGTGTAGCGCAGCGGGTAAGCAGGAAAACACGCCTCTCGCGTGCGAATCGCTGGCACCGTGTCCGAAAACTAAGTGATCGCCTGGCGGCCGGTTTAAACAGCCGTGTGCCAGGAGAGGAGATATGTGGTCAGCTTTTTTCTTTTTTAGTACAAGGCGTGTAGCATTGTTTTGAATGCGCTGCAGGATGTGAATGGTGGAGGCAGGAAGACCAGACAGGAGTGAATTGCAATAGTCAATGCGAGACATTATGAAGGAGAGAACGAGTTTTGCAGATGTTTTGACAGAGCGATACTTCCTGATCAGACTTATACGATGGAGGTGATAGTAGCAAGATCTGGCAGTTTGAGAAACAAAGTTGTTCATGGAGAGATCTATACTTTCCTGAACTTTTTTACACAGTTATTTCCCTTTATCTGTGACGTCCCATGTTCATTGAACTTGTCAGTCACCCTTGATTGATATGGCTGGTGTTTCATTTGATAAAGGCATGGACCACAGATCTGATATCTCAAATTCAGTACTAGCCCGCAATATTAACCTTTGGACACCTGCACCCTGTCCACCAGCATCCTGCATTGTCAACCATGCTAGCAAAGCAAAAAGTTAACCCTTTGACTCCCTCACCCTGT
>CM060314.1:5915471-5917971 GCA_030674185.1 Monoplex corrugatus | reverse complement strand
CAATCGGTACGCAGATGACACCGTGCTAATTGTAGAAAATGAAAGGGACCTATAAAACCTTGTGAATATACTAGAAACAGAAAGCAAAGGTAAGGGGTTGGAACTAAACAGCAGGAAGACTGAAGTCATGGTGAATAGTAAAAAACATGAAATCCCCTCATGCAAAATAACAGCAAATGGCACAACCTTGACACAGGTTAATAAGTTCAAATACCTGGGAACGGTCATTTCATCAGACGGCAGATGCACATCGGAAATAGCTGGCAGAATCGGCCAAGCCAAAACAGCATTCAAGAAGATGACAAGCATTCTTACCAACAAATGCCTATCAATTAACATCAGAAAGAGAGTCCTTGAATGTTATATAGAACCAATACTGTTGTACGGATGCGAGGCGTGGACAGTCAGCAAGCAAAGCCAGAACAGGATTGAGGCAGCCGAGATGTGGTTTCTCAGAAGAATGTTGAGAGTACCATGGACAGCAAAGAAAACAAACGAGACAGTCTTGATGGAGGCAGATACAAGTCGATCACTGATAAGAAAGATTAGGAAAAGACAAGCAACATTTATAGGCCATTTTATGAGGAAGGGGGATTTGGAGCACCTGGTCACAATGGGAAAGCTGGAGGGAAAGAGAGCACTAGGTAGACCCAGGGAGAAAATGCTGGACGGACTTGCAAGGTGGCTGAGGATGGAGAGGGTGGGGGAGATGCTGGGGGCAACGAGAGATAGAGATGGTTGGAAGTCCATGGTCGCCAACGCCATGCGGCAGGGCACCTGATGATGATGATGATGTTGCATCAACAGCTTTCGATGGGTGTCTGGGTGTCCCACCCACCTCTGGGTGTCCCACCCACCTCCCAAACTATCTGGTAGGTGCCAAGTCATGGTATGGGTGCTCATCTTTTGGATGAAATGACAAATGAGGTGCTGTATGCAGCAAGCTGTTGGTGCACGTTAAAGATCCCACAGCAGCAAGAGTTATGCCTAGCAAAATTCTGTAGGTCAACTGTCATAGGTAAACAAAACTACATCCATACATCCATAAGACAAAGAAAAAAAGTGGCAGTGTACTATGGCAACAGGCTTTCCTAAGGGGAGAAAAACCTGCATTTTATGTGGAAAACATCTGTTGTGCCGAAAGGTGAATTCTGTCCGGTCCAGTCTACTTCAATCCAAACCATATTATGTTGAAATATCTCTTGCTCCAGTAACCTCCAGCACGCCCCATAAAAGCCTGCCATGAATGGTCTCCACTTGGCCAAAAATGTAAATCAGTGAGAATGTTAAATAGATAATATGATGATATAATATGAAAATACTACACATGTTAAATAGATAATATAATGATATAATATAATAACTACTCATGTTAAATAGATAATATAATGATATAATATGTATAATAATGACTACTCGTGTATTGCTCCATCTCACAAGAAACTGAAGATTTTCACAAAGTGTGAGATACAAAAGCAGACACATGTAGAAAGTATACATGACATCCCATACTGTTTTGATGAAAATGGAATAACTATGATAATACAACCTTAAGGAAGCATTAAAAAATAATAATAATAATTAATTACAATATTTATATAGCGCAAAATCTCGACAAAATCAAATCTAAGCGCTGAAACAGACACACACGCACGCACGCACGCACGCACGCACGCACGCACGCACGCACACACACGCACACACACACTCACACACACACACACACACACACACACACACACACACACACACACGCATGGCTATAAATGGGGAGAAAGAATAAAAGCAATAAAAGCAAGAATAAAAGCAATGGAAAATTATAGAGAGCATATCATATACAATTATATATTATAACAAAGTGATTCCCCTCCGAGCGGAGACAGGCTGCAGAGGGGGGTTGAGTGAGGTTAGGATTTTATGCAGAGGAGAAAAGGTGAGTTTTGAGAGCGGACTTGAAGGAGACAAAAGTAGGTTGCTGACGGACTGAGAGAGGAAGTTTGTTCCAGGAGAGTGGACCAGAAACAGAGAAGGCTCGTGGACCATAGGTATTGAGCTTAGTGCGTGGAAAGCGAAAAGTCAGAGGATCGGACGCAGAGCGGAGTACGTGAGGGAACATAGATCTCAAGTAGGCTTGACAGATAATCGGGGGCTGCGTTATTGAGGCTTTTGTAGCACATGGTGTCTAGTTTGTACTGTATGCGCTTTAATAATAATAATAATATATTTTATTTATACAGCGCAAAATCTTGATAAAATCAAATCTAAGCGCTGATACAGGGAGCCAGTGAAGTTGTGCCAGGAGAGGAGATATGTGGTCAGCTTTTTTCTTTTTGAGTACAAGGCATACAGCATTGTTTTGAATGCGCTGTAGGATGTGAATGGTGGAGTCAGGAAGACCAGACAGGAGTGAATTGCAATAGTCAATGCGAGACATTATGAAGGAGAGAACGAGTTTTGCAGTTGTTTCCACACAGAGATACTTCCTGATCAGGCTTATACG